>JAJHSJ010000009.1:63902040-63960510 GCA_021015155.1 Magnolia officinalis | reverse complement strand
TTGACAGCACTGATAACCCTCTTGAGAAACCACCAAATCCAGTAGACTCCCCAACAAAAAGACGCGTTCCGGAACTTGCAAGCACTTGCATCTGCTTATCGAAAGAAATGATGAGGTCAACTAGATGAAGCCATGAAGAAACAGTTTCTGAATTCCTGTCCCGATTATGATATCTTTCAGCAAGAACGGAAAAGATCCTCTTCGATAGGTACCGGGAAAGTATTTTCACCATAGCCGATACCCAAGCTTCCCTAGCGCTGTAGCCCACAAGCCTTGCTTTATCAATTAGAGGTTGCAAAACATCATCCACTCCTATGAAATCCCGAGTAATCTTATAGACGAGAGCGAACATGAACTTAGGTTGATCGGACCATCTTGAAAAATGGTGTTCTGTTCTCGATGCGATAGGAGAAACTAGCTCATCAATGGTCCAAAGACTGCAATCAAGGCCCAGATTGTTGTATGGTTCTGCGGAATCTGAATGCCCATTCTTGCGTCTAAAAAGATCCTGCTGTCTCAATTCCCTCTGAGCCTGAAAATGCTGCAAAGCACAGAGCGTTAGGAAGCTCTGGGTATACCTTTCCTTCTTATCTCCATGCATCAGCAGCAGTGGGTTTGGAACTTCCAAGCTTTCTTCCTTGTCCAGGCTTGATGTCGAAAGGGGTGGTGGCCATCTGAGAGATGCAAGTAGCGATCGATGGTCTGCAAGAGCTTGTGGCCGGAGAATAGACAAACTTTTGTCCACTCTGGAATCGACAGCCTTGAGAAGATGACTCCACTCTGGCCTGGATTTCACAACATTTACTAAAGCTTCCTCTATCTCCTTCATAACTTTTATGGCAAGCAGCAGCTTTTCTTGCTTCAATTGGAAATCCTGCATTCCAGTAGAAGTATTATGAGAAATCAGCAGATCATATCTCATTGGAGGTTTGCTACAATACTATGTTGGATCTGGGGTCCTGTTTGGTGATCTGAACCGTTGATCTGACAATATACACAGATAACGTTGGACGCCTTAAAATCTTTAAGCTTGGAAAATCTTAAAATTTTGACCAATGACCCACAAGACAACAGTTAAGGAGATCTTCCATGCTCAAAGGAAAAGAAGGGTTGAAATATTCCCTTACAAGTCAAGGTCCATCATATTAATAAGTTTGGATCATTGAAACATGATGGATCGATCCAATGGGTATAGTCCCAACCTAGCCTATAGCAATATATTGGATCGTATCCTATAACCTCTCCTCATGTTTTAAGTACCACTTGGATGTAGCCTCGACTCATGGATGAGTTGGTTATCCATGTGAAATGGATCGGTATCTGTTTTCCATGTGCTTGGGATGGGCCAAAGGCATTAGCAGGCATGCTTTCACTATGCAATGCTGCCGTTATACATTCCACATCAGTAATCAGATAAAAGCCCATTTTGGATGCACTGTCAAAAGGGCGTTCAAGCCGTAAACCTCCTTATGAGCTAAACCAATTGGATTGGATGCACTTTGCACGCCCCCCCCCCCCCCCCCCCCCCCCCCCTATCTGGTTGGTTTTCATTGAGTTGACTGAAAAGCAGACTTGAAACCCCCTTCTCTGGAAACCCCTTTTGCACACATGCATCCAAATGGGCCCTATGGGTGCCTCCTACCTTCTTATCTCACTTCGATTTTGGGAAGAAATTCACGCCTGCATGAAGTGATGCAGGTAATTCCAAACATATCCTTAGTGGTATGGAGTAATGTTCTAGTTGTCCCTGCATTTTCAGTTCTGACCAATCTGACAGAAGAAAGAAAATGGAATAAAGGAAATAAAGCATTGTCACTAGCCTCACAGTTGGATTCAATGCATTTGAAAGATTCATTGTGAAAATATTCCTCGATCTTTGACTAACAACAGCAAAAACTGCATCTTCAAGATCTCCAACTAGAGCTTCCAGCTGCAGAGTTGTCTCTATGAAGGGGCAGCAGCAATGTGTTAAAACCATAGTTTAAAAACCTGAAAACTCGATATTCAACGGGGTCAAGCCAACTCGAAGATTTGACCCGATTCGACTTGATAGTTAATAAGTGTAAATTAGAACTTTTAAGGAACATTTAGAATAATTGCATATCCATAACTATTAAAAAAATAATAAATTAAACAACCAAGTTGTGTATAACTTGCTGGTCAGGACGGTGTGTAAGGGAAGCAAGGTTCACGAGTTTGATTCCTACACTCATCTTTTTGGATTTTATTAAAAGCCTTCTTGACAGGGTGAGTGACTCGACCCAGGTCATTGCACATCACATCAGTTGACCAAGTTATCGAGTCAACTCAACAAGTCTTCCCAAAGTCATGGCCAAGTCACAGCCAGAACTTAGTTTCCTAAAGACTCTGCTTGAAATCTCACCAACTGGATTTGACTCAGCCGAGTTTTGAGCTGAGTGAGTGAGTTTTATAATTATAATTACAACGGAGTCCAAACCATGTTGTGAAGTTCAATGAATTCTAAATGAGAAAACATATATCATGAATAGTTTGCACGGTGAGTTGGTAACAACAATATAAATGATAACCACGAAAGAAGAAAACAAAGGAACATTTTGCAGATAAGTAAGAGCAAGAGAAGTTGCCGTATTGTTGGAGATGGGGGATCGCTCATCACCATCATCTCCACTGTACATTTCAGACACATCTAGAGCAATCTGGTGGGCCACCGCATGGACAAGATATCTTCCATGGTGATTGGAAAGTCCCAGCCATTCAGCTGGTGTAAATGTCAGCCAAGCGAATGTGAATCATTGATCGCTTTCGGTTTAACCTTTTCCTACCTGTCCATTTTCAGGCCAACATGCTGTGGCTAAGTCAGATCTTTGTGATTTTTTTAGCCCCTTCTAGTGGTGACTCACCAGATATAATAGCTTGTGGAACAAAATTATTAAAAGTAAATATGGCAGATCTGAAGGGGGCTGGTGGTGCAAAGATACGTCCCGGTACAGGGCTTCGGCTATTTGGAAATGCATCGCTGTCATGCAAGAGGAAGTTCTAAAAGGGGTAGAGTTTCAGCTTGGAAAGGGAGCCAAAATCAGTTTCTGGTCAGACAGATGGGTGGATAACACTCCGTTAAAAGAAAATTTTCCGATAATCTTCTCCCTTGCTCCTAATCCGGCAGTGTTGGTGGCAGATTCTTATTCAGTTGTAGCAGGGAAAATCGTGTGGTCAGTGGATTGTAGAAGAAATCTCCAAGATTGGGAGATCCAGGAATTCGTGAACCTCCTTGATTGCATCCAAAAGGCATCTCTTGATCCCTCTATGGAAGACACTCTGATCTGGATGAATTCCAAATCCAACAAATTTTCGGTGAGATCTCTCTATAGTCAGCTGGACCGCTCTCTTCCTTTCAACATTCCCCACTGCAGGCAAATTTGGAAGTATCCGGTCCCCCCTAAGATCATCGCCTTTGGATGGTTGGTCACTAAGAAAAGGATACTAATTGTCAATAATCTTAGGAAGAAAGGAATGTGTCTGGTGAACATTTGCTTGTTGTGTATGCGGTCCGAAGAATTTGTGGACCATCTGCTGATCCATTGTCTGATGGGGACATCACGCGCACGCACCCCTCCAACGCACGTACGCAAGGAAAAGGAGGGCCCCACCGTTGATTTGGTTTGATGACGACGTCCAAGGAGGGCCTCCTAGTTAGAAGACGAAGTTTTGGTTCAAGAGAGTGGACCCGATAGTCAAGAAAAACCCATCATGGGATCTCATGATCGTGGCCCACTCGTTGGATTGATTTCATATTTTAGGTTTTGCTTATTGTTATTATTTAGAACATCGTGAACGCTTTAGATTTCTTTGTTTGGTTTTTATTTTAGTTTACTTCATCGCCAAGTAATAGGCTGCGCACATGATGCGAGTTTTTGGGGTATAGGGTTTTCCCTATAAATAGGCACCCCTTGTAGTTCTTTTCATTCATTGAAGCTTAATAAAAATTCATACTTTATTTTTCTGCTCTCTTAGTGAGTTGTGGAAGAATTCAAAAGTGGGTACGAAGCCCTCTCTTTTCGAAGGGCTAACTACGTGGTGTGAAGCCACATCTATCCACATCCGTCCCTACCCTCTCTCATCCATATATCTCATCTTCTATCATCATTATTGCTTTGAATTTCTCAGCTTTTGCAGCTATTCGTCCCCCTACAGCCAGTTTCCAAAATCTGGACCTGTAGGAGGGCTGAAACTTCGGCGGAATACTACGCATCGACCTTACGTCGGATCATCGTCAACTTGGAGGGATTGAAGGTCTCCCTTGGCCGACCAAGGCCTAACTGTCACTTTGGGGAGACGGGCTTCCATCGCACGTGCAGCCAACCCACTCGCGCATGTGCGTCAGCCCTGAGTCACCATCTGCACGCAGGAGCTTTTTTCGGGTCAGGTTTTCCTCTGATTTTCCTCTTTTCATTCCTATTTCCTAAACCCTGGCCTTAGTTTGCATTAGCTCTAATTTATTTGCCCTTTTTTTCACCCTAGAGTTCCTTGAATTGAGATTGGTGAATCTCTTAGATTATGGACTGTTTGCTATGCATGTGTGGTTGATTTCTATTTTCCTTTGAGCATCGTTCGGTTTATAATTTTTATTGGTCCAGTCTTAGCCTGTGTAGGCCTGGACCCGCATAGATTCCCCTTTACTTGAATGTTTGAGCTTTTGTGTATGATGTGGAATTAATATGGATTGTTTTGAATTAGTATGATCTAAAGCCTGAGATCTTGCATATCATATTTAATTTTCCATGTCTTGCATCATTGTCCCTCTATCTCCTCTATCTGGGACGATTTCCTTGCCCGTTTTGGCGTCAATTAGTGCTTCCCTGATTCAGTGGCTTCGCTCTTCTATGCGTGGCATGGGGCTAAGCTTGGTAAGCAACGATCCAGGCTGTGGAAAATGGCCCTTTTGGCAATTTGGTGGGCTATTTGGGAGGAAAGGAATGGCCGGTGTTTTAGGGACATCGCCAACTCTGCAGACTACGTCTCCTCTAGAGCTAAAAGTCTTATCATTGAATGGGCTGCGCAAGTCGAGCTTTTAAGAACTATAATCTTCTTTTTTTGGGCGTGTAATGAGATCTGCTCTCTCGGCAGATTTGTAGTTTTCTTTCCTTTCCTTCCTCTTTTGTTTCTCTTTTTGCATTTTTATTATTAATCAAAGTTATCTTTCAAAAAAAAAAACTGTCTTGATAACCCTAGACGTGTACGGCATCTACTGTGGCGCTATTGGAAAAAGCAAGCCTGCCTAGCAAATCTTTATCGATTTTAAAGATTAGTTCACTATTCAACTTTGGCTCAGATGTTTTCCAATGAGGAGAAACCCTAGTTTGGATGAGGCATGCTCCGCTACCATATTGAATTCTATGAAAATGGCAATTAACTCCCATTAGCAATGCCATCAGGCTAACCAGATATTATGTACCAGGCAACCCTACATGTTATACATGCGAGAGCAGACACAATGTATCACGTATGAATACAATCAAACAAGGATGATTGAAATGTTCTTCCAAAGATAACAATAAACCGATCTTTTGCATCGTGTATTTGGTAAGGTTGAAGCTTCTAACTTACAACTATGCTGAAAATGGGAACACAGATCAGTGAGGATCTGCAAGCTTCCTGTGATGATAATAAAATTTGCTTGTCGTTTGGTAATGCTGGTAATCATTGATTGCTACAAGCCTAACAATGGATTTGTGTTTGTGAGACTTTAGGAAAATATGGCATTGAACTAGGTTTCAATCCAACAGCAGGGATGGGTGAGTTGGCTTCAAAGTTACAGCGACTAGTGAGAAAGATTTTTGAAAGGAGAAAGGCTGTACATTTACTAAAATTCTTGTAACTGGTTGAGATGAGTTGCCCTCCTAATCATACACACCCGTGTAAGAAATATCCATCTACATTCACATTGATAGGTTTGTATTGGCACTTGGCAGTCAAGCTGAGTGCATGAAGGCTCCTGTGGGTCCTACCACCAATATAAACCAATCAAAGTGCATGAAGGCACATTTTCCTAATATACACACATGTAAGCCTAGCATTTTCATGAGGAATTATATGATACGTGATTCAACTGTTTCGCAGTATATGCAGGTTTTCATTCCTGACAGATGATGCCCATGGTTTGAAATTCCAGACCACTGGTCTTTCGAGCTAGTGGATGGACCATGCCCAAAATTCTCCCAAGATGGAATATGGTTGCCATCTATCTTGGGCCCAGTTTCAGTTGAATGTGGACCTTTACTAAGTTTCTCTTCTTAGATGTGAAAGGTTATGATTGTCCAATTGAGGAGATTTTTGGGGCATGGTCCACCCATGGGAAGCACAACAGAGTTAATGGTCAAGATTACTGAAACATTGGCCACACTTGGCCGAATTGAAAACCACATATGTTGTTGAAAGCCTCAGGTTGAGAATCATATTAGTCCTCTTTCCCTGAGAATGCAAATGTGCCTGAAAAAGAGAATATAGATAAGAACACCATGAGATACCTCGAAGAGCATGGGAAGTAAGAGTTCAAAAATATACCGGCATAAACACGGATTGTCTCAATCTGAACCATTTCCTTTGCAAGCAAAGGCAATTCCTCATGTAAAATCTTTCGTATTTTCCTCAAGCTCATTTCCCCCTTCTTGCCTATAATTCAAAAAGACATATCAAAACCCAGGAACAATCATGAAAAACAAAATTTGAATAAAAATTTCAATTCGAAAAAGAGAAGAAAGAAGGAAAACAAAAGAAATCTGAAACTGATTTCCTCGCCTAAGAATCTTTCAAATTCCATTCAAACCTGGAGTGGATTCCAAACCCAAAGAACCCTTAGGGTCATGAACCTCAACATTCTCTATAGTCTGCTGAGGTAGAGGAATCCGTTCACATGGAATATGTGGTTTGGCGATCCCAACAATGATCTGATGGGCCCCACTGTGTAGGGGATGCCTCAAAGACCTCTCACAATGTAACATACAACCTGTTCATAAGGTCATATAGACCTGGATGAAGGGAAAACACAAATATCAGATTGATCCAAAACTTCTGCCACTTATAAGAAGTTTTTAATGGTGAGAGTTCAATCCCCATTGTGTGGTGCACTTGAACCTTGGATCTGCCTCATTTTTGGGTTCATATCCTAAAGTGATATGGAAAAATGGATGAACAACCTAGATAAAACCATACATCATGGTGGGCCTCACAAACCCTGCTTGGATGGATTATCATTCAAGCAAGGGCATGAGGCAATCCGCTTCCTAGTTCTAGGCCTTGTTTCCTTTTCTATTTTTCAATTGCTTTTAGCTTGTTCTGTTCAAGTTGTATTGTCCTTTCCCTCTTCTTCTTTTTTTGGCTTTTGCCTCTCTCTCTCTCTCTCTCTCTCTCTCTCTCTCTCTTGCCTTTGGCCCCTTATTTATTTCAATTTTAAAAAAAATGGAACGTTGGAGAGACACTGCTTCTTGCAGCTTCTGACGATCTGAACTCACACAGTAAGGCAGCCTCGATTCGGACCACCTTTCCAACGAAATACGTACCTTCCAACCCCCTTTTGGGCGAGATTCTAGGCTTCTGGTGATCTCTCTCCACTAGCTGCAGGTAGGTTTTTTTTTTTTTTTTTTTCTTTTCATTTTTTTTCTCTTCGTTGGGAGCAAATGAAAGATGCCGATCATGTCTTGTCCTTGCATGGATGGACTTGGTCCAGGCAGGGGTTTTGTGGGGCCCACCATGATGTATGCTTTTATTCATGTTGCCCATCCATTTTGACAGCTCATTTTAGGGCATATCCCGAAAAATGAGGTAGATTCAAGGCTGAAGTGGACCACGTCACAGGAAGCAGTGGTGATACTTGTTAGTCATCTACTAACATCTCCTAATAGGAGACTTCTTCCTCTTTTTTAATACATACGAACGTACATATGTCCATACATTTTAAAGCCTAGTTTCTCTAGGGTTTTGGATTGGTGCTCTCTCCCCTCTTGCATGGTCTATATATAGAGAGCTACAGTTAGAGAGAGGGGTATTTTATTCCATTAATTAATCTTCTGGGGTATTCCTTAGTGTGTGATTCCTTGTACGGTGTGAGAAAGGTAAGCCTTGTATTTATATTTCTTTCTTTTTTTTTCTTTTTTTTTTTCTAGTAAAGAAGAAGGCTTTGTGTTGCTACCCTGTGGAGCAAGCATATTGCCAAATTATGTAAATCCCTATACATCGTCTTTTTTTTTTTTGGGCCTTTTTCTTATGTTTTGGCCTCGCCTACATTGATCATGTCACGTGCAGGTGTTTTTCCGCAACAATACTAACACGGTAACGCCTACCGTTGAAACCTTCCTAGGCCCACCATGATGTTAAATTTGCCATCCAACTTGTTCAAAAGGTCACATAGACTTGGATGGAGGGATAACACCCCATGTTTAGTCCACTTGAGCCTTGGTGGTGACTTTTGAGCCCACTTTGTGGTACTAATGCCTAATGTGTGATCATTGGATAGTTCCTTATTTTGGGATAAAACCCATAGCACAATGGGCCCACATCCTAATTGGACCAGATTTTTTTTTTTTGGCCCACATCTTTATTAGACCCTTTTTGTAGGTCCACATCGTGATTGGACCAGATTATATTTTTTGGGCCCATTTCCTGATTGGACCAGATTTTTTGGGGGCCCACTTCCTGATTGGACCAGATTTTTGTGGGGCTCACATCCTGATAGGAAAAGATTATTTTGGGGGCCCATGTCCTGATTGGACCAGTTTTTTTTTTTTTTGTGTGTCCCACATCCTGATTGGACCAGCTTTTTGGGGGGAGGCCGACATCCTAATTGGAACAGATTTGTTTACTGCCCACATCCTGATTGGACTAGATTGTTTATGGTTAACTGTTTATATTCAGTTGTTTGTCCTCATAAAAGGCCATTTGAATTCATGGGTCCACTTCTATGGCTCACCTAATGCTTGGTTTAACATGAGGATTAGCCCTAAGCTTTATTGAAATGGGCTCAACCTAATGATCCATCTCAAATGAAGCTCTTATATGTCATTTGAATATTTCTTAAAGATTTACTTCTTCAAGCTATGTCGGGTGAAAATACCCAATTGCAGGATATAAACAATTCACATGCTATCCTAACACAGACAATCATTTACCAGTAAGGGCCTGTTTGGATGCCTGTAAGTTGGGTAAGTGGGAAGTGACTTACAGGGAAGTCACTTACAGGTGGTGTTTGGGGGAGAAAATCACCTGTAAGTAACTTACAACCTGTAATTCACTTACAGGCATATCTACCAAAAAACTACAGGGGGATGGGGGTGGGAAGTCACTTCCCTGTAAGTCACTTACAGGCTCAACGGTCAGATTTTTAAAAAGAGGGGAAGAGGGAGAAACGCACCAACCCACCAATCTCTCTCCGTCTCTGCAATCTCTCGTTGCAGTTACCGCCTTCCGTCTCTTCTCCTCCTAAAACGGTAGGGTTTCATCTACCCTTTTTTTCTCCTTTGAAAACAGGAGTGGTTTGACGTTACTCTATAAGGCACGCTGGTATCCAAACAGTCACTTATACGCACCTGTGCACGTGCGTATAAGTGATGGGCCTCTAATCCGAATGGACCATGCGATGCAGCATCCCATGAAACCGTCAGGGACCAATTTGCGCCCTGATTTAAAACTCTGGTGGGCTATAGAAAAGAGATGCAAATGAAGGTAAGAAAATGTTTTCTTTTGTCATGGCCCACCAATATTTTAGATCAAAGTAAAAGTTGGGTAATGGGGGTTTCATGGGGTTCTGCATCACGTGGACCGTTCAGATTTTGGACTCAAATCACGTATGATGAGTTCTCAAAAAGTTCTCAAAAGAACTCTTGACAACTGGTGCACGGCTGAGTATTATGCGGGAAGGGATCACGTGTTGAGTAATGCGTAAAGTCTGTGGGATCCACCATGATATATGTATTTGATCCACACTGTCCATCCATTTTAATACTTAATTTAAAATCCTAATCCTAAAAATTAGCTATTTCCAAAGATCAAGTGGACCACAACATAGGAAATAGTGTGAATGGAGTGTATACTGTTGAAAATTTTTGGGGGGCCACAAAAGTTATGGATCAAGATGTTTTTTTTTTTTTTCCCCTTCATCCAGGTGTTTGTGATCTTATGAACATGTTGGATGACAAATTGAGTTATTACTCCAAATTATAGATATTTTGAATTCGTGGGCCCACTTTTATAGCCCACTTGATGATTGGTTTAGCTTAATAATTATCTTGATGGGCTTAACAAAATAACATATTTGATCCCATGTTTATATATATATATATATGATTATAACATTTTAGAACGATTCCTCAATCTAAGCTCTGCTCGATGTGAATATATAGCTTTCTACCTTAAGTAACTTAGAGGTTATCCAAACATAAAAACTAACTTACCTGTAAGTGACTTACAGGTAAGTCACTTACAACTTAAAAGAACTTACGGGCATCCAAACAGGCCCTAAAGCTTAAATCATTTAAAGCTTAAAGCCAAACAGGACAGTGTAAATCATTTAAAGGCATCCAAACGAGCTCATGGGCCCCACATGTACGGAATCCAAAATATCAGAGAACCCCACATTTGCTAAAATTACGAACCGAAATCAGGACGAGAATATGCAAACCTCGAGAGAGGCAAAGATCGAAGCTTTCCAGCCCGCGATTGATCTGACGAAGACTAGATTCGATGCCACTCGATCGGGAAATCCAAGCGTCGACGGTCGACGACAGCTTCTTCTGCAGGCTTATGAGGCTTCGATCCAAATCCACACAATCTCCCTTCAATTTTGACACGAGAGCTGGAACCCTAGACAGATCTTCGCGGGTCTTGAAATGCTCATTGAGAAACGATAAGAGATTTGGAGAGAGGTTGACGGGATTCGGGAATTCCATGGATGACAGGATCTCGATCAGAAGCAGCAGAAAAAACCCTAAAAAAGCCCCAGATATTTCAAAATCGGTGGGAATAGCGTTCCCCGTCTGGAAACGGATTGGCTACTCCCCTGCCACCAGCCAATGGCTGATGGTCGGTGCTCTGCGGGCCCCACCATGATGTATGTGTTTCATCCATGCCGTCCATATAGTTTTCCAGATCATTTTATGATATGGGACCAAAAATGAGCTATATACCAATCTCAAATGGACCACATTACAGGAAACAGTGTTGAATGAGCGTCAACCATTAAAAACCTTTTGGAGCCCAGAAAAGTTTTATATCAAGCTGATTTTTGTTTTTTCCCTTCATCTGGGCCTTCATGACGTAATCAACCGATTGGATTTCCAATAAACAGTACATTAGGCCTTAGAAGGATTTTAATGGTGGATATCCAATCTCTATTGTTTTCCTGTGGTGTGGTCCACCTGAGATTTATATCCCTCTCATTTCCTTTGTTAAAATTAAAATGATATTTAAAAATGGATGAACGGAATGGATGAAAAATATACATCATGGTGGGGCCCACAGGGAACCAACCACCACCCACCGGGCTGGTGGCAGGGGGAGTAGCCAATCCGTTCCCCGTTTGGGTTTGCAGAAAAACGCTTTTGGGAGAATTTCAATTTGGGAGGGAGAAAAACTTTGATACTCTGGTAAATGTGATGGATGATACACAGGACTTGGAAATTGCATATATTTCATATAAATAACTAAAAGTTAAACCGTCCAACTTCTGACCATCTGTTTTCAAGTATAAATGAAAATTTTTATTTTATTATCTGACAGTCAGATTGGTCAATATTTATTAGACATTTATCCAACGGTCTTAATTCAACAAATGAGTGTATAAGAATCACATGTCAGGATTGTTCGACCGGTATGAATTTTGTAATTTATTTTAGAGACGTTGGTTTCCACAATTTAGTCGGTTTAATTTGAGTTAATACGTTCAAGATATATAGTTTCTAAGTGCCTGCGTATCAAGTACCACAAGCAGCCGGAGTATCGAATACTCCTTGGTGGGAGATGGAGATGAAATGGTAGATCCATCACTTTGAATCACACGTGTGGAAGGGCCAATTAATAATCTTCACCGTCCATCTAGCTTATACTATTCTGGATGGATATTATTTTAAAATAAGCATAGTTATAACGGTGCTGTCCGTTGATCTGAGAACTTCAATAGATACGGTCGAACACAAAAACTGCTAACGGTCAATCACTCGGTACGGGAAAGGTTAGAAATTACAATGCAGAGAAGCTTCGATACTCTGACAGTGTTAAAGATGATACGCATGCACTTAAAATCTACTTACATATCTCGTATGAAAAATACAATTAATTAAAAATAAATGGTCCAAATTATATTTAACAACTTCGATGTATCATGAGCCAAAATTTATACTTATTCGATAATCCGATCTTCGGATAAGTGGACATTTATTGGACGGTTAAAAATGATGAAAAATCTATTGGTCCTATTTCAACAAACAAGTTCCCATTACTCAGAGGTTATAATTATTTAACCAATCTTAAATTTTTTGGGACTATAATTAGAAACCGTGGGTCCCTATTTTAGTCGGTTAAAATTGAGCTGATATGTGCCACATGTACGAGTTTTGGGTGCTTGTGTATCAAGCTTAATAGGCTGCCTGAGTATCATATCAGCCGCCACTGATCAGTCCGAGGTTTGCTATAATACATCTTGAAGTATTGCTACTTTAAAAATCTGCGGTGTAGATATTGGATCTGGGCATATTTAAATAATCCAAACCGTTGAAATGATGGGTCATACAATTAGTGCTGTGTAGGAGTGAAGCTTGGCATAGCTCGGCTCGGCCATTAGCTATCCCAGCTCGAACTCAACTCAGCTCCGTCATCGAGCATGTCTAGCGAGCTCGATTCAGTTTGATCAGCAGTTCAAGCCATTTCGAGTCAAGATTGAACATGTTCGACATTTTTTCAAAGAGTAGAATGTATCTTGAATTTCTTATAAAATGTAAACAATAATAATATTTCACAGGTGTTTCATCAAACTAGACAACATCATCAAAATCAAACATGGGGCAAACAGCATCAAAATCAAACACCCAACGTATACATTATTTCCTCGCCAACATTTCATTAAGTCATTTCGTCTAATACTTAGCGAGCAACACTTATATCAAAATAGTCAAGTCACCGAGCTAATTCAATCTAAGTCAGTTCAAATTGAGGTATTGTTCGAGTTGAGTCGAGTTTGGGCAAGCTTAAACTTAACTCGAAATTTTTTCAGCTTAAAAAATCAGGTCAATTTGGTTCAAATCTAAATTTGAGCCAAGGGAGTCCTTTTAGAGCAAGTGGTTAATTGTCCTGTATTAAATTGGTATCGAAGTGGGAGGTCTCGGGTAGGGATGTACACAAACCGGGGTTAGCCCGATTAGCTCGCTCGACTCGGCCCGAAAAAGCCCGACTCGGCCTGACCCGGAACTGAGTTCGGGTCAGGACGGGCCAATTTCTAGGCCCGAAACTGAGTTCAAGCCGAGTTCGGATACCTCCTAGTTCGACCCGACTCGGTCCGAAACCCGACTCGCCCCAGCCCACCCGACCCGGCCCGACTCGGTCCGAAACCCGGTTCATGATATATATATATATATAATATAATATATATATATATATATATATATAACAAATTCTTGTATTTAAAAGGTTTAAAGCCATATATGTAATTTCTAAGTAATTTCTAATTGCTCATGTCTCATTCATCACTCTGCAAGAATATCAAATCATTTCTTCATGAAGATTTGAAGATGATTTGCAACATGACAAAATGTCATGCGTACAAGATTGGGTCAGTCATCAGGAGGGCTAGCCCTGGTTCCTACTTATCAGTTGGGCCACATTTCTACCAGAAGAATCAATGGTTGGAAAAGCAATAATGACTGATAGTGAGTCTATCATCCTATTTTTTGGGTCATTGGATGTTCAAAGTGGGACCCAA
The DNA here is from genome assembly GCA_021015155.1 of Magnolia officinalis. Classification (NCBI taxonomy): domain Eukaryota; kingdom Viridiplantae; phylum Streptophyta; class Magnoliopsida; order Magnoliales; family Magnoliaceae; genus Magnolia; species Magnolia officinalis. The sequence continues at coordinate 63,946,568 of JAJHSJ010000009.1, read as the reverse complement.
TAAGGACTGGCCTAGATGTGAAACACATGTGCCACATTTCTTGTCTTAGTATGGATTAGAAAAATGAAATCTTAGTTCCATCCGGTTGGATGTACTAATTAGATCTTCTAATTCGAAAATCAGCGGTAAACACCTTAGGTTGGCACAGGTATAAAATAAATAAACGGCTAAAACAATTCTCTAGTCACCCATTTGTTTTGGGCAGTATGGTCACCGGGAGGAATTGAATGTTCCAGGCCAGAAGATTTTTTGTGGAGTCTATAGTTCAACTATCTAAACCATTGATCGAGGGCCTTGTAAATTAATGGGATATGGATTACCTGTCAAAGCCCTTCCCATGAACTTGCTGTAAGATTCGAAACTGGCCCGAACTTAGGTTCGAAATTGGCCCGAACTCGAAGGTTCGAAACTGGCCCGAACTCGCCCGGGCCCGGTGACCAGGCCCGGTCGGGTTCGGACCTAGTGTGGCCGTTGAACGAGCCTGGATGAGCTAAGGCCAGTTCGACTTGGCCCGGCCCTGGTACCCCCTAGTCTCGGGTTCGAGACTTTCACCGGAGGTGATTAATGCGCATTTCACACCGGGCTTGAGTGGGGTAGCCCATGGGATGTGGGGACACACTCGGGGTGGGCGGCCCATGTGATTTGGGGCCCAAGAAGGGGGTTCGGCCGAGGTCCTAAAAAACCCATGAGATATGGGGCCTAGGCTATGAGCTAAAGGGATTAATTCGCCACACTTTAACAGTTCGAACTTTTAGAGCAAGTGGTTAATTGTCCTGCATCAAATGAGCTTTTCCGAATTAAATTGAGCAAGCAAACTGATCTAACTCGACTCGGTAACAACAGTTTTGTGGTCCACTAATATATCTTCCACTCTTAAAGATATTTATTTACCACCCATGTACAGTGAGACCCATCTCATGAATAGTCTGGCTCATTGAAACAGGAGCATAGGTCCAACTGATACATCCAATCCATCGATACTGCAACCAAAATCCATGTGGCCCACCGAGATGTTCGTGTGGCATCCACTCCATCCATCGGTTTAAAGAGCTAGCTTTAGGACTTCAACCCAAAAATGAGGTAGATCCAAGACTCAATTTGGTGACACCATAGGACGGTGGGGATGGAAATGTACACCATTGAATCCTTCATGGGGCCCATATTGATGCTTATATGCCATCCAACCCATTCATAAGATGATTCCCACCAGGATTAAGGGAAATAAAAAATATTAGCTTGATCCAAAACTTATGTGGGCCTCCAAGAAGATTTCAATGGTGATCGTTCATTTTCCACTGTTTTTTGTTGTATGGACCACTTGAGTATTGAATTCATATGATTTTTCAGATTATGTTATAACATGAGCTGACACAACCGATGGACGGAGTGGATATAACAAAAAATAAATAAATAAATCACAGTGGGCCCCACAGAGATTCTGGTTACACGAGCTTCATGTGCTTATAGGTCTGGCAGGAAGGGCAGCGAGTCCTCGGAGGCTCGCCGAAGCTGCTCGCCCTTATGGTCCACCAAGCGATGATCAAGACCGTTCATCAAGAAGACGTACGGTACATGGTTAACATGAAAAGAATCTGATTGATCAGAGATCATCACCGTTCATGCAAAGGTGCGTTAGAAAATGCTTAGCTGGACCGTCGATTTTAATTCACTGTATATGGATGATGACGATCTCTGTGAGATCTTTCTCTATGAACAATCTACGATGGGACTCTCTAGATGAACGACCCTGATCAATCGCTGCAATAACAGGTCTCTCTCTCTAGGGTTAGGGTTTCCCTTCTTTTCCGTTTTCAGTTTCTGTTTGGGGTTTTGATATCTCTGGATTTGGAATTGCATCCTGTGTTTTCTTATTTGAGAAGATATTTATAGGCCGCGTTTGGATGGACAAACGAACTGAATTTCAATAAATGATTCAATGAAATCGGAATTGAAACGAATACAATTGCAATTTGAGGGGTAATGTAGTGGCAATTTGGTCATTTGCACTCCCATTGAACTAGTTACTATGAATTGTTCTGATCTATGGTTTTAAGACTCGGACCCGATCCAGTTCGACACCACTGAGTTGACAGATTTACTCCTGACTCGAATTTAGACCAGATGAGTCTGTCCGAGTCACCAAGTATTAAAACAAAAACCATGTTCTGATCAGGAGTGGACCAATGATTGTGAGGACCGAATTCAAATGTTTTGAAGCCGTTGGAATTAATGGTTTGAAACTATGAAAACATAGTTGTAGAAAGAGAAGAGCTTAGATACTCTGTCATAGTGTAATAGCTGTTAAGCAGAAAACATCTGTAACTTTGATTGAGATCACTGATAAAGACAGTCAAATCCCTTGATCTTCTCCAACAACCTTAACGAACCTGATCTACAGTCTCTTTTTTGTATTCTAAATTTCAAATCAAATGTTTGTTAGGGTTGTTCTCTTTTGTATTTTAAATTTCAAATCAAATGTTTGTTAGGGTTGTTATTATGTTGTTATTTCCCTCTTTGTTTGTAAATTCAAATCTCTTATAACCTACAATATCCTGAGTGTATGTATATGCAATATACCTCTCGGATCTGGTCATCAAGCCAGAATTCTAAACAGTTCAATCTCTTTCATGGTATCAAAGCCCTTGACTCACGTCTAGTCCATATATTTTCTCCTATCCTATTCTCATGACTTCCACTTCTTTAAACTCTCATACTGTTGCTTTTGTTGCTCCTAACCTTAGTCAACTTGTTTTGGCTAAGCTTGATGGGGAGAATTATCTCATGTGGTTATGACAAATTGTTCCTGTACTCAAAAGTAATGATTTGATGGGCATCGTAGATGGTTCAGAACCGTGCCCAGATAAGTTCCTCTCAGATGATCAGGGAAGACAAACCTCTAATCTCAATTCAGCTTTTCTTTTATGGCACAAAAAGGATCAGTTTGTTCTTGGTTGGATTAATGTCACTCTTTCTCATAAGGTGACACCCTCGGTTTATGGCATCACTTTTGTAAAGGCTGCTTGGACTACTTTATCCAACAAGTTTGCCTCTCAGTCCAAATCTCGGATTGGCCATCTGAAGAGAAGACTTCAGTCCCTATCTCAAGGCTCTAGAAACTGCTCCACCTATCTAGATAATGCAAAGGAGATTGTGGCAGAACTTGGTGTAGCCAGGAAACACATTGATGCTGATGATCTGATTAATTATATTGTCTCTGGTTTGAATATTTTTTTTCCTTCCTTTTATCACATCTCTTTCTATTGCTTCCCGAGATAGAACTATCTCTTTTGAAGATTTTCAAGCTGAACTACTATCCAATGAACTTTTACTTGAGCACCAACTCAAAACCATTTCACTTGACACCAATAAATTTGCCTTCTTTGCCCGAAAACCTTAGCATCAAAATTCCCAGTAGAACAACTTTCCTCCACGCTCCAACCAAAATTCCCAGCACCAAAACTTCACTCAAACATTTAACCGCAAGCCCAAATATCCTGGAAAATCAAACCAGCCCTCATTGCAAATACCTTACCACTCTCCAGCTCCTCCTAAACAGTCCAACCAGCAGCCTTATCAGTTTTCAAAACCCAATCAGCAATAGCAGCAACCATTCAACACCCCCAGATCACCCTGTCAGATCTGTGGCAAGTCTAATCATAGAGCTCTTGACTGCTTCCACCGCATGGACTATGCTTACCAAGGCCGACATCCTCCAGCTCAACTAACTGCAATGGTTGCACACTCTAATGCCACACAAGAAGGTGAAGAGACCTGGTTTGCTTACAGCGGAGCTAATCAGCACATCACGGTCAATCTTAAGCAGATGACACTCCATCAACCTTAAACTGGTCAAGAGAATGTTGCTGTTGGTAATGGACAAGGTTTGAGTATCCATAACACTGGTTCTACCATTTTTCACACTCCTACTTCCAAAATTAAACTAGATCGTGTGCTTCATTGTCCTCAAGCTTGTGCAAATTTACTTTCCATCAATCAATTCTGTCTAGATAACTATTGCTTCTTTATACTCACTGGAACTCACTATTTTGTTAAGGACAATCACACGGGGCAGACATTGTTGGAAGGCAGGAGTAGTGGTGGACTCTATCCTCTCAAGTTGCAGAATATAAATCTCAATAAGCCGCTTGCTATGGCAACCATTGTAGGAGTTAAAGCACCTGTTTCAGTTTGGCATTCTAGATTAGGGCATGCTTCCAATTCGGTTGTATCGTTTTTGTTGAACAAACACTCTCTTCCTTTTGTTGGTTCTTTAAAGAATTCTAATGTTTGTGAACCTTGCTAAACAACTTCTTTTCTCTAATTCTATGCGAACTTCTAGCTCTCCTCTTGAGCTTATTCACTCTGATGTGTGGTCTTGTTCCACCAAATCTCTTGGTGGTTGTCGTTATTATGTTATATTTATTGATGATTTTTCTCCTTATTCTTGGCTCTATCCTATTCATAACAAATCAGATGTGTATGTTTGCTTTGGTAAATTTAAACTCCTAATTGAGAATCAATTGTCCCGCAAAATTAAGCAACTTCAAACTGATGGAGGTGGGGAATACATGTCCAAACACTTTCAATTGTTCCTTCAAAACAATGGGATCCATCATAGAGTCACCTGTCCACAAACACCTCAACAGAATGGAGTGGCCGAGAGAAAACATATACATGTCAAAGAAATGGGGTTATCTTTGTTGGCTCAATCTCACTTATCTACTACTTATTGGGTTGATGATTTTCTTACAACCATTTTTCTCATTAATCGGCTACCTACAGCTATTCTTGATAATCAAACTCCTTATTCTAAGCTGTTTGGTACAAATCCTGATTATTCAGCCTTGCGATCTTTTGGTTGTGCATGTTATTCTCTCCTACGGCCTTACTCCTCTAACAAACTGATGTTTAGAACTAAGAGGTGTATTTTCCTAGGTTACCGCTCCAATAAAAAAGGGTACAAGTGTCTTGATCCTTCTTCTCATAGGATATATTTGTCTTGGCATGTTGTGTTTAATGAATCTAAGTTTCCTGCAGCTGAAGAAGTGCAGTCCATCTCTACCTCTAACAGCAGGTCTTCCTTAATATGTACTTCTCCTCCCATTCCTTTTATTTCAAATTTTGATTTATCCCATTCTCCTCCTATTTTTTCTCATTCTAATCCTTCTCTTACAGTCACTGAAACACCTTCCTCTACCGAATCAGATTCTCCTCCTACCAATATATCCACTTCTAACCCTCCATCTCAATCTATTCTTTTGTCCATTTCAGCTACCCCTGCACCTAGCATACCTTCCTCGTCTCCTATAAACACTCAATCTCCAAAATTGCATCATATGACCACTAGATCCCAAACAGGCACCCTCAGAACCCGTGAGTTCCCTAATTTCACCTCCTTCCACTCCACTAAACACCCACCTATTGCTCTAACCAGTACTATGGTACCTCTTGAACCTAGTTATTACAAACAAGCATCTCTTGATCCGGCTTGGTGTCATGCCATGCAAGAGGAGTATGATGCTTTGATGACCAATAAAACCTGGGTTCTCTGTCCTAGACCTGTTGACCATGTCGTTATTGATAACAAGTGGGTTTACAAGGTGAAACAAACCTCAATGGGTGAGGTTGATCGATTTAAGGCAAGGCTGGTAGCTATTGGCTATCAACAAGAAAGTGGCATAGACTATACTGAGACTTTTAGTCCAGTCATCAAGCCTGCAACTATTCGGATTGCTCTTACTTTTGCCATTCAATTTGACTGGACTATCACTCAGCTGGATGTTTCTAATGCTTTCTTATATGGAGTGTTACAGGCAGTGTTTCAAATATCGATACTATCGGCCGATATATCGGCCGATATTATCGGTATCGCACCACTGCGAGACGATATACTCGCGATAACGTCGGGAAGATACCAAAAAATTTCAAATCCAGATATCGGCCGATATTATCGTCGATATCGCACCTGGGAGAGCATCATTATTCGAAAAAATGAAAAAAAAAAAAAAAAACTTTCAACGGCAGATTTTGGTACCTATAAAGCAGATTGCCTTGATCGGAACCTGTGTTTGATGGGCCATTCGAATCGAAGCCTCTGATTAGGAGAGATTTGGCTGGGAAATCTGTAGAAATCGTTGAAATAATCGGCTTTCGGGAGAGATTTTAGGGTTCCGGCGTTCCGGAACCCTCTCTGCTTCGAAAAAAAAGGGGCCCCGAGCCCTTTTTAGAGAAATCGGATTGCGTACTAAGTTACTCAGTACGCTCTTATCGTACTGAGTAAACTCTGTTGGGCCCACCGAGAATATATCTGATCTATCCACGCCGTCCATCAGTTTTTCCATCTTATTTTAGGGGTTGAGAAAAAAATTTAAACATAACCAAAGATCAAGTGGACCATACCATTGGAAACAGTGGGAATAATGACTTCCACCGTCGAAACCTTTCTAGGGCCCACAGTGATGTTTATTTCTCATCCAACCTGTTCATAAGATCACACAGACATAGATGAAGGGAAAACACAAATACAGGTTTGATCCAAAACTTCTATGGCCCCCAAGAAACTTTCAACGGTAGATGTTCATATCACACTGTTTCCTATGGTGTGGTCCCCTTGAGATTTGGATATATTTCATTTTTAGGCTCAAGTACTAAAATTATCTGTTGAAATGGATGGACGGAGTGGATAAAATACATAAATCACGGTGGACCCCACAGAGTTTACTCAGTACGCTTAATGTACTGAGTTACTCAGTACGCAATCCGCTTCCTTATTCAGAGGAGGCGGACGGACTCATGTACACGTCACCAAGTTATGTGGGTCCCATCATGAGGTATATATTATATCCAAACCGTTCGTCCATCTGGCGAGCTCCTCATAAGGCTCTATCCGAAAAATAAGACAGATCCAAAGATCAAGTGGACCACAATGGAAAAAAGCAGAGGGATATTGAACGTCCACCATTGAAACCCTTTTGGGTCGCAAAAGTTTTGGATCGTATGATATTTGTTTTTCCTATTTATCAAGGTCTTTGTGACCTCATGAACAGATTGGATGGAAAACTAACGTTATGGTGGACCCTACGAATATTATAACGATGAGAATCATCGTCTTCACTGCTATTTGTGGTGTGGTCCAATTGAGGTTTGGATGTCACTCATTTTTGGGTTCGTGATCTAAAATGATCTCTCCAAATGGATGAACGGTGTGGATATAATAAATACATTATTGGTGGGGCCATGTAACTCTGATCTCCTTTGAGCTGTTTGTACAACTTAGAGGTGCGCTCGTCTGGGCGCATGAAGTTCATGCGCTGGAAACTTAGGTGGGGTCCACCGTGATGTTTGTGAGAAATCCACTTCGTCCATCCATTTTTCGAGCACATTTTAAGACAGGGCCAAAAATGAGCCAGATCCAAGACTCAAGTAGGCCGAAAAAGTGAGGATTGAAGGTCCACAGTTGAAATATTTGTTGGGCCACAGGTTTTGAATCAGTCTAATATTTGGGTTTTCAATTCATCCCAGTATTAATGACGTAATGAACGGTATGGATGGAATGTAAACATCACTGTCGACCCAGGAAGGTTTCATCAGTAGGAATTTTCTTACCCACCTTTTTCTTTAGTGGGGCCCACTTGAGTCTTGGATCCTGCTCAATTTTTGCCTCAAGTCTTAAAAAAAGCTTACAAAACTGATGGATAGAGTAGATTTCTCACAAACATCATGGTGTGCCCCACTCCTACGAAAGGATTTAGTAGGAAATTCGCGTCCCATCTTTGACACATGCCCATAGCTCATGTGGGTACACCAGCCAATCCACACCCTCCATCCATTTTCATAAGTAATTTTAAGGCATGAGCCCAAAAAGGAGACGATGAAAGATCAAGTGTACCATATTATAGGAAAATGTGGTGGCAATGATGTCCACCATTGAAGCTTTTTAGGGCCCACCGTAATGTTTATTTGCCATCCAATCTATCCATGAGGTTTGACAAACCTGGATAGGAAAACATAAATATTAGCTTTATCCAAAAAAATTATAGCCCCAAAATAGTTTAATGGTGATCATTCAATGAACATTATTTTGTGTGGTGTGGTCCACCTCAAACTTGGATCTGCCTTATTTTTCGGCCCATGCCCTAAAATGACATGTTAAAATGAATTCCAATTGATGTTTGGATGTGACTCATTTTCACACATATCTTTATACATTTATAAATGGTATGCATCATATTTAAATATATTTACCTTAGTTTAATCAGATAATGCACAACTTAGTACCTTATACAAAGGAAATTTATTATGTGCACTTCTTTTTTGATATTTTATGATTTAAAAGTGTGCATTAAGGTCTTTTTAAATAATCTCTGAAGTTTCATAAAAAAATTCAACCATTTTGCTAATGTTTCCCCATGTTTCCCAAAAAGTGCGATAAACTATGCGATACAAACGATATATCCCGTGCGATAACCGATACGTATCTGTATCCCAAGGGTGCGATACATTGTGCGATACCGATATTTCGAACACTGGTTACAGGAGGAAGTATATATGGAGCAGCCTAGAGGTTTTGTTAACTCAGAATTTCCTGATTATGTCTGCAGACTTAAGAAATCGCTTTATGGCCTGAAACAGGCTCCTTGGGCCGGGTTTATGAAGCTGTCCCAGTCACTCTTGGAGTTTGGTTTTACCTCATCCACTGTGGATTCCTCTTTGTTTGTTTATCACAACGATGATGTTCATTTGTTCTTTCTCATTTATGTTGATGACATCTTAGTGACCGGGACACATCAGGCCATGATTTCTTCCCTCATCAGTCAGCTCCAGCTTCAGTTTAAGATGAAGAACCTTGGTGACGTGCATTTCTTTCTTGGCATTCAAGCTCACAGGAACTCTTCTGGTTTACACTTAAGGCAGACTAAATATATTAATGATCTTCTCCATCGCACTAAAATGGCAGGAGCTAAACCTTTTCCCTCACCATGTTCATCAGGACTTCGGTTGTCCCTTACTAGTGGTGAGCCATTTACTGCTGATTAAGTAACAGAATATAGGCAAACGGTTGGGGCATTGCAATACTGCACCCTCACCCGTCCAGACATCTCATTCTCTGTCAACCAACTCTGCCAATTTATGCACCGTCCCACTTCTTCTCATTGGTTTGCAGCCAAAAGAGTACTAAGATATCTTAAGGGGACTATTCATCATGGCTTATGGTACCCAAAAGGTCCTCTGTCTCTTCAGGCCTTTTGTGATTCTGACTGGGCAGGGAATCCTGATGATCGTCGATCGACTACAGGCTATGGTATTTTCCTTGGCTCATGCCTGGTGTCTTGGTCAGCTAAGAAACAACCTGTGGTGGCTCGGTCCAGTACTGAAGCTGAGTACTGAGCTCTTGCCTTTGCCATTGCTGAGTTGTATTGGATACGGATACTCCTGCAGGCTCTTTGCATTCCACTTGTTGCTCCTCCTATTCTCTGGTGTGAAAACATTGGTGCTTTAGCCTTGGCTTCCAATCCTGTTTTTCACGCCAGAACTAAGCACATTGAGGTGGATTTTCATTTCATTCGGGAGAAGGTTGCTAACAAGGACATTTCCCTTCAGTTCCTTTCCACACAAGACCAGCTTGCTGATGTGTTCACTAAGGGGTTAAGTTCAGCTCGGTTTTGTCTTCTTAGAGAAAAGCTGCAGGTGTGTCTCCCCCCCTCCATCTTGCGGGGGGATGTTAAGCAGAAAACATCCGTAACTTTGACTGAGATCACTAATAAAGACAGTCAAATCCCTTGATCTTCTCCAACAACCTTAACAAACCTGATCTATAGTCTCTCTTTTGTATTTCAAATTTCAAATCAAATGTTTGTTAGGGTTGTTCTCTTTTGTATTTTAAATTTCAAATCAAATGTTTGTTAGGGTTATTATGTTGTTATTTCCCTCTTTGTTTGTAAATTCAAATCTCTTGTAACCTACAATATCCTAAGTGTATATATATGCAATATACCTCTCGGATCTGGTCATCAAGCCAGAATTCCAAACAGTTCAATCTCTTTCAATAGTTAATACTCAGGCAATAAGAAATTTCACAAGTGGCATGCAGGCAACTGAATTAAACCAACGAAATTGTGGGTCTCAATTTAGATGTACCATAAGCCAAAAATGACACGGACTTGCTTTTTTTTAACTGGCTGATCAGTGTCAGAAGGATCATTCGATCAGTCTAATTTTTCAGTTATTGCCTATCTGCAGTGGGTTTTGCTATTTGGGTAGTTTAATTTTTGTTAATACATGCTATGTGTACAATTTACGAGTGCTAACGTATCAATCATACTACTCTGCTTGAGTATAAAAAAAACTCACCGTTGTGGAAAGTGTTGGAAATATTTTAATTAAATGCTCATAGAAACTATAATGGCATTTGTTGATTTTCATTTTTTATCAACTCTGAAGAGACAATGTGTTATGTGTTGTGTCATGACATTATTCGTTATCTAAGTTTTCACGGCTTGATAGATAATTTGATAAGCCAATGACTTCTTTCCGTGTTTCAGAATACGGTTAACCAACATGTTAACTAATCGATTACGATAAATTGGATCGGATTTTGCAGTTTTTTCTTCCGTAGTACCTCAACGTGACATGAGCATGAAAGTCATTTGATGAATAAGTTTTCTTTTTATAAGGGCTAAAAACGAATAACTTATTTTGGCCTTTTGACCCCGTATTGTCAGGTGGGTCTTGAAAGATATGAAAGATCTCCCTCCAAGCTGTGCATATGACTTTCATTGAATACGACCTTCCACATAATTTTATATGTATTTGATTGAGTATGGAATTTTGTTTACTCACTTTAAATTGAGTATTCGTTTCCCTCCTTTTCCTGCTAGGATTGGAAATCATGTATTTACAAAACCATATGATCAAGTCCTTGAGTTTCCAAAATAGTAGCCTTATCCTAGGGGGTAGTGAATTCTGTTCTGCCATGCCACTCTGTCAAGGAACATATCCTTAGGTCATCAATTTTTTTCTACCTCCATCTATGTCCTTTTAGGCCTTCCCCTTGCCTTTTTAAAGCCTTTGGCTTCAACCAACCAACCCCTACCAAAGCTCTAAAACTCATGATTCGATGATATTTCGAGCTGAGTCATTAGGAAACTCTTTTCCGAGATTGATTCAACCTTTCAAGGAGTCTTGTCTAGCTGACTCAATAACTTAGTCGACTCATAGTGACTCGAAAAGCCAACTTTTCATCTTCATCATCATTATCTAAGCCTTATCCCAACTAATTGGGGTCGGTTCATGAATCTTTTCCCGTCATTCCACTCGATCAAGGGTCGTAAGGCAAGTCCAGGTTTTTGTAAAATAAAAATAGGGTGAGTACGAGTTGAACGCACGACCTCTACAAAGAGGAGAGACACTCTCAAACCAGCAAGCTACACAACACTTTGCCATTTGGTTTCATAGTTTATAATACTTATTGCTTATATAATTACTTCAAAATTTTTTTTTGGACTCTTCCTAATAATTTAAATATATAATTATTAGATATTGAGTCAAGCTGGGTCAGGTCTCAACTCGACCCGGATGAAGTTTGAGTTGGGTCGAGTTTTCAACTTTTAAAACTATCCTTCTAATTGGCCAGTCGGTGGTCTCCATTGCACATGACAAACCATCCAAGTCTACTTACCATCATCTTATTATCTATTGGTGCTACTCCTAAGTTCCATTGAATGCATTCATTTCTAATTCTATCCTTACTCGCCTTGCTACTCGTCCATCTCAACGTCCTCATTTCAGCTTCATCCTATGAACATGTTGTTCCTTGGGTGCCCAACATTCTGTCCCATAAAGAATATTGAAATATTTTTAGTTGTCACAACATACATGCTATTCCCGAGTGCTGAAATCATGATTACCAATCTGACAGTTAGATCTTCTGGCTTAGGAATAAAATATCGTGTTTTATGATTTTAAAAAATTTCATCAGTTGCAGCTTTTCTTTTCCTTTCTCTACTTAAGTATTTGAGCTTTTAGTTATGTTGATGTGAATGTGAAGCTAGTTTCATAATTTCAAAACCATTTGAGTTAGTTTCCTGAGGCTACCCTTCAGAAGAATGGAGTTAGTTTCCTAAGGGTACCCTTCAGAAGAATTGAGTTAGTCTCCTAAGGCTGCATCTAGGTGTCTTGAATAGTAGTTGGGCAGGATTCATCTCCACAAAGAACCTCACAAAATGATAGCCCACTTGTTTTATATCCTGCATGAAACAACTGTGCTTCATATTTTAGGTTGATCTGATGGGAAATAGATAGTTTGCCTCCACATACAAAATCTGTTTACTATGCTTTTCCAAGCACAGCACCTTTCAGTGTCAGTTAGCGTCAAAATGTCTGTTACAAATTTGGTTTGAAGGTACTTCCAATGTCTAAATGTAGCTTAGATCATGTTAAAAGTAGTTCCCCAGTTATGTCATGTTAGATTTAGGGCCCGTTTAGACCCAGCTTTCACAAAGGGGTTTTCCCGCAAAAGCTTGTACTGACTTTGTCCCCATTTATTTCCAGTGAATGGGCTTTCTAGTGCCTATTTGGATAAGTGGGGTTTGAAACGTGGTTTGTGAAAATGCATCCAAACACACAACATGAGAAGGGTTTGGTTTAGGCGTCAAACGACCCTTGAGATACCTGTAATATCTTTTTTGGGCTTTGGAATTGCAGACTATTGATCAATGGTAAATTTGTCTTCTTCTTCTTCTTCTTCTTCTTCTTCTTTTTTTAGGAATTTCCATGTGAAACCATTGGACTGGAGATTTTCTTCCTGTGTGGTTTGGCGAACGTAAAAAAATAGATCAATGCTTGAAATGATTGGATTATGCTCTAGGCAAGAAAAAAAGCCTAATGTGAGTCCAACAGGATCCCATATATGGACTGTGCACTCTCTCTCTCCCTCCCTCTCTCTCTCTCATGGAAAATGCTTTGTAGTTCTGACTGATATGATTTCAAGAAGGATGTTCATTAAGCTTTAGAGAGTTTAAGGTCTTCGTGAGAATATCAAAGGGGCTGTCTTACCATGTTGGGTTGTGTATCCAATGCCACATATGTTAGATCAGGTTTTTGGAGTTCCATGTTGGGTTGCATCTCCGAAACCATGTATGTTGTCTGAAACCATGTTGGGTTGCATCTCTGAAACCACGTATGTTATCTGAAACCATGTTGGGTTGTATATCCGGAACCACATAATTTTCTGGCTATTTTAGTATTTATTTCTATATACTGTGAGAAAACATCAATGATTGAATGAATGATTTATGTATCACATTTTGATTATGGAATGTCACTATTATGATAACGGATGGGCACTACTTATTCGTGTTATCAGCTTGATGGTCTTGTGTGGCGAGCTCTAGACATCAACAATTCACAATTTCCCCACTGAGGGGAGCTCGAATAGCTGTGCTAAGTGCAGTGTGAGCTTTGACTATGTTGGCATGCCAATCGTTTTAGTAATCATGTATTGGTGGGTTCCATGCTATGTTTTTGCAGCCAACAACTCGAGCTTGACCCTCCATGTGCATGGATGAGCTGTGATTAATGGTTTGCATGGAAACGATCCCTCCATGACCCTACTTTGCTTGCTTGCCCTTTGGGTGCAGACATGTAATACTTGGGCCGGGGGTGAATACAGGGTGGGACCATGTTGGCTTGTGAGTAATGTCAGTGTGAGTCCTTACGATGATCGGTTCCAAGAGCCTAGGTAAGATGTCTAGTTGCCAGGTAATATTGTAAGCCTTTTGGCTATCTACCATTTTAAAGCGAATCCAAGTTGTTTGGAGAAAGGCTAAGATGATGATGAATGGTTGGTTGGTCAGTCGATTGATCGACGATTGAAATTTTTTGAGAACCTTGATAAATTCAATCTTGGGTATTCATTTCACATGATTTCACTGCACACCACCCATGTTCAATATGTATTGGTACTGGACCTATGGGTCCATTTGCCATGTCCACTAAGGGTGGCAATGGGTCATCCCATCTCGCTCCACCCAGGGTTTGGATTGGGTTGGGTTGGCATTTCGGGCCCAGGAGGCCTGATAAGGCCCTGCCTGTTTAAAATCAGGGTTGACCTTGGGATTAGTCATTTGTAGCCTGATCTAGCCGGGTTAAAGCACCCATATAAAAAGAAAACCCTAATCCCCATCTCAAAGAAGGAGAAAAAGGAGAAGGAGAGGAAGTAAAAGAAGGTAATTATGTGGTTTGCTAATTCCACATGCGCATGGGAGCATCGCACATCCACACGTATGTGCCATATGGAACAAAAACCGTTTCACGCCTCCCTCAAAGGAAGTCCAATGAGACCCATTGTCCAGCCTGAACCAATGTCCGGGTTGGGTTGGGCTGGTATTTCAGGCCCAGAAAACTGGGCTAGGTCGGGCTTGGGATGACCGGATATATGGTCATCCCAATAGGCACAGCTCAAAGCCTGTCCCAGGCGTTTATTATTATTATTATTTGGTTGAACACTGGAACATTTTATTAAGAGAAGCCCGTCCAGGCCAGGCCCATTGCCAACCCTAAAGTCCACATTATTCACCATTTAAAAGTTAAGTAATTTAAAATTTAACAGCTATGGCCCTTGTTAGTATTAAAAGATGTTTAGTTTCAGGGGTGTTAATGACACAGGTGCCGGTCAGCATGTCTTACCCAATTACTAATCGGCCAAGAAGTGATGCCTCGGCCCAGTAGTAATCGGGCCTTTGATTTCACACCCAAGCCCACCAATTAACTCCATTAACAGGCTTCTTCTCGGGCTCAGGGTGAATCTAAATAGAAATTTTGCAAAACCTAGGCATGGGCCCAACCTGCTGATTAAGTGGGATCCAGGCCCATACAACCTTGACCTGTATCAGGTTGAGACTCGAAACCCAGCAGGCCTGCCCTGCCCATTGCCATCCCTAATTAGTGTATTACAATAACACATAAATTTTAAGATTTTGACTAATGGATTTGGTTTATGATGAAACAAATCTATAACCTTCAGCACCCTACAAAAGTCATTCAAAAATTAAAATACTAATCCTATTTAATGAGTTGTCTAAGGGAAATAAAATAAATAAGGGTGTGTTCGGATTGAATGAAAAGTTAAAAATTTAAAGAAAGCACACAGTTTCCCTTGATTAGATGTTTTCCCCTGTTTGCAAATGCATGAAAAGAAAGGAAATATATTTTCCCTCTCCTTACTGCACCTTGGATCTGATGTTTAACCCATGAAAACTGTTTACCCCTGTTTTTGTGCTTTTAAGACTGCTGTTTATCCCTGTTTGTATGCTTTTAACATATTCTCCTCATTCACCTGTGGAATCCAAACAACTGAATTGTTAGAAAACACCTGGTTCCAGCACAGTTGATGTTGTAAAACAAACTGGTGAAAGGTATTTCCATTCCACTGAACTAATGTCAGCTTTACCTTGGCTTATATTATGATCTTTGTTTTCCTTGACCTTCTTTTGTTTTCACCCAATCCAAACACGCCCTAAAATTAGGTCAGCCAAGCTCCCTGATTTTACATTGGCTTATTGTGGATTTGTACCCTTGTCATAAAAGAGTAGTTGGATGAACTGCCTTCCTTAGTTTTGCTCTGCCTTTGAATTACATTTTGGCTCCCGCTTCTTAACCATTTGTACTTGCTAGCAGTTTGAAATGGGTGCTTCCTTGCTCTGCTCCCGAATCCTCTGTTGCTTCCCCTCACACTTCGTGCAAATATATGAAGGAAACCTAACATATGTCATATCAGTTCTATTCCATATAATTCGTATGATGGTTGGATACTTCAAAAAAAGAAGAAGGATTACTTGTATTATGTTATACAATACTTGGATCCTTAAAACAATTGGAGTGCTTTGACTCCGATGAGGAACCCTCATTTGTTGGAACTTGAATTCCACATCCTCTTTGAGTTTCAAACTCCAGAACTGCTGCTTTATAGTTTAGTGTGAACTGTACGATCTGGGCTAGAATCCTACAAAGTTGAGTTGCCAATATCACCTCTGCTTGTATCTTGAGAATTTGCAGTTTGGAGGATTCTGTTCTAGATCTTGTTACACTTGATAATCATGCAGTCCATACCTATCTCAGGCATCATAATAATAATGTTGTGAGATAGATATATATTTGTTTTCTGAAATTGCCGTGTAGTGGTGTTCAAAACTAATGTCATTGTTTGGAGGGTTTCGGAGATTGAAATTAAGCAGATTAGAGTTGTTAATATGCTGTGACAAATGAACAAACTTTTTCTTTTTTTGCAAGAGCATGTGGTGATGCATGTCATCTTCTGATTGCCATTGCCGCTCCTCTTCCATTGAGCATTTGCTCAGCCACACAACAGTACATGTGGGACCCAGCCTTTGGTGATCGTGATAGTTCATACGGTGATAATGGATGTGAGATACCCCAAAGTCTCCCCCATTGAATGATCCCAACTGTTGGATCAGCAGCCTGTTCAATTTGGACCATGAATTGTCCATTTTCATCTGATGTCTAGGATCAGATGTAATGGGGAATATCATTCGATCACGACCCATCACCAAAAGGTGTGGCCTACTTGCACCATTGCTTTTGATGGAGGTCCGTGTTTTAAATAGCTTTCAAAATGTAGCATGTAGCTTATGCTATGCACTGCAGATTAGCTTTCACTCTGTAGCTCACGAAAATAGCTTAAGTCGGATGTGGCCTACGCTAAACCCTAATTAGCATACACTACAAACTATGTAGCCTATGCAACACCCTAGGTAGCTTACACTACAAGATACATTTCACTAAAACATTAAAATTAATTAGTGTTTTCAATGGTCTGTTTCATTTTTCTATTTTTAATGTAAATTAGTTAATCTTTTCAATGATTTTAATAAATATAGTAACAATGTTAAATCAATTGTGTTGCTATTTCTTTATCTTTATACTTAATCTTTGGCCTATTTTTCTTATTAAGGTTGTGTTTGGTTGCACCGAATATCATGAAATTTCATTTTACCAAATTAGACTGATACAATGAAATTTCATGATATGTGGTCTAACCAAACACAACCTTAATTAAAAATCAAGCTACACATTATGTAGCTTACACATCATGCTTCAAAGGGGTGAACTGTACGCTATACGCTATTTGCTATTTAAAACATTCATGGGGCATCATATAATACCCTCCTAGTTTGATGTCGCAGAGGAAACAAGCTCTTCAAATGGACTGTGATATGGAGCCAAGCGGAAACAGTGGGAATCCCATATCTGGAAACCGTCTCCTACAATGGACCCAATGGCAACTGCTAGATTCCATTCTTCCAACAGGTGGGTTCGCTCATTCATACGGCCTAGAGGCTGCCGTCCAAGCTCGCTTTGTATCAGAGCCAGATGATCTAAAGGCTCACGTGATCTACGTCTTGGAAAACACTGGGAGCCTACTTCTTCCTTTTGTGTACACTGCAAACAGGTTCCCTGACATTGAAACCTGGTCCAAGCTCAATAAAACAATGGAAGCGACACTGACGAATGAGGTTAGTAGAAAGGCTTCCATTTCGCAGGGATCGGCTCTTTTGAGGGTGGCCGCGTCCGTGTTTACAGAGGCCCCTTTGATCAAGGAAATGAGAGAGAGCTTATTGAGTTCGGGGGCTGTTTCTTTCCACCATGCGCCTGTCTTCGGCCTAATATCTGGGCTTCTTGGTTTCGATAGTGGGACATGCCAGCGGGCCTACATGTTCATGACAATGAGAGATGTTATTTCCGCGGCCACAAGGCTGAATTTGGTTGGGCCTTTGGGTGCATCGGTGCTGCAGCATCAGATTGCTCATGCTGCGGAAGGAATGGTGGAGAAGTGGATGGACCGTCCGATCGAGGATGCATGCCAGACAGCCCCGTTGCTCGACGTGGTGCAGGGCTGTCATGGTTATTTGTTCTCCAGGCTTTTCTGCTCTTGAAAGCTCAGAAAAATGGCACTGCAGTTGGCTGATTTTGTTGGATCGAGAAGCTTCACTCAGCCTAAAAAACTGTTCTTGGAGACCCCATCTCTATGGTGATCTAAGCTGTTCATTTGGTGGGCCCCATTCTCTGATTGCCCAATAATCTCCCTCCATTTGATTCTAAATGTGGACCATTGTGTCTCATTGGCCATGACCTACCAATAACAATCAGACTGGTTAGAATCATCTGAAATATAAGGGATAAGCGAGAGGCCTATCCCATGATAAGCCCACTAGATGGATGGTTTTAGATTACTGGAAGTCAGGACCCACCGGCACCATTGTCTGGGTTGATCGAAGAATGCGGTTTTCTAACATTCAGCCATCATGTAGTGCAATGTGAACTACCACTGATTGTATATGGTAAGTTTTCTGTTTGGCCCGATCGTCCCGATCGAACTTCGTTTCAAGTATTAGTTTGTTGCTTTTGTGTTATATCTTACCATTGCCGATCCTTTTTGTCACGCCCCGAAAATCGGAACCCGAGTTGGCCAAGCTCGAACCCGAATTTCAGGACCGTGAGTTGTATTTAAATAAATATACATCGCAACCCACATTATTTCATGCATTTTTAAGGCAATCAGAGCAACTAAAAGGATACTAATAATTGTGATTAAATATTGTCTACTAATCAATCCTTAAATCTTTAATTACATTGACATAAATAAATAAATAATAACAACATACATTAAATTTTAATTAATTTCTAAATAAAAAATAAAAAATATAAAAGTCTTCAATCTTGCCCAACCGGTTCTTCGTATGCTAACCTTGCAAAACAGTCTATATGGGTGTGAGCGCGACGGCTTGTAGGGTCACATCCTTCCCAAAATTGAAAATTATACATTAACACAAATAAAACTCAATAATACAAATATGACTAATTACAAGTATTGAATCGTCATTGTACATGACAACAATAATAATTTATTTTTCGTGATAACAAAATAAGACAATGCTGTTATCTAAAATCATTTTTGGTTCAATACAGGGCAGAGCGCCCGTGTGTGTTGATCCTTTTAGGGAATGACCCTCGGCAGAGCACCGGTGTTGATCCTTTTAGGGAATGACCCTCGGCAGAGCACCTAGTGAATAGACTTTTAGGGTAAATACCCAGGGCAGAGCACCCGTGTGTGTTGATCCTTTTAGGGAATTGCCCAGGGCAGAGCACCCGTGTCGATCCTTTCGAGAATGACCCTGGGCAGAGCACCCGTACCGTGCTGATCCTTTCGGGAATGACCCTGGGCAGAGCACCCCATAAAAAATAATATAATGGTCCTTTTAGGGCAGAGCACCCATAATATAATTAAAAACATTTAACAATAATCAAATGAATTTATTTCACATATTACAAATCAAATAAATGCATTCTACATCACGTAAAACTAAAATCAAATGACTTAAATAAAAATATACGAAATAAATAATTAATGAAATAAAAGTATATAATAATGTAGTCTTTTCAATCGGGAAAATCACCTACCTGGTGTGTTGAGTGGAGGTTGAACGCTTGCCATTAAAATCTTCTTGGGTTGATGGTGAGCGGCCTGGATTATTTGGTGGGTTCCACCGATGAAGAATGGTGGAATAAGAAAGATGAGAGTTTGAATGGGAGAGGAAATTGGGGAGAGAGGTTAGGTCGTGCGGTGAGAGAAGTGATGGATGGGGGTTGGTTACGGTGAGAGGAGTTTTGTTTTGTTTTGTTTCTTTTTTTTAAAAAAATTTTATTTTAGAGTGGGCCCTACAAGAATGATGTGACAGATCCACACCGTTCATCAGTTTTGCTAGATGATGTTAGGACATAGCTCAGGAAATGAGGTAGATTCAAGGTTTAAGTGGGCCACACCAAAATTTTAAAAAATGGGATATAGTTCCCACCGTTAAAAAACAGACGGGTTGTTACATTCTACCCTCCTTAACAAAAATTTCGTCCCCGAAATTTATTATGTCAATACCTAAACTAAAATTGCGTAGTGGGTTTGCGAATGACGTAGTTTGTGCTAACATTTACTTCAGTTGTGGTGTCTCTTCAGGTGATAATGTGTTATGAAATTATTCGTAAAAACCTACTCTCTCCTGATAGTGTGACAACATAATCAAGGGTTGACGTCAATGTCATGGAGGTCTTTGATTATTATTATTATTATTATTAGTACGTTGAAGATTTTGTAGGATTGTAAGGAATATTAAATGGTCTAAAAGACTTACACATGAAGATTAAGAGGATAAGAGCTGTGATATGTACCAAAGTTATAATGCAAAAAATCAGATTTTGAAGACACTGTTCCTGCTAATGTTTCTGGTATTTTCAGGTATCGGATTGGTCTAAAACTTTTTATAATGATGCATCTATTAGTCTATTATAACTCTATAAAATTTCAACTTAATCCAAAGTTTACAAAAAAATCCAAAAATTTAGAAAATTAGGTCTGCCCAAAAGCAAACGATTGTTGACCAGTATACACATAAATTAAAATCGGTATAGGATAAACCTATAATTATATTTTTATATTATTTTTCTATAAAATTACACTTGTTAATATATGACTGAGATTTTGAATCGCCTTAAATAAAGTTATAATTAATTAGTTATAAATTTTCAAAATCAGTCAATTCTTTCTATCCATTGCTATCTAGCAAAAAGTGGAGAGCTAAATTTCTATAAAATTTATATATGGTCCAGGTTGAGTTCCTTACCTGATGTCATGTCTAAATAGGGTCAACTTCCATATTAACACAAATAAAAAAGAATCCTAAGTTTGAATTTTAATTTAAATTATTATTATTTTTTTTTAATCACAAGAGCAAAGGGGGTCCTAAGTTGGGGTCTCTAATTCAACCTCTATTCTAAGTCATGAGTTGATTATAACCTAGGCTTAATCTAATCATTAATATAACATACATCTAAGGTCCTCGTGAGAATCTAAAACCTAGGCTTTGATACCAATCTGTCACGCCCCGAAAATCGGAATCCGAGTTGGCCAAGCTCGAACTCGAATTTCAGGACCGTGAGTTGTATTTAAATAAATATACATCGCAACCCACATTATTTCATGCATTTTTAAGGCAATCAGAGCAACTAAAAGGATACTAATAATTGTGATTAAATATTGTCTACTAATCAATCCTTAAATCTTTAATTACATTGACATAAATAAATAAATAATAACAACATACATTAAATTTTAATTAATTTTTAAATAAAAAATATAAAATATAAAAGTTTCAATCTTGCCCAACCGGTTCTTCGTATACCAACCCTGCAAAACAGTCTATATGGGTGTGAGCGCGACGGCTCGTAGGGTCACATCCTTCTCAAAATTGAAAATTATACATTAACACAAATAAAACTCAATAATACAAATATGACTAATTACGAGTATTGAATCGTCATTGTACATGACAACAATAATAATTTATTTTCGTAATAACAAAATAAGACAATGCTGTTATCTAAAATCATTTTTGGTTCAATCCAGGGCAGAGCGCCCGTGTGTGTTGATTCTTTTAGGGAATGACCCTCAGCAGAGCACCGGTGTTGATCCTTTTAGGGAATGACCCTCGGCAGAGCACTTAGTGAATAGACTTTTAGGGTAAATACTCAGGGCAGAGCACTCGTGTGTGTTGATCCTTTTAGGGAATTGCCCAGGGCAGAGCACCCATGCCGATCCTTTCGAGAATGACCCTGGGCAAAGCACCCGTACCGTGCTGATCCTTTCGGGAATGACCCTGGGCAGAGCACCCCATAAAAATAATATAATGGTCCTTTTAGGGCAGAACACCCATAATATAATTAAAAACATTTAACAATAATCAAATGAATTTATTTCACATATTACAAATCAAATAAATGCATTCTACATCACGTAAAACTAAAATCAAATGACTTAAATAAAAAATACGAAATAAATAATTAATGAAATAAAAGTATATAATAATGTAGTCTTTTCAATCGGAAAAATCACCTACCTGGTGTGTTGAGTGGAGGTTGAACGCTTGCCGTTAAAATCTTCTTGGGTTGATGGTGAGCGGCCTGGATTATTTGGTGGGTTCTGCCGATGAAGAATGGTGGAATAAGAAAGAGGAGAGTTTGAATGAGAGAGGAAATTGGAGTGAGAGGTTAGGTCGTGCAGTGAGAGGAGTGAGGGATGGGGTTGGTTACGGTGAGAGGAGTTTTGTTTCTTTTGTTTTTTTTTTTAAATTTTATTTTAGAGTGGGCCCTACAAGAATGATGTGACAGATCCACACCGTTCATCAGTTTTGCTAGATGATGTTAGGACATAGCCCAGGAAATGAGGTAGATTCAAGGTTTAAGTGGGCCACACCAAAAAAAAGAAAAAGGGATATAGTTCCCACCATTGAAAAAACAGACGGGTTGTTACATTCTACCCTCCTTAACAAAAATTTCGTCCCCGAAATTTATTAGGTCAATACCTAAACTAAAATTGCGTAGCGGGTTTGCGAATGACGTAGTTTGTGCTAACATTTACTTCAGTTGTGGTGTCTCTTCAGGTGATAATGTGTTATGGAATTATTCGTAGAAACCTACTCTCTCCTGATAGTGCGACAACATAATCAAGGGTTGACGTCAATGTCATGGAGGTCTTTGATTATTATTATTATTATTATTATTATTATTATTATTGTTATTAGTACGTTGAAGATTTTGTAGGATTGCAAGGAATATTAAATGGTCTAAAAGACTTACACATGAAGATTAAGAGGATAAGAGCTGTGATATATACCAAGGTTATAGTGCAAAAAATCAGATTTTGAAAACACTGTTCCTGCTAATGTTTCTGGTATTTTCAGGTATCGGATTGGTCTAAAACTTTTTATAATGATGCATCTATTAGTCTATTATAACTCTATAAAATTTCAACTTAATCCAAAGTTTACAAAAAAATCCTAAAATTTAGAAATTTAGGTCTGCCCAAAAGCAAACGATTGTTGACCAGTATACACACAAATTAAAATCGGTATAGGATAAACCTATAATTATATTTTTATATTATTTTTCTATAAAATTACACTTGTTAATATATGACTGAGATTTTGAATCGCCTTAAATAGAGTTATAATTAATTAGTTATAAATTTTCAAAGTCAGTCGATTCTTTCTATCCATTGCTATCTAGCAAAAAGTGGAGAGCTAAATTTCTATAAAATTTATATATGGTCCAGATTGAATTCCTTACCTGATGTCATGTCTAAATAGGGTCAACTTCCATATTAACACAAATAAAAAAAGAATCCTAAGTTTGAATTTTTAATTTAAATTTATTATTATTATTTTTTTAATCACAAGAGCAAAGGGGGTCCTAAGTTGGGGTCTCTAAATTTATTATTATTATTTTTTTAATCACAAGAGTTGATTATAACCTAGGCTTAATCTAATCATTAATATAACATACATCTAAGGTCCTCGTGAGAATCTAAAACCTAGGCTTTGATACCAATCTGTCACGCCCCGAAAATCGGAACCCGAGTTGGCCAAGCTCGAACTTGAATTTCAGGATCGTGAGTTGTATTTAAATAAATATACATCGCAACCCACATTATTTCATCCATTTTTAAGGCAATCAGAGCAACTAAAAGGATACTAATAATTGTGATTAAATATTGTCCACTAATCAATCCTTAATTTTTTAATTACATTGACATAAATAAATAAATAATAACAACATACATTAAATTTTAATTAATTTCTAAATAAAAAATATAAAATATAAAAGTCTTCAATCTTGCCCAACTGGTTCTTCGTATACTAACCTTGCAAAACAGTCTATATGGGTGTGAGCGCGACGGCTCGTAGGGTCACATCCTTCCCAAAATTGAAAATTATACATTAACACAAATAAAACTCAATAATACAAATATGACTAATTACGAGTATTGAATCGTCATTGTACATGACAACAATAATAATTTATTTTTCGTAATAACAAAATAAGACAATGCTGTTATCTAAAATCATTTTTGGTTCAATCCAGGGCAGAGCGCCCGTGTGTGTTGATCCTTTTAGGGAACGACCCTCGGTAGAGCAACGGTGTTGATCCTTTTAGGGAATGACCATCGGCAGAGTACCTAGTGAATAGACTCTTAGGGTAAATACTCAGGGCAAAGCACCCGTGTGTGTTGATCCTTTTAGGGAATTGCCCAGGACAGAGCACCCGTGCCGATCCTTTCGGGAATGACCCTGGGCAGAGCACCCGTACCGTGCTGATCCTTTCGGGAATGACCCTGGGCAGAGCACCCCATAAAAATAATATAATGGTCCTTTTAGGGCAGAACACCCATAATATAATTAAAAGCATTTAACAATAATCAAATGAATTTATTTCACATATTACAAATCAAATAAATGCATTCTACATCACGTAAAACTAAAATCAAATGACTTAATCAAAAATACGAAATAAATAATTAATGAAATAAAAGTATATAATAATGTAGTCTTTTCAATCGGAAAAATCACCTACCTGGTGTGTTGAGTGGAGGTTGAACGCTTGCCGTTAAAATCTTCTTGGGTTGATGATGAGCGGCCTGGATTATTTGGTGGGTTCCGCCGATGAAGAATGGTGGAAGAAGAAAGAGGAGAGTTTGAATGGGAGAGGAAATTGGGGAGAGAGGTTAGGTCGTGCGGTGAGAGGAGTGAGGGATGGGTTGGTTACGGTGAGAGGAGTTTTGTTTTGTTTTATTATTTTTTTAAAAAATTTTTTATTTTAGAGTGGGCCCTACAAGAATGATGTGACAGATCCACACCGTTCATCAGTTTTGCTAGATGATGTTAGGACATAGCCTAGGAAATGAGGTAGATTCAAGGTTAGTGGGCCACACCAAAATAAAAAAAAATGGGATATAGTTCCCATCGTTAAAAAACAGACTGGTTGTTACACTTTTGGAGTGCCATCTCACAGGTGCATGGTATAAACAATCTTGAAATTGATGGAAAAGATCGAAAATTGGCCACTTTATATGTGCAGATGAAGGGTCGAATCTCCACAGGTGTTGATCCATCGTTTGATGGATAAGAATTGTCTGCTTTAATGTTTTAAAACCTAGATGGTCCTCAATTCATTTTTGTGGGCGGTTAGGCCTAACTGCCGCGGAAATGATCAAACCTGATCGGCTTGTTTTGACCTAGAAATCTATTTCATTTAAAATCACAGAAAAAAGGAAGGAATTAATGGTCCCTGACAGGCAACACCCAGGTGTTGAGGACTAAGGGGGCGTTTGGATCATAAGTTACTTTAGATAAGCTACTTATATTGGTTTTTTACTTGGTAAAGAACACACTTATCATTCAAAAAGTGGAAAAGAACATTTGGTTTCCAACATTGTAAGTAATTATCTTGAAAGTCTGTCTGGTTTCCCTCACATCCACCATCCATCATGCGGGTCAACCTTTGATGTAGATTGTTCATTTTGTGGGTCTTACCTTTGATGCAGGTTGTCCATCATACATAGCTCACCTTAGTTGTGGGCTTTTCATCATTAGGGGCCAACCTTTAATGTGCACAGTTCATTAGGCAGGGCTTACCTTTGGTGTTAGTTATCCATCGAGTGGGGCCCATCTTCAATATCCATTGCCCATCATGTGGAGCCCACCTTTGATGTGGACAGCCCATCATGTGGGCCCACCTTTGATGTTGGCTGTCCATCATGGAGGATCTGCCTTGAATATGGGCCATTCATCATTAGGCCGACCTTTGATGTGGACTGTTTATTATGTGTGGCCCACCTTGATGTGGATCATCCATCATGTTGGGCCCATCTTCATTATCCATTATCCATCATGTGGAGCCCACCTTTGATGTGGACAGCCCATCATGTGGGCCGTCCATCATGCGGACCTTCCTTGAATATGGGCCACTCATCATTAGGCCGACATTTGATGTGGATCATCCATCATGTGGGGCCCACCTTGATGTGGATCATCCATCATGTGAGGCCCACCATTATTAATTGCCCATCATGTGGAGCCCACCTTTGGTGTGGGTTGCCCATCATGTGGGCCCCGCCTTCAATGTGGGTTGATCATCATGTTGGGCTCGCCTTGGATGTGAGTCATTCATCATTAGGAGTGGACATTTGATGTGGATCGTCCATCATGTGGGGCCACCTCGATATGGGTCATCATCATGTGGCGTCCACTAGATCAACTACCCATTCATTGGATGATTTTACCATCTCATGAACTTAGAAGGGGTTCATGGCTACTGTGAGCATACTCCCTTAAATAATTTCATTACTTGTTGTGTCAGCGAAACAATTGAAGTAAGTTACTTTTGCAAGTTAAAAGCAATAAAAAAATAACTTAATGAGTTACTTTTTCTAAAAAGCTACCCATTCAAGTTTAACAACCAAACTTATTTAAGAAAAAGTAACTTATTAATTTTAAGTTTAAAAAGCTACTTATTTGATAGTATCCAAACGGGCCCTAAGGGGGCATCTTAATCTTAAGTTACTTAAAATAAGCTACTTATGTCATAAGTAGCTTTTCTTGGTTTTTATTTATTAAGTAAATAAGTACGTTTGGTAAACAACGTGTATCAGCTAAAACGTAAAAAACATGTTTGGCTTCGAACATCATCAGTAATTATTCATCAAGTCTGTTTAGTCCCCCTCACATCCACCATCTATCATTTGGGGCCAAACTTTGATGTGGATTATTCATCGTGTGGGCCCCATCTTTGATGTGGGTCGTCCATCATGCGGGGCTCACCTTGGATATGGGCCATTCATTATTAGGGACCGACCTTTTATGTGCACCATTCATTGTGTAGGGCCCATCTTTGATGTTGGTCATCATGTAGAGCCCACCATCAATGTCATCCATCATGTGGGGCCCGCCTTCAATATCCACTGCCCATTATGTGGGAGCCCACCTTTTATGTGGATCATCCATCATTTTGGCACCACCTCTGATGTGGGCCGTCCATCATGTGGAGAGCCCGCCATGGATATGGGCCACACATCATTAGTGCTCACCTTTGATGTGAACTGTCCACAATGCGGGGTCCATGTTGATCTGGATCATCCATCATGTGAAGCGGATCATCCATCATGTGAAGCCTACCATTATTAATTGCCCATCATGTGGAGCCAACTTTGATATGGACTATCCATCATGTGTGCCCCACCTTCAATGTGGGTTGCCCATCATGCCTGGCTTGCCTTGGATGTGGGTCATTCATCATTAGGGTCCGACCTTTAATGTGGATTGTCCATCATGTGGGGCCACCTCAATATAGGCCATCCATCATGTGCAACCCAACTTCAATGTCCATTGCCCCATCATGTGGAGCCTACCTTTAATGTGGATCATCCACTATGTAGGCTGTACCTTTGAAGTGGCTCGTCCATTATATCAGCCCGTCTTTTATCACTATGGGCCGACCTTTGATGTGGACCATCCATATGTGGGCCCATGTTAAAATGGGATCATCCATTATGTGGGGCCCACCTTTTATGTGGACAGTCTACAGTATGAGCCCCACCTTTAATGTAGACAGTCCACTGTGTGGGGCCTCGTTTGATATGCACCTTGAGAGAGAGCCTCCTTTTATATATATATATATATATATATATATATATATATATATATATATATATATATATATATATATATATATTATATAAATAATGCGCTTGAGCTGATTTTAATGCCCCATGAGGTCTAGCTGTGTGGGCCCCACTGTGATACGTTTCGAACATCTACCCCATCAGTCAGATGCACCATTCCATCATGGGCCTAGGTCTCAAAAATCAAGTCAATCCGTGACTTGTGAGCCACACCACATATAGAAGTGGAGAGGGGCCGTCCACCATTAAAACATTCATAATCATTTTTTGGGCTCACCGAAATGTGGTTTGCAAATTCAGCCCATCCATTATGTGTGTCCCACTTGGATGAGGGTTCAGACCAAGTTTCAGCAGCATTCAAAACTCAGGTGGGTCCCACCAAGTGCTTTTATATGTTTTTGGCATGTATTCACATGATTTTAGATGGTATGGCCCACTTGAGTTCCGTATACGGCTGATTTTGGGCCGTCCAGGCCCACTATGGAATGGTGCATCTGGTGGACGGTGTTGATGTTCGAAAGGCATCACGGTGGGGCCCACACAGCTCGACCTCACGTACGTACGACCGCTTTATGCTAGAGACACATAGTACCTTTTCCCATATATATTATATATAATCTATATATATATATATATATATATATATATATCTATATATAGGAAAACGCTCACCTGCGAACCAGTTCGTATGTAACACGTACGAACTTTTTGAGAACCCATCATACATGATGAATCTCGCAAATCTGAACGGTCCACATGAAGCAAAACCTCATGAAACTTCATAGTACGAATTTTTACTTTGATCCGAAACTTGGTGGACCATGAATAATGTAAACAGGTTGTTTCTTTGATTTTAATTTCTCTTTGCTACGGAAGGTATGTATAAAAGTTTTAGATAAAAGTAAAACTTGGTCCTGGGGGGTTTCACTAGGTGCTGCTTCACATGAACGGTTCAGATTTTGGATCCACATCACGTATGATGGGTTCTCAAAAAAGTTCGTACGTATTACGTACGAACTGGTTCGCAGGTGAGCGCATCTCTCTCTATATATATATATATATATAGGGACGCTATATATATATATAGGACACGCTCACCTGCGAACCAGTTCGTACGTAATACGTACGAACTTTTTTGAGAACCCATCATACGTGATGTGGATCCAAAATCTGAACCGTTCATGTGAAGCAGCACCTAGTGAAACCCCCCAGGACCAAGTTTTACTTTTATCTAAAACTTTTATACATACCGTCCGTAGCAAAGAGAAATTAAAATCAAAGAAAGAACCTGTTTACATTATTCATGGTCCACCAAAGTTTCGGATCAAAGTAAAAAATTCGTATTATGAAGTTTCATGAGGTTCTGCTTCATGTGGACCGTTCAGATTTGTGAGATTCATCACGTATGATGGGTTCTCAAAAAAGTTCGTACGTGCTATGTACGAACTGGTTCGCAGGTGAGCGTTTCCTATATATCTATATATATATATATATATATTATATATATATATATCATATAATATATATATATATATATATATATGACCCTGAGGAGAAGTAGAAAAGTCCTAAGTTGAAAAGCTAAAAGAAATAATTTATTAAGATAAATAGCTTTTAGCTAATAAGTTACTTTTATAATGACTTTTACTAAACTAACTTCATTGAAAAAAGTTAATTGATTGACTAAGTTAAAAAGTAACTTATTTAATTGTATCCAAACGGACCCTAAGCTTTCACAGCTTTTAACTTTTTGGCCCATGGGCCTGATTGGGCCTTACTTATGCCTGCCAATGGGCCTTGATTTTGAACTGGTGGACTGGCCTTGTTAAAGATTTTGATGGGTCCAAGCCCATCCCATTGCAAGCCTAACTCCTTTCATCACCCTAACAATTAAAGGGCTCAGCCAATGCTAATCTTATTCAGGTATGGCCCAATCAGACCCTAGGCCCACCTGTTCAATGCTGGGCTTTGGCCTTACTTTCAGGCCCATGAATGAGATGGGCTTAAATTTGGGACGTGGATTTGATTACTGGAATGGACATGGGCTCTAAGGGGCCACAGTGATGTATGGATTTTATCCACACCGTTCATTCATTTTGACATATCATTTTAAGGGGGCTTGACACAGTGGAGATTAAACACTCACCGTTAAAATCTTTTAGGGAGCAACAGAAGTTTTGGATCAAGCTGATATTTGTGTTTTCTCTTCATCCAGGTCTATAAGACATTATGAACGGATTGGATGGAAATCAACCATCACGGTGGGCCCTAGGATAGTTTCAATGGTGGTTATCACTATCACCTCTTCTTCTTGTGGGGTGGTCCACTTGATTACTGGATGTGCCTCATTTTTGGTTGTGTACTCTAAAATGACCTGGAAAAATGGATGGATGGTGTAGATAAAACCCATACATTACAGTGGGCCATCAGAGTCTAGGAACAGGTGGGGTTAGTATCCAATCCGCCGCCCTAAATTTGAAGGGCCAAAAATATAAATTGGCCCATCCAATAAGGGAGATATTTGAAGCCATAAATTAGACCGCTAAGATTATTTAGTAGGGGTGGGCCAATTTATATAGTATAGCCTACCCAAAAATCTCTCCCCTACTAGATGATCATGGCTGTCCAATTTGTGGCCTGCAGATAGAAAAATAAGGTAAAATTGCCATGGCCCAATAGAAGTTTCAAGTTATTAGAAAATATTAGATGAGAATTTGATTAGTCAATCCGAACCGTCTATTAAGTTAAGAACACAATTCATGGACTACCATACAAAATTGGATTGCGATAACAACTTGATTGGTCGATCTGAACCGTCTATTAAGTTAAGAACACAATTCATGGACTACCACACAAAATTGGATTGCGATAACAGTTTGATTGGTTGATCTGAACCGTCTATTAAGTTAAGAACACAATTCATGGAGTACCACATAAAATTGGATTGCATGAGATGATCAAATCCATCCTTGATCTGGCCTTATTTTCTATAGCCATCCTCTTGCCAAGCTATGTATGGGACGGCTACAATTGCCTAACAATATAGATTCTTTAGAATCATAGGCAACCCATGATGGCCCTGACAAAATAGATGGATCAAATTGTTGATTGGACCTATTTTTATGTAAAAAATCTTGACCGTCCATATAAAAAGGACATTGATCAGATGATTAATATTTATCCAAGGGTTGGATTTGGTTAGGACCATTTTGAAAATGGTGAGGATGGGATGAGTATTACATGGGACCATAGCAATTTAGCATACGAAAAAAAAAAAACGCTGCAACATGAGTACGAGTGTCTTTCCGTGTAGGGAGCGGATTCGGTGCGGCCCGCCTCACCCAAGATGGTGATGCCCTTACCGTGGGGCCCACATTGATGTATTTATTATATATCCACACCGTCCATCCGTTTTCCCAGATCATTTTAAGGTGTGAACCCAAAAATTAAGAAGATCCAAATCTCAGGTGAACCACACTATAAGAAACAGTGGTGATTGATCATTAATGGCCACAAAAGTTTTGGATCTAGCCGATATTTATTTTTTCTTGTCATCCATGTTTATTTGACCTTATCAACGGGTCGGATGGCAAGTAAACATTACGGAAACATAACATTGGGCCTTAGGAAGTTTTTAATGTTACGACATTCAATCACCACTGTTTCCTACAGTATGGTCCACCTGAGATTTAGATCTTCTTCATTTTTGGGCTCACCCTCTAAAATGATCTGGAAAAACGGATGGACAGCGTGGATATCGAATATATAAATCAAGTTGGGCCCCACGAGAAGGGCCACACCACCTTGGGTATGGTATGATTTTACTTTAAAAAACTAGGACAGGAATTAGGTTGATTTTGGGTCATTTTTAGGGGTATATTAGGAAATCATGACCGGTTTTACATGTAAGTTCTAAAAGGCAATTTAAAATGGGATTTTTATGAGAAAAATCTTCAAAAATTCCAAATTTATCAAAGAATTCCACCATGAATCAAAATACCTGGGTGGGCTAAAGTTATAAAGGTACTCTCATATATTGGTTTCTTAAAAGAAATAATAAAGTTAAAATTTTTTGGGGCCCACATGATATGTGTATGACATTCATCCTTCAAACATATGCACCCAACCATGATAATCGGATGAACAAAAAATATTTCTGATCGAATTATCAAATGGGACGTTCATGCATTTTAATACTTTTAAGTGGTGCATATTATTTTTTATGGTGTGACCCACCTTACATTTAGATCAACCATTTTCTTTGAGTTCTCCTAAACATCATGGTGGATTACATCTATTGGAGGGGTAGGATATCATACAAATATCATGTGGGCCCACAATTATCCTCTCTACCGTTTTCTTTATTTTTTTAAAAAAAGTACTGTTTGGTGTCTCAAAAGGCACTTTCCTGGCGTTTCCTTTCATAGAGGGATTATTAAAATCTTAATTCTGAGGAAATTTGCAATAAAAATCCCTTTTATAAAATGAATATAAAAAAAATACAGCTTTAAAATGGTGGGTTTAATTGTTTGATGTGGGTTGAAAGACATTTAGAATTTATTTATTTATTTATTTATTTTAAAAAAAACCACTTATAACACGTTCACGTTGAATGTAAATGCGTGGACCACCTAATAAATGGACGGTCTGTTTTACTTTGGGCTAGGTAACTAGCACTGAGAAACCATTTTATGAATTTAGTGATGTACCATGCACATGTGCCACAATAGCAGAACATGAATAGTTCTTTGATGTGCAAGTCCATGCAAGTGGGACCAAGATTCAATGATCTGGACCGTTTATCTGAAGACTCCGGTGTGGATAGAGAGGATAGGCTAAGGGCATGGTATATTTACCGGGGTTTGAATTTAATTACTAATCAACTTTAATATCTCTAATTAGTGAGATATGTAATTTTTGACACAATGGTTGTGATAAGCCAGCTGAAATATATGCTTTGCCCGAAAACGATGAAATTCCAAGTCTCGGATGGGCCACAAGCACAAGATCATGTCTGAGTGACTAACCAACGATTTTAAATTGTTGATTTACATGGACAATGTTTGGACGGTGCTGATTTACATGGACAATGTTTGGACAGTGTTGATCATCATTAGTGGGCCATGTGCCCAATTGGATGATAGTGAATAGTGACACACATGTTACACATGCAACTATTGAAATGATTTCAAGTGGAATCCAAGCTCTGACGGTGGATTACAAACCCCCGCAAAGAGGTGATTGGAAACCCCCTGGATTTGACACCCCCAGTTACTTTATGCTGCCAAACAAGGGATTTGAAACCCCCTCAAATCCCCTCCAATCTACGGTGCCAAACGACCCCTAAAGCTCTCCCAAGCTGAAAGATCCTAAACCCTTGATCAGTGGACCACAAATACACAGCAAGAAATAAGCTACCACGATGGGTTGGAGAGAAAGATACTCTAGGCTTCCATCATCCGTGATGGGTCCCATTAGCATCCTGGATAAATGAATCATGGCCTCTAATTGTATGTAATGGATGTGTCAAGAGACTTAAGATTTAGTTCTAAAACTCAGTGGGTATACTTGAAACTCAGCTGAGTCAACTCGACTCAACAACATTTTGAATTAGAGTCTCTTTGAAAGTCTATGGAGGGCTTGACTCGGCTCAACGGCATTTTAAGTCCGTCTCTTTTAAAGTTCGTGGAGGGCTTCGCGCGATGGGGACTTGACAAGACTTGTGGAGTTGACTTGAAATATGGTAACCATTAAAGTTAATACTACAACTGAGCTGACCAAAATCAAACTTTATACTTAATTAAAAAAATATTAAATAAGATAATAGAAGTTAAGTTTTGCTTTGAAAATCTCAAAGTTTTTTACATTTTGTCTAAATCAATTCAACTTGATCCAACAAATGAAACTCACGTTAGAGATGCCAAAAAGTGTAAAAATTTACATTCTTAATACCCACTCTCCAATGAATTATACAATGTTTATCTATATATATATATATATATATATAATATATATATATATATATATTATATATATATGTTAATAATATTGGGCCATATTAAAAAAGAAATGTGTTAGAAGATGAAGGGGTTAAGAAAGATGATATCGCTAATTTCTTTATTATGTAATAGCATATAATAAATCTGTCACTGACCGGATTCGTGATCATCAAAATCTGATACATTAATTCTCGATTGAAGGAATGAAATTGAATACGGTGTTTCTAGCTAGGACTTAGATAGGAAAATTACCACCCCCTTAAAAGAATGTAAGAATTAATTGAAACATAAGATTAATGTTTGTATGTATGAATGTATACACATACACACAAAGTATAATTGTATATATTAGAATTGAGAAGGCTAGTAGAAATATAGGAAAAAAATACAAATGAGATAGCCTCAAAAGTAATTCGTGAAATCAAGTCAAGCAAACAAAAAGAAAAAAGGGAATTGCTATCATTGTGGAAAGTCAGCACATCACAAGCTTAAGAAGGAAATGAAAAAACAATTCAAGAAAAAATGAAAACTGTTATTACCGTGAAAAATTAGGGCATCATATTAGGAAATGTAGGCTTAAGAAAAAGAATACTAAGCTC
The DNA here is from genome assembly GCA_021015155.1 of Magnolia officinalis. NCBI lineage: Eukaryota > Viridiplantae > Streptophyta > Magnoliopsida > Magnoliales > Magnoliaceae > Magnolia > Magnolia officinalis. The sequence goes on along the minus strand of JAJHSJ010000009.1, from coordinate 63,912,390 downwards.
CAAATTAATATCGACGAAATTAAAAACAAGTCAGAAATGATAGTAGCTTTTGATGACTAAATCTGGATGGCTCTCCACTCCGACTCGCGAACTCCGAGCCGCTTCGATGTCTCAGACCTGCACACTTGGAGCAAGCAAAGGAGACCCTGGCTAAGCTGGGGGACCCTCCGATGCCTGAGTCAGGTCGAGGGAATCTGGGTCTAAGTTGAAGAGTAGAGGGAGAGTGCGAGATGTTGCATACCTGTAGCAATGGAGTCTCATTGTATTTATACCTGATCATCGGGCGGTATGGGTCCGTTAATCTCGGCATGATTCGCTTAATCAGTGAGATTTTCGGATCGTGGAAATATTGTCTGCAATCCAGGGATCGTGTAGTGTATCATGCGTATCGATGGGCGAGATAATCAGCCATGTTTGCTTAAGGTAATTTCTTATTTGAGTGCATGAAGCGTCCTAATCCTGCTTCGGCCTCGGCTCGGGATCCCAGGCCAAAGAGATTCTGACTTCACGCCTCGGTCTTAGACCAATACGTGCGTGAGTCTTCGTCGTTGAATTGTTTGATTGAAGATTGTGTCCTGAGTCCGAGCCGAGCTTCCGCCCGGACTCATGATGGACTTGGCGCTACTTATCTGTCGAGCACTCTGGAGGTCTTCCCTTCGAGCTCTGAGGCGAACAATAAACAGGTTCTGTCGAGTTGAGCTTTCCCGCGACGGGTGATGCTGATGTGAGTGGTCGAGTCATTCGTTTCCGAGCGGATAATAGTTGGACGGCTTGAAGTCTTCATTCTGAGTTTCACGCCGATTGTTCCGATCTTAGATCACTCCTAATCGATTACCAACCTTGGAGTGGGAGCGTAACTGTGGCCGAGCCGAGAGTCTTCCTTCCCTTCAGTAGTATTTATCATTCTACACTGACTCTTGTACGTCTGATCGGATTAAGGGGATGTCGGTCTTCAGAATTGTAGGGGCTCGGATCTTCCCATAACAGTAGGTATTGTGTTTGAAGCTTATTTCATGAACAACATGAAATGGGTGTTAGACATTGAGGTAACTTGACATGTTTGGAAGAATTGAAATATATTTGCCTCCTATTAAGCAATAAAGGACAAAGAACAAGTGTTCATAAAAAATTTCCAAACCTCACCTGTTGTTGGAAAGGAAAAGTTCTTCTCAAGCTCACATATGAAAAAATACTTACGTTGAATGATGTCCTACATGTGCTTGATGTTAGAAGACATTTGGTCTCTTGTTCAGTCATCAACAAAGTCAAGTTAAACTTGTATTTGATTCATATAAGTTTGTACTAAAAAAATGAAACTTTTATAGGAAGGAGTTATTGTAGCGATAAATTATTTATCATACATGTATCCTATGTTAATAATAATAATAAATCATTCAATTTTGTTTATATGGTTGAGCCTCTTAATCTATTGCATAATAGATTAAGAGATGAATATAATGTCCCTAAAAAGAATGAGAAGACTAAGTTTATTATCCAACTTTTTACGTGAAGTATTTAATAAATGTCAAATACGTATAAAATCTAAGTTTGCTAGAAATTTTTTAAAACTAATGATAAACAATTCTAAATTATTAGAATTAATATATGGTAACTTAAGTGATTTTAAAAATCACATTTCCAATATAGTAAAACACAGTATATTATGTTTTTATATGATTACTCAAGCTACACTAAAGTGTATCTACTAAGAAATAAAGATGAATCCTTAAAATCCTTTATTAAATATAAATTTTAAGTAGAAAATAAATTAAGTATGAAAATTAAAAGACTTAGATAAATAAGATGAGAGTAAATTTCTCTAAAAACTTTGTGAATTAAATGGAATAATTCATGAAACTATTACTCCATGTACACCGAAAAAACAAAGAAATAACAGAACACAAGGCATTTGTAGATGCATTCTGAAATCATCAAACTAGTTTGAGGAGGAGCAAGATAACGGAAGTTTATAACTATTTTATAGAACTTTCATTCAACATCAACATAGTGGGGGTTAGTGACATATATCTCTTTTGTTGATTGGATGCCTCCGTAAATTTGATGTCAGGCCGATTCCAAAAATCGATGCCAACTGTCCTTTCAATTTGATATTCTCGCTTGCATACATCTTCATGCACACTATTTTCATTATTTTACGGGAGAGCTTCTCGTATATGGGGTTAAGGCCTTTGACTAATTTGATAAAAGATTGAATCTCTACCATTTGAAATGGTTTTTCATTTGTAATAATAAATCTAGCCGCCAACTCATTCACATGGTCCATGTTATACTTATAGGTGGACAAGATATCGTGCGATGGATCCACCAAAGATTGGGTAAATAAAAGTATCTGTTGGCTTGAGGCCTAACTTCTCACTTTTTTATGACACTTCAATAGGTATTTCTTCAGAGTTGTGGTCGACCCGTCTACTTGTTTAGTATATTGAGTCTTACAGTACTTCTGTATCTTCACCTTGCCATTCTTTACCGTTACATCTTCAAAATCTTCCCACAGTACGAATTTGTTTTCCTTTTATTGGACTCTAAATCTCAATGGACACCTCTTCATCATGTAAACCTAATCATTCATCCAAGATCATAGGCAAAGTGACTGACAAACCGCCGGGGGTATTGAAAATTTACTCACTACTCATCTACTAATTAAAGATAATAAATCAGACTAGTATTATAATTCATTAAAAGCATATACAAAACCCTAAATTAGTCACCCATTCAAGGTTGTATAGATTATAATACTTTCATATTCCATTTAAACACCCACATCGAAATTCTGGCAGATCTCCCCATGTCTCTCCAGATAAGTTAATCTTCCATTTCATTCACATTCTAAATATTTAAGCAATGTGAAGATATTTGATATGATAAAAGAAAAAAGGAAGAAACATACCTAAAGAGAAATAGGGAGATGGAGCACAGAAAATGCATGAGGAATATTTAAATGGGTTATATGAAAGCATATTATCTATCTAATTATGAACTGTCCAAAATATGACAATTTAAGCGATTTCTATGCCACAAAAAATACACTATATCCGTCTAGCCACATAGAAATCCTCCAATGGGCAACTAATTATCTAATTCATAAAAATAAATCACATTAGGCTAACTGTCTAATGCACGATAATAAGCTAAGTAATAAGCAATATAATCCATTATTCAAAAAAATAAACCACTAATTGTCCAATTCAAAAAAATAAAACATGTATAGTCATTTAGGTTTTAGGGTTTAGGGTTTAGGTTTTAGGGTTTAAGGATTAGGGTTTGGGTTTAGGTTTTAGGGTTTAAGGATTAGGTTTAGGGTTTGGATTTTAGGATTTAGGTTTAAGTTTAGGTTTTGGGTTTTAGGATTTAGGTTTAGGGTTTATGTTTAGAGTAGGGTAGGGTTTAGTGTTTGGGGTTTAGGGTTTAGGGTTTAGGTTTACATTTGGGGTTTAAAATTAGCCGCATAGCTAACTCGGTCGCACCCGAGCCATCTCGGACGCACCACAGCTAGCCCAGCCACACTTGAGCTAGCTCGGACCCACACTACAGCCACCCCTGCCACACCCGACCCGACCCCAATTTCACAACCCCCCAAAATAGAAATTAATAAATGGAAAATTATAAATTTTAGTAAATTACCTTTGTTAGTGGCAGAGTTGGGTGGCCAGGTGGGTGAGGTCCGTCTAGACGAGTTGCTACCTAAATCGAGACAAGCGGCTGCCGAGCTTGGGAGATGAGGGAGGGAGTGGAGAGAGAGGAGGGTGGCCTAGTGGCTGGTAGTGGTAGCCCTAGTGGGTTGCTGTCGGGCTCGAGAGAGGAGGATAATGGAGAGAAATCGAGTAGGGTACGGGCGTGCGACAAGTAAGGTAGATTAGACAATTAGGTTTACACACACACTACCCAAACCTGAGTCGAGTTGGGTTTTAATCGAGTTGAGTCTGAATGAGTCAAATTTCAAGTTGGGTCAAGTCGAGTCAAGTTACTGGGTGACTCAGACTCGACTCAGTTCGAGTTCAGATTGGGCAAAGTTTACTCAGTTCAGATCGACTCACCCACTCGGTTCGGGTCGAGTAGGGTCTGAATGAGCCGGACGAGTCAAGTCTGCCAAGTTGACTCATCCCGTGCCCAGCTCAACTCTAAGCTTACCGTTCTTCTTGATAACTGACACTATGTTCGAAATCTATTCGACATATTTGATAGGTTTAATGAAGCTTGCTTTCAAAAGATGCTCAATTTCCTCCTTGATCTTCTACATTACATCGGCTGTTATCCGCCTAGGCGGCTGCTTATGTGGCCGATATCTCTCATTTATGGGTAACCCATGTTTGAACAGATATCGGTCTAGTCTAGGCAACTCACGATAATCCTAAGCAAAACAATCAATAAACTCTTTAAGTAAATCAAGGAGTTCGGCCTGTGTTTGGAAATCTGTTAATCCAGTAATAAAAATAGGTTTAGAATGTTGTTCCGTTTTCAAATTTATTTCTACAAGAGGATCTTGAACCCGAGCATGAGAATCCTCCAATTTCTCTAGAGCTAGCTTCAAATATTTCATTTCAATACCATCTTTAGTTTCCTGATCGGCCGGTATAATTAAGTCAGTCATATCAACAAAATACTCATTATCATGATTTCACAAACTCTCCTCAAGCGGCCATACTTTAGCCGTAAATTCGGCCTTGACCAATGGTTGTTTGATCATAAATTTTTTTCAATTGTGCACTTTGTAGTCGCATAGAAAGGAATTATAGCCTTAGGCAACTCCTCGTTCAATCGAATCATGGTAGCAATATCATGTACGATAATATCAAGGTGGAGACTAGCATTAATACCGGTTGGTTTACCATTATTACTCGCTCCATAAATCATATAGGTATGATCTCATCTCAATAGAAATAAGCCTCTGCTACATTTGACATAGCTAAGAACGGTTTATTATAAGCCAAAACTAGTTATACTCTATCTTGATTTTAGAAAATCACGAATTGGTGTAATGATGATGGGATGCATAAGAACGAATAAATCTAATATCATCCAAGCAAAGAATTGTAGTTGATGAAGTATCAACCACAAAGAAAGCAGCTAGAACGCTTCCACCATTAATTCGACCGATAAAACACCCTATGTTTATGTTATTCCTCAAACGAAATTACTCATCGTGACCTCAGTCAAGATGAGGTCATCTTGAGTCTTTCCGAGTTTAACCATTATTATGGCTGGTAGAATGTTAATAGCAACTCCGTTGTCGACCAAAATCTAAGTGGTTGGACATCCTTCCAAGTAAATGAAAATATCCAACAACTTCAAATGTTGGGTCATTATAAGAGTCGGCCTTTTAAAAATGTTTTTTTCAAAAGAGGACCCTGGTGATGAGTTTTTTTTTACCCGTCGTCGACCGGTCGTGAGCCCTGCTCGACCGGTCGAAGGCTAGTGGTCGACCAGTCGAAGGAGGTGCTCGACCGGTCGTAGGTGGCTCTCGACCGGTCGTGGACTCTGTTCGACCAGTCAAGGTTACGCAGATTCGTTCCGCAATTTTGCGCGGATTTCTTGTCGCAAGTCCTTTCGCAACTGAGATGCGGAAAGGAGTTTCCTAAAACTTTAAATAGGAGTTCCTAGGGCTTTCTGGGTACAACAAGAGGGTTTTCTAAAGCTTTACAAGGGATTTGCTAAAGGGTTTAGGGCTATCAAAGGTGAGAGAGAGAGGAAAAGAGAGAGAGGAAGCTTATAGAAGGGAGGTTATACTCGTGGAGGTTATCTACTTTACAATCTATATCTCAACGCTTCTATGTCCTCGTAATCGGTGAGATCTCTCTGTTTTCTTTGTTTCTCTCATTGTTTATCCACTCCTGCGTGAGTGAAGAAGGTTGTAACGTTCTATTTCATAGTGGATTGTTGATCTGGACGAGGTCCCGTGGTTTTTACCTCTTTGAGGGTTTTCCACGTAAAAATCTCTTGTGTGGTGTGTGATTGATGCATTGATTATTTTCATTACTTTATTATCCATAATTCTGGTTTGTTTCGGGTGGCTAGATCCTAAGGTTTTGTGCAAGGCCCCCAACAAAGTGGTGTCAGAGCTAAGTTCATTGAATGGGTAGGATCAGTTTTGAATTATGGAAGGTGGCTCATCAAGGATGATCAGCCTCAATGGCTCTAACTGGACCATATGGAAGGCTAAGATGGAGGACTTGCTTTATTGCAATGACCTATATTCTCCAATCTTAGGCATATCAGCAAAATCCAAGGATATGTCTGATGATGATTGGAAGAAGATGGACCGAAAGGCGGTGGGGTTTGTTAGACAATGGTTGGATGATTTGGTGTTTCACCATGTGTCTACGGAAACCTCAGCCGCTAGCCTATGACTGAAATTACAAGGGCTGTTTGAGAGGAAAACAACCGGTAATAAGATTTTTTTGATAAGATGACTTGTGAATCTCAAGTTCAAAGATGGTGGTTCAGTGGCCGAGCACATGAATGAGGTCAGCAATATAGTGAACCAACTCTCCTCTATGAAGATGGTCCTGGATGATGAATTGCAGACTTTACTTTTGCTTAGTTCATTGCCTGACAGTTGGGAGACATTAGTGGTGTCTCTAAGTAACTCTGCGCTAGACGGAAAGATATCCATAGAACAAGTAACTAGTTGTCTCTTCAATGAAGAGATAAGGAGGAAGTCTCAGGGGTCTACTCAGCAAGAGGACCTTGTGACGTAGGAACGAGGAAGATGAAAGAACAGGAAGGGCGGGAAGGCCCGAGATAAATCAAGAGACAAGTCGAGTAACAGGAAAGATGTTGATTGCTGAAATTGTGCCAAGAAGGGCCATAACAAACATGAATGTCGTGATAAGAAAAACGACAAGAAAGGAAAATGGAAGGAAGATGAATCAGATTCCACTGCGGTCACTTCAGATGGCGACGTTATAGTTATTCTTTCTGCAGATCATGATGTATGTCTCACGGCTACGAGTCAGGACACCGACTGGGTGATAGACTCGGGAGCTTCGTTTCATGCGACTCCACGCAGGGATTTCTTCACAAACTACAAGTCAGGTAACTATGGGACTGTGAAGATGAGAAATTATGGCGTATAAAAAATTATGGGAGTCGGTGATATTTGTGTGAAGACCGATGTAGGCTGCACATTGGTTCTCAGGGATGTGAAGCATATCCCAGACCTTCGCCTCAACTTGATGTCGACGGGAAGGTTAGATGATGATGGCTATGAAAGCCGGTTTGCTGGTGGGCGATAGAAGCTCATCAAGGGTTCGTTGATCGTGGCCAGAGGAAAGAAGTGTTGCACCCTGTACAAGGCAAGTATCAGTATGTGCAAGGGTGGGTTGAACGCAGCAGAAGATTCAGCTATTGACATGTGATATAGGCGTCTAGGCCACATGAGTGAAAAAGGGCTTCAGGTATTAGCAAAGAAGCGGCTCTTTCCAGACGTGACAGGTACACCTCTCAAAACCTGTCTTAATTGTTTATCAGGGAAACAACGTAGAGTTTCATTTATTAAATCTTCTTTTCATGTTAATAAAGTGCATGCATTAGATTTGGTTTATTCGGATGTTTGTGGACCTATGAGAACAAAAACCTTGGGTGGGGCATTGTATTTTGTTACTTTTATGAATGATGCATCTAAGAAGGTTTGGGTTTATGCTTTGAAATCCAAGGACGAGGTCTTTGGTGTGTTTAAATTGTTTCATGATATGGTTGAGAGAGAGACAGGTAGATCATTGAAGTGCATCCGCACTGACAATGGTGGTGAATACATTGTCGACTTTCATGAATACTGCAAGTCCCTGGGTATACGGCATGGACAGACGGTTCCCAAGACCCCCCCAGCATAATGGTGTAGCTGAGCGAATGAATCGCACCATTGTAGAGAGAATCAGATGCATCTTATCCCATGCGAAATTGCCCAAGACGTTCTGGGGAAAAGCAATGCACATGGCAGTGTATTTGATAAACAGGTCCCCATCAGCCTCGTTGAATGGAGAAGTGCCTGAGAAGGTGTGGACTGGACATGATCCATCGTACAGTCATCTCAGGGTGTTTGGATGCAGTGCATCTGTTCACGTACCAAAGGACGAGAGGTCCAAACTCGATATGAAGATCAGACAGTGTGTGTTCTTATGGTACGGTGATGAAAAGTTCGGTTACAGGTTATGTGATCCGACCGAGAAGAAGCTCGTCATGAGCAGAGATGTGGTTTTCTTTGAAGATCAGTGTATAGAAGACATTGGTAAGTCAGAGAAGAACCAGCCTAGTTTAGGTGAGCTGGAGGACATGGATCCGGTTATTCCTCCGGTGGTGCCTGATGACGGGGGAGTACATCAAGGTGCAGAGGACGAGGGAGTTCCTTTATAAGATGGACCAGGGGAGCAGCCCCCACTTGATCCACCGGTTGAGCCACAAGTGAGGAGGTCATCTAGGGACAGACAACCATCCAAGAGGTACTCACCACATGAGTACATTATGCTACTGATGGGGGAGAGGCAAAAAATTATTCTGAGGCCCTAGCCGACGAGCATAAGGAGTTCTGAGGCCTTAGCCGACGAGCATAAGGAGGAGTGGTTGAAAGCTATGCAATAGGAGATGAAATCCTTGCATAAGAACCACACTTATTATATGGTGAAATTGCCTAAGGGCAAGAAAGCTTTGAGCAACAAGTGGGTGTTCAGAAAGAAGATTGAGCAGAAGAATTCACAGACGAGGCTCAAGGCTAGACTTACGGTGAAAGGGTTTGGTCAGAGGAAAGACATAGACTTCGAGGAGATATTCTCACCAGTGGTGAAGATGACATCCATACGGATGTTGCTTGGGTTGGCGGCTAGCATGGATCTGGAGATAGAACAGTTAGATGTTAAAACTGCCTTTCTCCATGGTGACTTGGAAGAAGAGATCTACATGCACCAAACAGAGGGGTTCGAAGTTAAAGGCAAAGAGCATATGGTGTGTAGGCTGAGAAGAGCTTGTATGGGTTGAAACAAGCTCCACGGCAATGGTACAAGAAGTTCGACTCGTTTATGTTGAAACATAGGTATACCAGAATGGAGTTGGACCACTGTGTGTTCACGTGCAAGTTCTCAGATGATGATTTCTTAGTTCTGTTATTATATGTTGATGACATGCTCATCATGGGAAACAACATTAAGAAGATTGACAGGCTGAAATAGGAGTTGGGCAAGTCTTTTGCGATGAAAGACTTGGGCCCAGCTAAACAGATCTTAGGAATGGAGATAACTCGTGACAGAAGCAGCAGGAAGCTTTGGTTGTCACAAGAGCGGTATATTGAGAAAATCTTAGAGCGGTTCAATATAAATGCAGCGAAGCTGGTCAGTACTCCACTGGATGGTCACTTCAGATTGAGCAACAGGTAGTATCCCAAGATGAAGGCAGAGGTGGAAGAGATGCAGAAGATACCCTACGCGTCAGCTGTAGGAAGTTTGATGTATGTTATGGTGTGTCACGCCCAGACATAGCATATGCGGTTGGTGTTGTCAGCCGGTATCTTACCAACCCTGGCAAAAAGCATTGGGCAGCGGTGAAATGGATACTACGGTATCTAAGAGGCTCATCCAGGTTGAGCCTATGCTATGGTGACGGTAAAATTGTGTTAGAGGGCTACACAGATGCAGATATGGCAGGTGACATAGACTCCAGGAAGTTTACATCGGGGTTCATGTTCACGTTTGTAGGGGGAGCGGTTTCATGGCAGCGCAAGCTACAGAAGGTTGTAACATTGTCGACGACAGAGGCCGAATACATTGCAGTCACAGAGGCATGTAAAGAGATGTTTTGGATGAAGAGGTTCCTACAGGAACTTAACCTGAAGCAGGAGGAGCACGTGGTCTATTGCGATAGTCAGAGTGCTATACACTTGAGTAAGAATTCAAGTCAGCATTCCAAGTCAAAGCACATAGAGATTCGGTATCACTGGACCAGTGATACTTTGGAACAGAAGATGTTACAGCTTGAGAAGGTCCACACGGACGATAATGGGTCAGACATGATGACTAAGGCTTTGCTCAAGGGCAAGTTTGAGGTTTGTAGAAACCTGGCTGGCTTGAAGAAGGTGGATCCCTCCTGGGTCAAAAAGGGGGGATTTGAGAGTTTTTTTTTGACCCGTCGTTGACCGGTCGTGAGCCCTTCTCGACAGGTCGAAGGCTGGTGGTCCGACCAGTCGTGGAGTCGAGTCATGGCACGACTCAAAGTCTAGCGACTGTGAACTATTTTTCTCCGGGATGCTCGACCAATCGAAGGAGGTGCTCGACCATCGTAGGTGGCTCTCGACCGGTCATGGACTCAGTTCGACTTGTCGAGGTTACGCAGATTCGTTCCGTGATT
>JAJHSJ010000009.1:63855891-63901940 GCA_021015155.1 Magnolia officinalis | reverse complement strand
CGAGTCTGAGCCCGTGCCCGAGCGCGGCGCGCGAGTGCTCAGCACTGGAACACGCAAGGTCCATAGTCCGGGACTATGTAGGTAAATATTATAATACTACACTATTATCATTTAAACCACAGATTTTTCTATTCCCTTTCCCATGTGGGACTATTCCAAAAAACCCACAAAACGGTATTTTTTTCAAACAAAATCTATATATATATATATATATTATATTATTTTTATTATTAAAATCAATATTTTTCAACATTCTAACCATCTAAATGGTGGACACCGATCGGATACTACCCAACCGGGACCAAAGGTAGAGATGGACGCTCCCGCAGGCGTTCTTTGAAGTCCATAGTGACATATATGTTTTATCCATGTCATTTTTATTAGATAATTTCAAGGCATGAGCTCAAGAAAGAGGCATAAGAAAGACTAAGTAGACCACAACTATAGGAAGTAATGGAGATCAAACACTTCCTATGAAAAACTTCTCGTGGGCCACAAAAGTTTTGGATGAAGCTAATATTTATGTTTTTCCGTTCATCTAAGACCATGTGACCTCATGAATAGGTTGGATGGCTAATGAACATCACCACAGGCACCGAGAAGGTTCACGTGATGTGGTCCACTTCAGCCTTAGATTTGTCTCCTTTTTAGACTCATGCCCTAAAATGATCTGCCAAGATGAATGAACAATGTGGATACACATACATAACAGTGGGCCCCACAAATCCTTTGCTAGGACCATCCATCTCTAACTGGGGTAGTACCGAATCGACTTCCCCAAATGGCGGCTATGAAATGGACCACTTCAACAAAATGGCCAACGGTCAATAATTCAGAAGCAAAAATGAGATAGTCAAGATGGTCTAACAAGGTAATATTTGGACGGTCCTCCTTGATTATGAGTACCATAATAGGTAAGGTCCAGATTGAAAGTGCACTATCTGTGCATTGGAATATTCCCTTCTACTTTTAAATGAGGAGAACAAGATATCATGTGCATGGTACTTTTTTAGTGCTCCAAAATTCCAATAATGACAAAAACAATATCACGATTATAGAAATTTGCTAATTAGATGCGGCCCCACCCAAGACAGTGCGCCCCTTACTGTGGGTCCCACCTTGATATACGTATTCCATATCCACGTTGTTCGTCCGTTTTGCTGGATCATGCACTAAAATGAAGCAGATCCAAATCTCAGTTAGACCATACGAGATTAAACAATGGTGATTGAACACCCACCGTTAAAAGCTTCCTTGGCCCACCGTAGTGTTTTGGTAATGTTTATTTGACATCCAACCCGTTGATAAGGTCAAAAAACATGGATGAAGGGAAATATAAAAAGAATCAGCTTAATCCAAAACTTTTGTGGCACACAAGAAGTTTTTAGTGGTTTAGTGTCAATCACCATTGTTTCCCTTGGTAGGGTCCACCTTAGATTTGGATATGCTTTACTCTTTTTTTCTATTTCCCTAAAATAAGCTGGAAAAAAGGATGGCCGGTGCGGATATAGGAGACATACATCAAGGTGGGCCTCATGGTAAGAGCACACCTAATCCGTTCCCCATCCACACCCATAGACAAGGCATATCATCTGCAAAACACCACACGTGCTAATGTCTATGTGCAATATCCAGGCCATCCATCAAGTGGGTCTGACCATGTATGTCCTCAACCAAAATCAGGCTCATCTATTCGTTAGGTGGGCCAGGATGTTTGAAATGGTGAGACTACTTAAAAATAGCGATTCATTCAGGTAAACCATTGATCAGTAGACCGCACCACTGATAGGAAATGCCCCGTAAATCTCTCAAATTGGAATATTCTAATCCTTTTATATCCGGCTCTGTTTTTATTTAAACCTAAATTATTTTTTTTTACCCGTTCATAACCAAAAAAATAAAAATAAAAAAAATTACGAGCTTATAACCGTATCAAATGATGGAATCCTTCAATTTTAGTGATTTTATGGCCATTTTCTATTCATGGTATGGCCCATTTAATCAACAATTTGGGTAATGTAGTAAGGCATAGCCAGGTGTTATGCTTATAAAACAACTACATGTATGATATAATGAGCAATGAAAATGAAATTATAGAGATGACTTTTAAATTCTTCTTAATGTATGGTTTTTGGGTGGGCCATAAAGTGAATTTCAAAATTTTTTGTGGTTGTCCATTTTTATCATGTTGCTTGCATGATTGTCGAATTGGCATGAATTTTAAGCCATCATATTTTCATGATGAGGCGATCCTGTTGAATGGACCGGATCAAACATGCATGTATCACTTTAGACAATTGGTTGCATATTTTTTCATCTACACTTAGTTGCACGTGGGACCTTCTCTATTCAAAATATCTAAGTGTGTTAAACCATTGATTTTAACATATTAGCATGGCATCTAATTTTATAGAATAGGTTTGGTTGCACACACTCACGTATTTAAGTTTTCAGTTTATATATAAATTAGACTCTTTTCACATTTGCATTGGCCAATTTTCCTATAAAAATATTTTCATATGAACCAATTTTATATTCATATGTCATTTTATTTTTACAACCCACACGTACAATGTAAGAGAGAGTTGACTTTGGGATGACTTGTGTAGAGAGATGGGATGGAGTGATGGGTTGTGTATTTAACTAGTGATGTTAAAGGTAGTAGAGATTCTCTCGAAATACCGTAACGCACGACGTTTTCTCAAGATATGCGTGGGCCCACATCTTTTAGCCTGGGTATCGTATTGGAGCGTGAGACACGGCGTTAGAACCGCGGCGACGGCACAATTACTAGGGTATAAGTTTCGAGTGGAGTTGACTCAGATCTACGGGATACGACTTAGAGTCGTGCGCAAGCGTTGTCTACAGGTCACGGGTTGCCAGAATTCAACGCGGAGGATCGCAAAAATCTAAGGAACGGTACAGATTAGGATACGGGCCTTACAGCTCTCCCCTCCTAATAAAAAATTTCGTCTTCGAAATTTACATTACTGCACAGAACAAAACAAGAATGAGGAGAAAACATAGCATCGCATAAACTTATATATCGAAACATAATACAAGGCACAATCAATTTACAAAAAGATGGGGATAGCGCTCTCTAATCTCAGCCTCGCGCTCCCAAGACACCCCCTCGCACTATGGTGATCCCACTGCACTTTCACCAAAGGAATGACCTTGGTTCGGAGGAACTGCTCCTTCCGATCAAGGATATGAAGTGGCTGCTCAATGTAAGAAGCGTCCTCATGAACTTCTAGCGGCTGCTAATCAATAACAGTAACGATATTTGACCCACACTTCCGCAACATAGATACATGAAAAACGTTGTGAACGCCAGACAACTGCGGTGTTAAGGCAAGCCTATAGGCCACAGCGCCAACGTGCCCAGTGATCTCGAAAGGTCCAATGAATCTCGGGGCAAGCTTGTTCTTCGCTCCGAAATGAACCACACCCTTCATGGGTGAGACCTTGAGATAGACATGGTCCACAACGACAAACTCTAAGGGACAACGCCGACAATCAGCAAAACTCTTCTGCCATCTCTGAATTGTGCGCATCCTCTGCCTAATGATATCGATGGCTTCTGATGTCCTCTGCACAAGCTCAGGACCTAGGAGATGATGCTCTCCAACCTTGGTCTAACAACTCAGAGATCCGCACGGTCTGCCATATAATGCCTCGAAAGGAACCATGTCAATGGTCGCCTGATAGCTATTATTATACGCGAACTCAGCCAAACGCAGATGCTCATTAGGGGTGTATATCGAGCCGAACTGAGTCAAGCTGGGCTCAACTCGGCTCGGTCACCAGGCACACCCAGCTCGAACTCGGCTCAGTTCAGTGATCGAGTCAGCGTGTCCAGCTCAGCGCGACTCGATCAGCAATCGGACGAGTTCGAGCCGAGTTCGAGCCAATTTCAAGTTTTCGAGCTTTCGAGCCGTGTTCAAGTTCGTTTTTCAAGCCGAGTTCAAACACGATAGTAATAGGAATAAAAATCAAACCAAAACTGATCCAGATGGAAAAATCCCAACAGCAACAGCAACTCATATAAGCTGTTGTGATATCTAATCTAACAGAACAGTAACGGTAAAAAATAAAAATAAAAATAAAACAAATGAACCAGATGATAAAATCCCAACGAAGGTTTGACATATCATCTAATACAGGTACATATCTCCCAATATGTACCAGTATCGTCCATGAACGATATAATTGTATATAGGATACGGAGAAAACCAATTTGCAAACCATGATCCTAGCAGCAGCAGAAACAAACATACCATTTTAAATTACTAATGCAATAGAAATAGCAGCCAAAATCATACAAAAAAAAATCCATGAGAAAATCCAAATAAATAGTAAAAGAATTACAGCTAACATTCAATCTAAGATAACAGTAACCAGATTCAATAAAAAACAAAACCTATATGAAAAAAAAAAAACCCAAAATTCAAAAACCAAGGAAACCCATTTCACCTAAGACAACAAAAATTAAAATCAAACAAAATCCAAACCTAAAAAGATCAGAAAACAAAAACCAATAAAATCCGACCCATATGAGAAAAAATCAAAGACAACCAAAATCAAAGACTACCCAACTGAGATACCTTTGTATCTAGCATGACTGCACAAAGAATCCCTGTATTCTCCATTGCCACTTTGAGATTGTCGAGCGTCTCCTGGTGGTACTCATGTGACCCATGCAAGAAATTGAAGCGTGCAATGTTCATCCCAACCCTCAAGAGCTTCTCCACCATCGGTACGAACCTGAAGCAGGGGCCAGGGCGTAGGTCTGGGACGAGCAGGGAGAGGGACGAGAGAGAGAGAGAGAGAGAGAGAGAGAGAGAGAGGTGAAAGAGGTGCCAGAGAGCAGGGGCCAGGCGTAGGTTTGGGACGAGCAGGGAGAGAGGGTCGAGGACTCGGGCGTAGGTCGGGACGAGCAGGGCCAAGGCAAGGAGAGAGGGAGCAGGGAGCAGGGAGAGGGTGTTGGGGGTCGGGCGGCAGTATTTTGAAAAGGGGGGAAATGAAAAGGGATTTATAATATATACCAAGTCGAAGTTGAGCCGAGTATCGATCCGTGTCGAGTCGAGCTTTTTCGGGCCGAGTCAAGCGAGTTGATCGAGCTGGCTTGGTTCGTGTACACCCCTAATGTTCACCCCAGCTTTCCGAGAAGTTAATCACGCAAGCCCAAAGCATATCCTCAAAGATCTGGTTGACCTTTTCGTCTACCCATCGGTCTGCAAATGATACGCCATGCTGAGCTGCAAAACAGACCCCATCGCCTTCTGAAAGCTCCTCTAAAACTAAGACGTGAATCTCGGGTCTTGGTCAAAAATAATCGAAACTAGAAGGTCGTGCAGTCTCACAATCTCTTTGATGAATATCTTGGCAAGCCGGTCCAAAGGCTAGGTCGCACGAATCACGAGAAAAGCGTGCCAACTTCGTCAAACGATCCACGACAACCCAGATGGCGTCATGACCGCGCGCTGATTCATCGGCAAGCCCATAATAAAATCTATGGATACATGCTCCCACTTTTACGTTAGGACACTCAACTGCTGCAACGGATCTGGGGGTCTTCGATGATCGTCCTTGACATGCTGACAAGTATCACACTCGGCCATAAAACTGGCGATTTGGCGCTTCATCCCTGTCCAAAAATATTGTCGCCTCATATCGCGGTACATCTTCGTCAAGCAAGGGTGGATAGAAAACCTCGATCGATAACCTCGATCATAAGATCTTCGTGCAACTCTAGAATATCTGGGACACATAATCGACTTCTGAAGCGAAGTTCACCATCAGAACCAATCTGTCAATCTGACTAACTCTCAGATGTCGCATTTGCTCGATAACTCTGTAATGACTCATCCGTCTGCTAAGCCTCGATCACCCTTGCGACAAGAGAGGGTTGAATCGACAGGCTCGATAACTGCACGATAGAATATTGCAGACTGATCTCGAAGTCATGCGCTACCACATCCTCAAGCATCTTTTACTCTTGAATCATCATCTTATTGAGGGTCAAATATTACATACCAGACCCCAGTTATTGCCTGGATTTACGAACATGGTACTGTTTAACGGCCTAATTTAATCGTGTTTGTGATGCAAGGTGTATTTACAAGCTTAGACTGAAACAGGGTGTTAAAAGCATGGATTTAACACTCTGATGTCAACAAGGCAATGAACGGACTCCAGGGGACCAAGATCGACGAATTTACATTCCAGAGATCCGAAAAAATCGAGAAACTGAAGCTAAAGAGACCTAAAAATCGTCCAGAATGCAAGATCATAGGGTTCCCACCATCCATTTAGCTCGAAACTTTATATATGACCTGAGGACCATAAATTAACCGTACACGTCGAATTTCAGCTCTTAAATCCCTGTAAAAGTGGCCCAACTGACAGATCAGCCCATTAACCGTCGATTTTGGGTCCACTAATCTCTGGATATGCCTCAATTTTGGACTCAACGCCTTAAATGATATGACAGAATGGATGGACAAAACAGATTTCTCATATACCATCACAATGGACCCCACATGTGGAAACGACCGTTGACAGACCCTTCTTTAAATAAATAAATAAAAGAGAAAGCATAAACGGAAGCCTTTGTTCCTTTCGCCAGCAACCGAACAGCGTAATCGGTTGGGTTCTTATGGGCCACCACTGTGCATCAACGGTCCGATCCGGACCGTCCATAAGACTCACACGGCCCCTCTCATTCAGGCCTAGGTGGAGGAATTTCAAAAGATAGCAGATATCGGATCTCAACCGTCCAAACGTAGGATGAATGGTAGAAGTACAAGTCCCATGGGCTACACCGAATCTGAGTCAAAACAAACCATACCTGACTAGTTTTTTGAGAAGAATCCGGTGGACGGCATGGATTTCGTAAAGGACAGATGAAGTGGACCCCACCAAGAACAAGCACAAATTTCTTGCGTAGCTTGGACGCATCCGAACGCTGTCCATCCGCTAAGCCTGCACTGGGCCACCCTCCTCACTTGTTTGGATGATCTAAACCGTCCAATGTACTCATAAGAGAATTTTGGCCAAAACCTCATTATTACTAAGCATCCATGCATAAGAGCAAGCTCACAGCGATACATAGCCATAGCTACGTCGGTTGATGGTGTGGCCCACCCATGACTCAGATCCAATTCATATTTTGGTCTGTGGCCTGATTCGACCCTACAAGGCCAATTAATGGACCTGATCCATTAAAAAACTATCACATGTGGGCCCCACAGTGATCAACGCAGCCAACTGCGTAACCCATATATCAAACGCTGTCCGATCTTCACACTCCTTGTGCGATCATGGACGTGACCGGACGAACAATTTGGTGGGGCCAGACCACCATCAAGGAGGCATTTTCAAGGAATGGATGGTCAGCTCTCCGGAACAAATATATAAAATGTGACTCTTCTAAGACTTGTGCAGAAACTGAATGCGCACTGCCTCCTACTGCGTAAACTATGTTGCGAACTTCAGCAGCAACCGACTCTTCTACCGACTTCCTATTCTATAAAAGGGAGAGAGAAAGAGAACTGGAGGATCATCCAGGATCTGTCGTGGAGGCCAAGGAAGGTGGACGTGAAGCAAGAAAGAGAGATGGAGAGAGATTAGACGTTGACGGTAGCACAAAGGAGTTTTCTCTTCTTCTTCTTTTATTATGTTTTATGTTTTTTTTTTTTTTTAGAGATTTTAGCTAGATCATGTCTATGATCAGCTAAACCTCTTAGATAGGGCTAAGAGGTGAAACTTGTAGCGTGATTGGGATGGTTGCTTTGCTTTGATTCATGTCTATTGAACTCTCCTGATTCTAGTTTGATTATGAATGAATGTTTTTAGTTTTAATGGTTTGTTGTGACTCAAATTACAATATATCTGCGATAGCTTGAGATCTTCTTTTTTCATGTATTGAGATTGTGAACTTGGGAACCCTGTTATTCACCATCGTCTCATACGCATGGTTGGGTGACGGAATCCTTCCTAACTTTCACAATTCTCTCATGATTGGCTGTGAGATTGGTAAATTGTTGTTATTTGTCGTAGTCTCCTGGGCATGGTTAGGTGACGGAATTACTTCCAAATCTTCGTCATTCTTATCTATTGATGATTAGACCCATGAGAAGTTCAGAGATTTGATAAATCTCTTCTTACCAACTGGATAGGATAGGATTCTAATTCCAGTTGTCCTTAAATCATTGCTAGGTAGCTTCCCAATTGCTACTAGTGGATCCTTGGCACCCTAGTTCTCCACCTTTAAATTTACAAGTTTTAGATTAATATTTCACCATTACTCCCTCATACTCACTTGATTTAGATTTCATCTTAATCTAGTTCTAGTTCTACTTAGTTTCAAACTACGTACAGGTTTCAGTCTCTTGGGATTCGACCTCGGTCTCACCAAGTTTATTACTACATCACAACCCTATACTTGGGGAGTGAACACATATGCACCACCAAGCCTCGTTGCTGACGGCAAAGGGCATCCACCACCACATTTGCCTTGCCCAGGTGGTTCTGAAGATCAAAATCATAGTACTTCAGAAGTTCTATCCAATGTCTCTGCCGCATGTTCAACTCGGATCGTTTTACGGCCCATAACATGTATATAATGAGGCCCATTATATCAATAACATAGACCACCATATCATTGTCTTGCAATGGCAAATGAATATTTGTTTACCTTGTTACTTGCCTCGAGAAAATTAGACTTGAATATAGATCTTTTACCCGAGTAAATAATGTTATATTATTTCCTGATTACTTTATTTTTAAACAGTTTGGATATATGTATTGTAATGTATGGCCTATTTTTTTGCCCTAAGTTCTACCTATCTATTGACAATTTTAGAAAGACATGAAGTAATTTATTTTTTTAATTTAGACATAAGATCCTTATATATATATATATATATAATTTCAAAAAAGCCACAAACTAAAACCATATAAATTAAATGAGCTACCCACTATCTCTTACATACAAGTACGAGTACCTAAAATGAGATTAATCCATTATCAGGAGTCTACCAAAGAAGCTTAGTCTTTTTACAAATTTCTAAGATATTATTATAGAAACTGATAGCTACTTTTTACAATTATTGTAATTGTTAAAAAATTTTAAACCACTTAACTTATAGAGATAACATTTTTAAATGGATATTTTTATTTTTTTAAAATAAAGTAATTATTTAACTCATCTCAATGAGAAGTAATCATCTTTGAAAAAAGTTATTATAGATATGTTTGGATTGAAGAATACATATCACTTTTTCATGGTCTATATGTTGAGAAAATTCTTAAATCTGAAGATTTTGAGGTCGTTCGACTGGTCGTGGGAAGCTTCGACTGGTCGTGGGAGACGCTCGACCGGTCGTAGGTTCGAGCCCTGGCACGACTCAAAGTCCAGCGAGTTTTTGCTATTTTTTACTGTAGCTATGACTGGTCGAGGGTCAGCTACGACTGGTCGAAGGTGGGCTACGACCAGTCGTAGACTCGCTACGACTAGTCGTAGGTTATGCTATTTGTTCCACGATTTTGCGCGAAACTGCGGATTTGTGTCCTTTCGCAACTGGGATGCGAAAGGGAAGTTTCCTAAACTATAAATAGGAGTCCCTAGGGTTATTCTAGGGTATGGTAATGCATGTTAAGGTTTCCTAAAAGGGTTCTAGGGTTATCAAAGGGTGTAACAAGGTGAGATTCGAGGTTGTTCGAATCGAGTAAGTCTTTTCTCTTTGTAATTGATGCTTTCATAGTGGTGATCTATCGCTTTGTGCCATGGTTTTTTCCCGCAAGGGTTTTCCACGTTAAATCTGTGTTCTCTTTTCTTGTGTGTGTGCTTGGTGCCATTGGATTGCTATCCTAGATCTAGATCTATGTGATTCCGCAGGCCAAAAATCCCAACAAGTGGTATCAGAGCAATCGGTTGGGGCACAGATCTGAATCTGAGGGATTAGTAATAATGGCAAGCGCTAAGTATGATATTGAGAAGTACTCAGGGAAAAATAATTTTAAGTTATGGAAGATCAAGATGATGAGTTCCTTAATCAAGCAAGGCAAAGATGTTGCTCTTGGGGAGCGGAAGTCCACTATGACTGATGGTGATTGGAATACTCTTGATAAGAAGGCATTATCATCGATCCTTTATGTCTCACGGATGAGGTTCTCTACAACGTCATGAGGGAGAAAACTGTGACTAAGTTATGGGCGAAGTTAGAAGATGTTTATGCGAATAAATTCTCTGAAAATCGTCTACACTTGAAGCGGCAGTGGTATAACTTCAAGATGACAGAGGGTGGAGATCTGGAGGCTCACATCAGCAACTTTAATAAATTGGTTTGCAAATTGCTAGATATGGAGGAAGTGATGAAAGATGAAGAACAAGCATGTATGTTGCTAAATTCTCTACCGGTGTCTTTTGAGGCATTAAAGGACACTATGTGCAGCACAAACAAAACCCTGAGTGTCGATACAGTTATCTCAGCTCTTCAAGGGAAGGCTATGAGACAACTAAACAGCGACATGGAGACGTCTTCTGATGCACTGTTTATAGCGGATAGGAATTCTGAACAAGGTACAGGTTCTTCAGGTTCTAAATCCAAATCCAAGGGCAAGGGCAAAGGGAAGGTAAAGTACTGGAATTGTGGGAAGGAAGGACATGTGAAGAAGGATTGTGGAAATCCTAAATTGAAGAGGGAAGATTCTAAGGCTTCATGCAGGGAGGCCAACGCTGCCACGTCAGATGGATGTAATGGTGATGTTTTATCTGTGTCTACTATCAGGCGGTCATACGATGATCGTAAGGACGAGTGGTACTAGACACAGGGGCATCTTTTCACATGACTCCTCATCGGAGTTGGTTCGCCAGCTATAGGGAGTGCGATCGTGGACAGGTATTTATGGGCAATGGCATTGCCTGTAATGTCGTGGCTATTGGTTCTGTATGCATCAAGATGTTTGATGGGGTGGAGCGTACCCTGACTGATGTCAAGCACACTCCTGATTTGAAGTAGAATCTGATTTCTCTTGGTGTGCTTGAGGCAAAAGGATGCAAGTACATAGGTATTGATGGTGCTCTTAAAGTATCTAAGGGGGCACGGGTAATCATGAAAGCGCAACGACTCGGTAACTTATACAAGTTAATCGGGAGCACTTCAAACGGTGGAGTTGCAGAGGATGTACCGGATCCCACCTCTACATGTGTGTGGCATGTTGGGCATGACCACATAAGCGGGCAGGGCAGAAAGGCTGAAACGTGCGGACAGGGATACAGAGCAGGTGGAGTAGCCACCTGTGAGAAGAATCACATGGCATGATCGTAGGATATCGGCGAGGTACATGGACGACTCCAATATCGTAAGAGATTCATCTTCTATTCAGATGGCTCTAGGTGAGCCTAGTGCTGAAAAGAGGAAGGTGACTATGGGTGATGTGATGGATTCGTTGGACCAGACCAACATATGGGAGCAGGTGGAGCTTCCAGTGGGCCGGTGAGCGGTTGGATGCAGGTGAATCTTCAGGAGGATACCGCATAGATACAGGGCGAGGTTGGTAGTGAAGGGTTATGCTCAGAGAGAAGGGATCGGCTTCTCAGAGATATTCGCGCCGACGGTATAGCAGGTGTCTATTAGATCCGTGTTTGGCGCTGGTTGGCCAACGTGATCTTGAGCTGGAAGGATGGATGTGGAGTCTGCACTTCTGTAAGGGAAAGTGAAGAGCATATCTACATGAAGCAACCAGAGCGGTTCGAAGTTAAAGGGGCTGAGAAAAGACTTTGCAAGAGGTCGTGGTTCGACCTGTCTCCTAGGCAGTGATTTGATTCCTTCATGGTGAGACATTCAGGATGAAGGATCAGGAGGCTGTAAAGATGGTTCTCGGTGTTCAGACTGAAAGAAGAGTAGGCTTTAGTAATCACATAAGGAATACCTTATGTGTAGGTATTGATCAAGTATGTGATGGGCCAAGTAAAGTTGGAGAGCGTTCCCTACGCGTCTCTCCTCAAGTATTCCTCAGGACATGTCCCAAAACAGATGAGGAAAAGCAGGATATCTCATGAGCCTTATTCGAATGCGGTGGGCAGTGTATGCCATGGTCTGGTTTAGACCGGTTATTTCAAAGGCTATCAGTGTTGTGAACAAGTACCCCGGTAAGCAATATTGGATAGCGGTGAGATGGTAAAAAGACTACGTCATTCTTTTGTGAAGATAGGAGCAAAGGTGGTTGGGCATGTGGATTTTGA
Organism: Magnolia officinalis; assembly: GCA_021015155.1. NCBI lineage: Eukaryota > Viridiplantae > Streptophyta > Magnoliopsida > Magnoliales > Magnoliaceae > Magnolia > Magnolia officinalis. The sequence goes on along the minus strand of JAJHSJ010000009.1, from coordinate 63,889,687 downwards.
TCCGGCAGACATGATCAACAAGAAATTCCTGTAAAGAAGTTCAAGTTCTGTGAAACTTCTTTGGGCTCGGCGATGGCGGAAAAGAAGGACGGAGTGTGATCTTGAGCTATGATGTGAAGCAGAGATAAGAGAAGAGCTCAAGGAGCTACACGGTTGAAGATTGAAAACTTAGTGGAGATTGCTGAGAAAAGTCTTAAATCTGAAGGTTTTGAGGTCGTTCGACTGGTCGTGGGAAGCTTCGACTGGTCGTGGGAGACGCTCTACCGGTCGTAGGTTCGAGCCCTAGCATGACTCAAAGTCCAGCGAGTTTTTACTGTTTTTTACTGTAGCTACGACTGGTCGAGGGTCAGCTACGATTGGTTGAAGGTGGGCTATGACCAATCGAAGACTCGCTATGACTAGTCGTAGGTTACGCAGTTTGTTCCGCGATTTTGCGCGAAACTGCGGATTTGTGTCCTTTTGCAACTGGGATGCGAAAGGGAAGTTTCCTAAACTATAAATAGGGGTCCCTAGGGTTATTCTAGGGTATGGTAATGCATGGTAAAGCATGCTAAGGCTTCCTAAAAGGGTTCTAGGGTTATCAAAGGGTGTAGCAAGGGTGAGATTCGAGGTTGTTCGAATCGGGTAAGTCCTTTCTCTTTGTAATTGATGCTTTCATAGTGGTGATCTGTCGCTTTGTGCCGTGGTTTTTTCCTGCAAGGGTTTTCCACGTTAAATCTGTGTGTTCTCTTTTCTTGTGTGTGTGCTTGGTGCCATTGGATTGTTATCCTAGATCTACATCTGTGTGATTCCGCAGGCCAAAAATCCCAACATTATATATAAATGATCAAGACCATTCATCTTCTAGGTGCTTCCCTAGATCAACGAAGGGTTAGAAGTTGCACCGAATAAAAATTTCAGCCATTTATATTTGTAGTTTAATATGGACGATTAAAAAATTATTTCCAATGTCTTACATTTAACACATGATTATCGAACTCACCCAGGGTGACACATATTAATACCAAGTCATGACATGAATGGTGTTGTTCATGTTTCATGTTAGTCATGTCATAAAATTGAAAACATGTCATGTCACTGTCCTCGTTGCCCACCAAATAGGATGTCTACTTATGAGGTGGATAAATATGTATAGTTTGAATATAACTAGTTATCATTTTTCTAACCATCTATTTTTAGTGTTACACAAGTGTACTAAACAAATAAATTGATCGACTTGATTTTTTTTTTTTTTTTTTTAAAAAAAAACACACACACACACACATTCACTTTAGATCCTATACAATGAATGGAGGTTGGATCTTGACATTTATCATGTGTACTATTAACATGGAACATGTTAAGGCCCCATATCCTTCTTACCATTCTACATCCACATGTTCTCTCTTTTTCACATGTATCGCATGTCGTTTACTACTCGACCTGTCAGAAAAAGCTTCTGATTCTGTGACTTTTCAGAAATGACAAAAAAATATTATTAAAAAAGAAAATCTTTAAGTTTTAATTTGACCAATCAAAATGTTTTAAAAGTATTCTACTAATGATGTTCCAACTTAATAGCCCAATCATTGTTGTTGTGAATCTTCATGTGTTTTAATGCTCTAATAAAAATGCAAGTCAAACTTCTTTCTTTTTTTTTGTTTTAATTGACACGTGTAATCCTTCAACACGGATTGCGTTTAGAATGGTGACGCACTCTCCCATGCACTGACAAAAAAGTTATATGTGTTTATGTATAGACATGGGACTCACAATAAAAGGGTAAAAATGTTTAATATGAAATTATCGACTTTTCCTTTCCACTGTAAACAGGTACATGTAGCACTTTTCATTAGCATTGAATGGAGTTTGTCAAGCCTATTGGACCTATTTCCATAATTTTTGGATTATATTAATTTTATTAGATATACGTGTGAATTATATACCATGAAATGGCATGTGTGATGCTGAGAGTGTTGGATCAATGACTATGAGGTCGTTTTGCTCTTAGCAGTCTATTCACGGTGGAGATCCCGAGTAATCTATACTTGTATGTTGTTAATTAAGCTTTTAAAAAGTTCATTTTTATATTATTATACATTGAATAAAAATTTTAGGACATCTATATTTGTAGTTAAATATGGACCATTAAAAAATTCTTTCAGTGTTTCACATTTAATGTGTGATTATCAAACTTGCCCAAGGTAGTGCATATTAATACCAAGTTGTGACATGGAGGGTATTGTTCATGTTTCATGACATTCGTGTCATAAAATTAAAACAATACCATTTGTCAATTGTCCTCGTGGCCCACGAAATAGGATGTCAATTCATGAGATGGACTAGTGTGTATAAGTTGAATATGAATGGTTGTCTTTTTTTAACCGTCCATTTTTAGTGTCACACAAGTGTACCAAACAAATGAATTAACCAACTTGATTTTCAAAAAAACAAGTTCATTGTGGGTCACACACAATGAATGAAGGTTGGATCTTGACATTTATCATATGCGTTGTTAGCATATTACCTTTGACACCCCATATTTATTTTACCACTCTATGGTCTGATGTTCTCTCTTTTCATATATATCGCATGCCATTTACTATTTGACTTGTCGGAAAAAATTTCAATACAGTGAATTTTTTAGAAATTATTAAAAAGTCTTATTAAAAATAATTTATTTTTATTTTTTTAAGTTAACCAATCAAAATGGTTAAAAAGTATTCTACTAATGATGTTCCAGCTTAATGGCCCTATTATTATTATTGTGAATTTCCATGTGTTTTTAAGGCCCAAGTAAAAATGCAAGTCAAACTTCTGCACTTTTTACTTTAACCAACAGGTATAATCCCTTAATGTAGATTGCGTCTAATAGGATGGCACACTCTATCCTGCACCGATAAAAAACGATATGTGCACATGTATAGACATGAGGTCCATAATTTAAAAAAATCAAAATTTCTAATGTGGATTTATCATTTTTTTTCCCTTATCATCGTGAACACATGCACGTGACACTTTTCATTGGTACAGATGTAGTTTGTCCAACTTATTGGACCTATTTCCATAATCCTTAAACTATATTGATTTTATTAGAGATACATGTGAATTATATACCATGGAATGGCGCATGCAATGCGTGGAGTGTTGGAACAATGGTCATAAGGCCATTTTCCTCCTAATCCTTCATTCATGGAGGAGATCCTGAATAATCCATACTTATACATTATTAATCAACCTTTTAAAAAGTTCCATTTTTATCATTTATTGTTAGGAATATTATTTATTTTCGAGATCATTTTTAAACTGGTTAAAATCAAAATTAAGAAAAGCATTGATGTTTTCCAAATAAGAATGTCATCTTACCTAAGAAGAGTTGATAATCTTAACATAAAACATAAGTATATAAGTAGGAATTAACAATCTCATTGTAAATACACAAGAAATTCATAAGAAAAGTTCAAGAAGAACAAGCATGATCAAGAAGAGCAACTTCTTATTACAATGGCCAATTACGTTGCGCTCCCTCATTATTTAGGCGAAGTTTGATGGTTTAGATCTCTCTGATTTATCATGGGGAGAGAGTTATGCGAACCTATAAATGAAATCATTGCACATAACATTGTTGTCCAATGTCTTAAATTTGTCTGTAACAAAGTCTATCGATGTCATCGACAGACCACTTGATTCCATCGAGCAACTGTCAATGCCATCGTCAGATGCTTGATCCCATTGAGAAAATTCAAAAAAATCCTAGTTGATTGTTGGACAGTTTCAAAGTTGCTACTTGATAGCATCGAAGGTGACTTTGATGTTATCAACTGGTCCTTGATGGCTGTCAATGCCATTGAAGGTCCCATCAAAGGCACACGTAGAACTGCATAAGTCCATGATTTGTTTCCTATTCCGGATGCGGTAGTATATATATCAGGTGTAATTGGGATGAGGGTAAGGTTAAGGGTTATTTATGACATGCTTAAGGGTTTGAGATGGTTTTAGAGAGAAAAAGGCTATAACTTTTCCTCTAAGGGATTTGATCGATAAGATTTCATCTATTGTAACTTTATTTTTCATAGTACATTCTCGCCTTGTGCCATGGTTTTCTTCCACAAGGATTTTTCCACGTTAATTCGGATTGTTCTCTGATTGGATTTTCATATGCCATTATTATTACTTTGTTTGATTCCTCACTGTGTGCTTTCGTGATTCCTAACAAGTGGTATCAAAGATAATGTTGGGAAGCAGGTTGAATCTGAAGATAAGGTACATATGGCATCAAACATGAAGTTCGATATAGTGAAGTATTCTAGAAATAAAAAATAATTTTGAACTATGAAAGGTGAAGATGAAGGGCCCTCTAGTTTAACAAGGATTGGAAGATGCACTCCTTGGAAAGAGACCAAAAACTATTAAACAATAAGAGTGGAAAAAGTTAGATCAAAAGGTCAATATCTCAATCCGCTTGTGTCTAACGGATGAGTTGTAATAGCCCACGCCCACACTGTATGATATCATCCGCTCTGGGCACAGCCCGCACAGTTTTGTTCTCGGGGTTTCCCCTAAAAGGCCTCATACAGTATACGGTGACAACTCCACATATAACCACCATTACTTCAGACACCTCTTCCGATGTGGGACAAGTTACGCTACAGTCAAATGCAACAATAGCTCGCCTAGGCCCTCTGGCCCCGCCCACATCGCGCCCGCCCACATTGAAGCAGTGACTAGGGCATCACATTGTCCCCCACCGAGGGCAAAGTCGTCCTTGGTTCTAATATCATTTGTAACAGCCCATGCCCACACTGTATGATATTGTCTGCTCTGGGCACAGCCCGCACGATTTTGTTCTCAGGGTTTCCCCCAAAAGGCCTCATACAGTATAGGGTGACAACTCCACATATAACCATCATTACTTCAGACAACTCTTCCGATGTGGGACAAGTTACGCTACAATCAAATGCAACAGTAACTCTCTCAGGCCCTAAGGCCCCGTCCACATCGCGCCCGCCTACATTAAAGCAGTGACCGGGGCGTCACATTATCCCTCATCGAGGGCAGAGCCGTCCTCGGCTTTGATACCATTTGTAACAGCCCATGCCCACATTGTATGATATTGTTTGCTCTGAGCACAGCCCGCACAGTTTTGTTCTCGGGGTTTCCCCCAAAAGGCTTCATACAGTATAGGGTGACAACTCCACATATAACCACCATTACTTCAAACAACTCTTCCGATGTGGGACAAGTTACGCTACAGTCAGATGCAACAGTAGCTCGCCCAGCGCGGTAGCTCGCCTAGGCTCTCAGGCCCTGCCCACATTAAAGCAGTGACCAGGGCGTCACAGATGAGGTCCTTTACAATATTATGAGAGAGAAGATTATGGTTGATACATTGGCGAAGTTAGAGAACATCTATGCGAAGAAGTCTCTTAGGGCCTGTTTGGGCGGTGGGATTAGAAGGGATTAGGTGGGATGGGATCTAAAAAACATAGTTATTACCCATGGCAGGGATTGTCCCCTGTTGCCATGGGATAAGATTAATGTCATGCTTTGTTGATAATACGGTGGTACATTGAATGGATATACCCACCATCATTTGAAATTACTGAGAATAACACACATGTGTTATATCTAAACCGTTCATTTGTTTTGTAACCTCGTTTTATGGCATGGGCCTAAAATGAGGTAGATCCAAAACTTATGTGGCCCTAAAGAAGTTTTCAACAATAAGTATTCATTCCCCGTTGCTTTCTATGGTGGGATCCACTTGAGCTTTAGATTTACCTGGTTTTTTGGTCCATGCTCTAAAATAATCTCGATAAATGGGTGGACGGTGTAGATATAGCCCACACATCATGGTGGGACCTACACAACTTGCTAACATTGAGTGAAATTGGCACGGGACCCAATGTAATTCAAAGCTTTTCCTTTCTTCCCAAACATGGAGTGGATTTAGCACAGGACTAGATGAATCCCGTCCCACCTAATCCCTTCTAATCCCACCGCCCAAACAAGCCCTTAAGAATCATTTGTATCTAAAGTTACAGTTATTCAATATGAAGATGACTGAATGGGCTGACATTAAGACCCACATCAATAACTTCAATAGACTTGTTTGCAAATTGTTGGATGTGGATGAGGCGATGAATGATGAAGATCAAGTATGCATTATGTTGAATTCTCTTCCAGAATCAAATAAGTTGTTCAAAGACTCTTTGTGCAGCAGTAGGATGACCATTAGTGTTGAGACCATTATCTAGCTCTTCAATCAAAGGTGATGAGAAAGAAAAGCAATGACATGGGTGCTTCTATAGATGCACTGGTTACGAGGGGGAGAAATTCTGAGCGAGATAATGAATTTTCACGATCGAGATCCAAATCCAAGGGCAATGACGAAGGCAAGCTAAAGTGTTGAAATTGTGACATGACAGGACACATGAAGAAGGATTGTTAGAATTCTAAGTCTAGGAAGGATTACAAAGGCCAACATTAAGAAATCCAGTGAGGAGGTATGTGATAGTGAAATGTTGACTGCATCAAAATCTGAGTACTTCGATGGTGAATAGATTTTAGATACAGGAGCTTTGTATCACATGACCCCACATAGGAGTTAGTTCACTAGTTATAGTGAGTGCGATGGTGGCCAAGTGTTTATGGACAATGATAATATTTGTAACATAATTGGTGTTAAATAAGTGCGCATCAAGATTTTGATGGCGTGGAGCGTATCTTAATCGATGTGAGACATGTTCCTGAGCTAAGGAAGAGTTTGATATCTATGGGTGCACTCGAGGCACTAGGATGTAAATTCATTGAATTTGATTGTGTCCTTAAGGTTTCAAATGGGGCACTCATAGTCATGAAAGGATAGATGAATAATAACATTTACATGTTAATCGAGAGCACTTAATTGGGTAGAGCTTGTTGGAGCATAAAATTTGATTAAAGAAGAAAGAAACAAGAGAAGATTGAAGAAAAAGTAATAAGAGATCAAGTTACGCGTGGAGTCAAGTTGCGCGCGAGGTCAAGTTGTGTGGACCCGCGCAACTCACCACAGTCGCGCGGACATGTGCAACTCATCAGTGAAGTTTGTGTGATTGTATTGAATAGATGCGAGTGGGGTTCACAACACGGGATTTGAGGGCTTACACGTGCAGAAGCCTGTAAATACCCCCTACCCCTTCATTTGTGGGATTGGATTTCTAGAAGACTGGTACCTCTGATAGGTATCATGGAGAGCAGAGAGGGAGGGAGAGCACAAGGTTGGCCAGCACAACTCACACTGAGTTGCGCGCGCAGCATCTCACCTGCATAACTCAGTTCTGAGTTGCGTGGATATTTCAAAGAAGGGAGCATTCTTTGTTGTTTCTTTCATTATTTTGGAAGATCTCCTTCAGAGCAGTCCAAATCCTCTCTCATATTATATATATATATATATATATATATATATATATATATATATATATATATATATATATATATATATATATATAGGAAGAAGATCCACACAACTCATCTCCTATGGAGATTTGAATGATATGAGCCAAAATGCTGCCGAAATTCACATTTGAATCAATTCAATACTTAGATTTTCAATTATAATGACTTTATCTTAGAATCAATGGATAAAAAGGATGTAAACGAATTCAGAATATTAATAAAATGCAATGATGATTATTATCTTCACTTTATCCCTTTGTTAATATTAAGTGAGATAATTCCCCGAATTAAACACTTTTCGTTTCTTGTCAAAACAGAGCTGCAACATCTATAGCGAATTCTACTTCTGCACGTATATGGCATGTGCGCCTAGGCCACATAAGCTATCAAGGCATGAAGGTACTTTCTGACCGTTATTTGATTTCAGCTTTTAAAAGCATTGATTTTAGTATATGCGAGCATTGTATATATGATAAACAATCAATGGTATCTTTTAAGTCTAGGAAACACGTTTGTAAGGGATTTCTGAATTATGCGCATTTTGATGTATGGGGGTCATTGCCCATAGTTTTTGGTGAACATAGTTCATTACGTTCACTGACAACTATTCCAAAAAGGTGTAGGTTTAGTTTTTGAAAAGTAAATATGAGGCTTTCACCAACTTCAAACGGTGGAAGGCGGTGGTGAAAAAATAATCAGGGTGAAAGTTGAAAGTATTGAGAACAAATAACGATGGAGAATTCACTTCTAGGGAATTCAATTATTTTTATAAAGATGAAGGGATCGTAAAGCATAATACAATGCACTGCACATTAGAGCAGAATGATGTGGCTGAGTAAGTCAATCAGACTCTCTTGGAGAGGGCCTAATGCATGATAAGTAATGCTAAGTTGGGCAAGGAAATGTAGAATGAGGCCGTTAACATGTCTTGTTACTTGGTGAATCGGTCCCCTTCTACCACTATAAATTATAAAATTAGAGAGGAAGTGTGGAGTGGTCAGCAGGTAGACTACTCGAGGCTGTGAGTATTTGGTTATAATACTTACCCTCACATACTGTCAGTTGAGAGAGATAAGTTGAACCAAATGGCTAAAAAATACATCTTTGTCAGCTATGGTGGTGGTGTGAAGGGGTGCAGGTTATATGATCGGGTCACATGAAAAATCATCCTTAGCCATGACATTAAATTCGATGAGGAATCCTTGTTTTGTAAGTATAGCACAAGGAAGTGGAAAAGTCGGTTATGAACATTCAGATAGATAGAGACGAGACACAGATTGATACTGAGATGCAGACAGAGGTACAAGAGTAAGTGGAACAGCCACCTGTAAGAAGAAATCTACTAAGGAATTGTAGATTACCAACGAGATGTAGGATGACTCAAATATTGCATTTGCCCTCATTATGGATGAGGAAGATCCGTCTACTTTTCACAAGGCTCTTGACGATGTAGATGCCAAAAAGTGAAAAGCGACGATGCATGACGAGATGGAATCCTTTTACAAGAATCAAACGTTGAAACTGGTGGAGTTTTTTGTCCGCCATAAAGCGATCTGGTGTGAGTGGATCTTTAGGAAGAAACGTGATATATATAAGGTAAGGTTGGTAGTGAATGGATATACTGAGAGAAAATGTGTTGACTTCACTAAGATCTTTGTACCAGTGGTGAAACAAGTATCTATCATATTTGTATTGGTGTTGGTTGCCCAATACAATCTCAAACTAGAACAAATGAATGTGAAGACTACTTTCCTGCATGAAAAATTAGAAGAATAAATTTACCTGAAGCAATTAGAAGGATTCAAAATATAAGGAGTAGATAACAATATTTGCATATTGAAAATGTCTTTATACGGCTTAAAATAGCTGCCTAGGTAATGGTACAGAAAATTTGATTCTTTCATGATGAGTCAGAGGTTTGCCAGGAGTGAGTATGATCCTTGTGTCTTTCAAGACACTTAGTGATTGACATGCTCATTTTCACTCATGACATGTCTGAGATCGACATATTAAAGGCTCAGCTATTAAGAACATTCGAGATGAAAGATTTGAGGGTTGTAAAGAAGGTTCTCGACATTGACATACAAAAAAACAGGAAGATGAGCAAGTTATGATTATCTCAGGTTGAATACCTTGAGAAGGTATTTGTGAAGTAGGGGATGGATAAGGCAAAGTCGGTCAGCATTCCTCATGTGGCTCATTTTCAACTTTCTTCTGAACAGTGCCCTGAAACGGATGAAAAAAACCAGGTTATGTCTCACGTGCCTTATTCAAGTAGGATTGACAGCTTGATGTATGCCATGGTCTATATATAAGATCGGATATTTCATATGCAGTGGGTGTTGTTAGCAAATACATATCTAACCCCGACAAAAAACAATGGGAGGTAGTTAAATGGCTACTTCGATACATTCGATGTACGCAGGACTACATCTTAACATTCGGATAATCAGGAGATAAGTTAGTAGGCTATGTGGATTCAAATTACATGGGTAGTGTGGATAATACAAGTTTGACTTCCGGTTACTCATTTGTGTTAACAGGTGGAGAGATCAGTTGAATGTTGAAGTTAAAGTCTATGGTGACTCTTTCCACAACCGAAGGTGAGTATGTAGTAGTGACAGAAGCATTTAAGGAAGTGGTTTGGTTGAGAGCAATGATAAATCAGTTGGGGCTTCGACGAGAGGCCGTGTTAGGTTAATTGTGACAGCGAAAACGTGATCAATTTGGTTGACATGCTTACAAAGGCAGTTCCTTCAAAGAAGTTCAAGTTCTGTGTGACTTCTCTGGATCTGGCAAAGTAAAGTGTGCATGAGAAGGGATGATTGTGGAGCTATGATGAAGATGAAGTAAAGATGAAAGATCGAGTATGGCAAAGGAGCAATGGAGTGAAAGATTGAAGACACTGTGGATATTGTTGTCTAATATCTTAAATCTATCTATAACAGAGTCTATAGATATCATTAATAGACCACTTAATTCCATCGAGCAGTTATCAATGCCATCGACAGATGCTCGATCCCATTGAGAAATTTTTTTTAAAAAAAAATCCTAGTTGATTGTTGGATAGTTTTGGAGTTGTTACTCGATGGTATCGAAGGTGGCTTCGATGTTATCGACTGGTCCTTGATGGCTATTGATGCCATCAAAGGTCCGATCCAAGGCACACGCAGAATGTGTAAGTGTGTTATTTGTTTCATATTCTGATTGTAGTAGTATATATATCAAGTGTAATCGGTGTTAGGGTAAGGTTAAGGGTTCTCTAAGACGTGCTTAAGGATTTGAGAGGGTTTTGAAGAAAAAAGGCTAGGGCTTTTTCTCTTGGGGCTTTGACCGATAAGGCTTCATCCCTCGTGACTTCATTTTTCATAGTGCATTCTCGCTTTGTGCCGTGGTTTTTTTCCCACAAGGGCTTTTCCATATAAATTCAGGTTGTTCTCTGGTGGATTTGCTTATGTGATTGTGATTACTTTGTTTGATTCATCCTTGTGTGCTTTCATGATTCCTAACGATTTGTGCATGGGCTCTTAATGAACATATCCTATCAAGAAACTTGACACGACCATTAATTAACTAGGGAGTACATTTATGATATGAAGAAATTTAATCTTATCAACTAATCAATTAACATTTAACAACTAATCAATTAACATATATGTTTAAGAATAATCAATTAACATACTTGTTTAAAACATGAATGGATGGTTTGAAAAGTAACAAACATTTAACATATGTATGTTTTGTTCAATATAAGTGAGCTAGCTTGATTTTTTTAACTAATGACATGATCCCATATCCACCATCTAGTAAAAGCTTGACAAATAGAACACATCTCGCTTTATCAAGCAAAAGAAATCCTTCGCATTCAAATGAGAGTTTATTTTGGGACATGTCAATTTAATAATTTTTTATTTTTTTTTAAGAATAACTTTTATTCATTGATAATAGATATGGACCTACTAATCGGTATGGCCCTTACAATATATGTGAAGATAGCTTTAAAAGGCTTGGGAGAGAAAAAGTATTCCTAGTCATCACAATTTTAAAATTGGTGATAGCTCATTATCCTCACATATAATATTTATGTGCATTCATTTAGAATGCCTAAATTGTGAGAAATATTGAAAATGTGTCATGTCTTCAAGTGACACTAGTTAAAATATCATACCTGTTAAATTGACTGTTATCAAACACATGGCTAAAAATAAAATATCTTTAAAATGACACTAATTGAGATATTTTAACCATTCAATTGATGTTATTAAACATATGGTTAAAAATAAAGAGATACTCAAATGTCTAATTGCACATCCAACTAAGTGTGTGGAGCCATCATAGCGCTTGAATGACATATTACCCATCTAAGAAGGTTGTCCCATTAGAAAAGTGGGAGATTCCTAAAGTCAGGTGGCTTGAACTATCAGGTGAAGTATATTATTAGAAAACAATAATTTACCACTCAAAAAACCTTACATTTAAGTACAACACATTTAATGATTGGATCAATATAATTATTGAAGCATCTAATTTTCATAGTAAGACAAGCTTATTAGAAGGGTAAAATGTCATACAAACACCATAGTGGGCCCAACACACCAACTAATTTGATGTATGAGTAGTATGTGAGCATTTCTAAAAAAATAAAACAATTATTGGTCTCTCAACACATCTTTTCACATATTATTAGAAAACAATGAATAACTACTCAAAAAACTCTACAATCATGTAGGGAACATTTAATGATTGTATCAATATGATTTTCAGAGCATCTCATTTTCACAATAAGACAACCTTGATAGAAGGGTGAAGTGTCATCTAAACACCATATTAGGCCCTGCACACCAACTAATTTGATGTATGACTAGTGTATGAGCATTTCCAAAAAATAAAATAATGCGTGGTCTTTCGACACATCTCTTCACCTCTAAATTCTTAAATATTATTTATTTCCATTTAAAATTGATTTTTTTATCAAAAAATTCCTCAGAGTTCCTGATTTAAAAAATAATAAATAAATAAACTTTCCACTTTCATATTTACGAAAGCATTTTTCCAAACCTATTAATGGAGGTGAAATTATCTCTTCCCATATCATGACCTATCAGATGAAACCGGAAGATCCATGAGCTTTGCTAAGCAAGCATGGGTGTGCATAAAGGTCAAGTATATGATGCACATCTCCAGCATGAACATATATAAGATATCTAATCCATCCATCGAGTGAGCCAAAGATGGTACATGTTTCTCCAAAAATAAATTTGGGTCCCTTCGGCATGTGGGCCCCAATATTGGAACACGTGTGGATGGATTGGAAAGAAACTTCATTTACGTATTTCAGCCATTAAATTTTTTTACAAACCGTAGCCCACATATTAGGCAGATCAACGTAATTCTTGAGCTAAGGTATTAATACAATGGTACCGTTTTGACTGACGGATTGGATCTCAGACCTATGATACCATGTTGACACATGTGTGGCATGTACATGAACTTTATTACACACACGTGCGCTTAGCAATACTCCAAAGCAAAAATTTTAAAGAGGAGATATGATAATCAAGTTGCGTACAATGGAAGCTGATCTCGCATAGATATATGCCTGTGTTTGGGGCTGTGTGGAGCCCACATAGATGTCTGTGACAAATCTACTCTATCCATCTGTTTTTAAAGACTACAATAGGATAGGAATCTAAAAATCAGGCAAATCCAAAACTCAAGTGGGCCACACCAAAGAAACAGTGGAAACGAAAGTGTCCACCACTGAAACCTTATTAGAGTTTACCATAATGTTTATATGACATCCAAATCGTTTATAAATTTATTACCACTTAGATAAACTGTAGCCACAAATATCAACCTAGCTAATACAAAAGTTCTATCACCCCAGACGTTCAATCTATGGAATGGCCCACATGAGTTTTAGATCTGCCTATTTTTAGACTCATGTCTTGTTATGGTCTTGAAAAAAAAAATGGACGGAGTAGATTTGTCACGGACATCTTCGTGGACCCAACATAACCGCAGGGACAGGAGTAGGCAATCCACTTCTGCTTATGATGAACACTCATAAACCTTTTACAAGAATTTCCTGCAATGGGAACTACGTGGGGCCATATGCATGACATTTCTACCAGATGATGGTAGGACATGAGACAAAAAATGATGCAGATCCAAAACTCAGGTAGGTCGCATGATAGGAATCAATGATGATTGAACGTTCACCGTTGAAACATTAATGAGGCCACATAAATTTTTTATCAGGCTAATATTTTTTATGCTTTCAGCTCATCTAAGTAAGAATGACCTTATGAATGGTATGAATGTCATATAAACATCACGGTGGAGCTCGGGAACGTTTCAATGGTGGGCATTTCCTTACCCACCATTTCCTATCGTGCAGCCCACTTGGAAGTTCTTCATTATTTAACCCATATCTTAACATGATCTAGAAAAATAGATGAACATGATAGATTTCTAACAAACATTACAGTGGCCCCACCTAGCTTTTGTGGCAGGAATTTCTGCAAAAGGCCACATAGCATGTATTAACTAAAATAAATTTGGCTAAATCGAGCCATCTATAGCCCAGTTACAATGTCAATAACATATTGGTTAAATAATAGTAGCCTCTTATCAATGAATGCTTGTTTGTGAAAATAGAACCTTTAAATATCTTGCATTTAATATTTCAATAAATATTCACCTTGGATGAAATCTTTTCTCCAACCCATTCATATGTTTTCAATATTGGAGCTTCTATGCTAATTGAATCAGATTTTCTTTTTTCGAAAAACATGTACAGGGTCAAATTAGCTCAATCAATGGATTAGATCTCATACTCATGGATTATGTTGTCACATGTGTGGCACATACATAATTTTATTGTACATACATGTGCACCTATGAAGATTTTATGTTATTTTTTGGTTATTGTTGTTCAGTTTCTTTCTTTTAAAAATAAGGGTAAATGAAAACATGAAAGCTGGATAAATGTTTTTGAAAAACTAACATTTATGAGATTTAAAATTCTTTAAATGATGTTATACAATAACATAATTTTTTTTTATGATTGGTCATTATAAAAAATTGCTTACGAATTTTCCTTCCATATTTGATTTTAGTACTTTCGATATAAGTTGATAAGCAATTTTTACTATCCATTCAATGGCCAACTCAAGGATTAAGATCATTTTATTAATAAGGCTTTTACATTATGGTCCATTAACATAGTGCCCTTGATCTTTATGATATGATTGATGTGGTTATGCCATATATGGTAAATGAGCTGGTACTTATCAACAAAACAAATGGGATATAATCAAGAAAATATGGACCATCTAAACTATTAATCTTATTATCAATGCAATATTGACCAAAGGACAAACTAATCAAATGATCAAACCATACATCTAATTATAATTTAACAATTAAAACATATATTTAAAAAGATAATCTACTTGAAAGGCTAAGTTACTCAAGTTGGTACATCCATAGTGGGGGCATATTTGGATTGTCAAAATCCAAGTACAAGTATCAGTTGACCAAAGAGTAGTAACCAAACATTCTAGTCTTTCTTTATCACTCATTTTTCGATAGACATGTCGACCAAAGAGTATCAGTTGACTCGCATAATTTAGACAAGGAACTGAGCGAGATGTCCAGTTGGCCCTACTCAACAAAAACCTCACATCTCACACACATGGGCCATGTTGGCATGTGTAGGTTGTTTGATTTGGAGAGCTCTCTCTCTCTCTCTCTCATGGATGTCTCATCATCAGCATGTATGTGCACACCATACCATGCTTTATCATGGATCTATGATGTGGCATGACGCATTACTAGGTGTGGGCATATATTATCAAGAACCATTAAGCTCACTCATTTAGATGGATATATAGTGAGCATCGTAGCAAAAGTGTTAATATGGTAAAAATTCACAAGATTCATGTCATTCATCTATAGAAAGTAATATGTTTATAGTACATAAAAATATTAGGCTCAAACATTCAGTTTGTTACGGCATACATCTTCAATAAGGACCCATATCCATGTGCACTATTAAAGAAGTGATACGCGTACATGTGTAGACGTGAGACCCACGGTAAAAAAGTAAAATTTTTTAACATGAAACTCTCATCTTTTCGTTTTCACCGTGGGTAAATACATGCATGTGACACTCTTTATTAGTGTTAGATGGAGTTCGTCCAGCCTATTGAATCCAATATTTCCAAAATCATTGGAGTATATTAATTTTATTAAACATACATGTGAATTATATACCATGGAATGGCGCATGCGATGCAAGGAGTGTTGGATCAATGACTATAAGATCTTATTTTACTAATCATTCACTTAAGATGGAAATCTCTAGAAATCCGTATAATGAGTTGTTAATCAAGTTTCTAAAAAGTTAGTTTTCATATTACTTATTATTATAATGTTATTTATTTTCTAAATCATTTTTGAAACATTTAAAATCAAAATTAAGAGAAATATTAATATTTTTTAAATAAGAAAGTCTTTTCACATTGAAAGAGTCGATAATCTTATCATGTAATATAAGTTCATATATAGAGATTAACAATCTCATTATAAATACATAAGAAAAATACAAAAAGAGCACATGATTAGAAAATGTAACATTTTATTACAATGGTCAATCTCATGGCACTCCCTCGTTATTTAGGAAAAGCGATGATTTAGATCTTTGATTCATCACTGGAGAGTTATACGGGGCCATAAATGCAATTATGGCATATGACACGTTTGTAATTTATGGATGTAACTCTTAATAAACGCATCCTATCAAAAAAATTTACACAATCATTAATCAACTAGGGAGTGCATTTATAACATGAAGATATTGACTATGTCTAATGAATTAACCAATGTACAAGTTTAAGACATGAATAGATGGTTTGAAAAATAACAACCACTTATATTCAACATACGCATATTATGCTTAATGTGAGTGGACAAGCTTCCTTTTTCAAACTAATAGTATAATCACAAGGACACCATTTACTAAAAGCTTGACTAATTGAATACACATCGCGTTGTCAAGAAAAAGAAACACTTACCATTTAAGTGACAGTTTATTTTGGAACAAGTTCATCAAATAATTTTTTTCTTAATTTTTTTTAATTCATCAGTAATGGATATAACAGTTATAATGCATATTGAGAGAGATTATCAAAAGGCTTATAATAGACAAAAAGTACATCTTATACACTATAATTTTAAAATAATGGTAGCACATTATTCTCGCATGCAACATTTATTGGTATCTATTTAAATGATACAAATTGTGAGAAATATTGTAAATGTATCATATATTCAAATGACAGTATATAAGAAAATTATAAGAAAAAATTAAAAATAACACATATGATTAGAAAGAACAACCTCTTATTACAATGATCAATTTTATAACACCCACATATTATTTAGGCAAAGTTTAACAATTTAAATATCATTGATTTATTATAAGAAAAGAGTTATGTAGAGGTATAAATGTAACTATGACACACAAAGTTAGAGATTTGTGCGTGAGGCTCTTAATGAACATATCTTATAAAAAAAACTCAACATAGTCATTAATCAACTAGGAAGTACATTTATGACATGAAGATATTTAATCTTCTCAACTAATCAACTAACGTACGTGTTTAAGACATGAATGAATTGTTTGAAAAGTAATAATCACTCATATTTAACATATGCATGTTTTGTTCAATATAAGTGGATTAGCTTGATTTTTTAGTCAATGACATGATTTCATATCTATCATCTAGTAAAAACTTGACTGATAAAACATACCTTATGATGTCAAGCAAAAGATACTTTTCCCATTTAAGTGAAAGTTTATTTTAGGATACATCAATTAAATAGTTTTTTTTTTTTATAGCTTTTATTCATTAAGGGCTTCTTTAATTTTTCGACTCAATTATAATTACCTTGTAAATTGATAATAGTTATTTACCTAAGCAATTACTACATCTTTCCCAATGCAAACCGTGATAGCTTACATTTTTAACACTAAAATTGAGAAATTTACTAAATAGATGTAGGGCCCACCATGATGTATGTGACTTATCCACACCACCAATCCATTAATCAAGCTGAATTTAGGACGTTAACGTAAAAATGAGACAGATCTAAAGCTCAAGTGGACCACACCACAAGAAACAATGGGAATTGAACACCTACCATTAAAAACTTATTAGGGCCTCTAGAAGTTTTGGATTAAGCCGATATTTGTGTTTTCCTTTTATCCATGTCTGTGACCTTATAAACCCGTTAAATGATGAATAAACCTCAATGAGAGCTCAATGAAGGAAACAACTTTCAATAGTGAACGAATTAAGGTCACTGTTTTCTTTTTTATAGGATATTTGAACGTTGTTAGATATATCTCATTTTTTTTGTTAGAAGTAAAATATCTCTAAAATCATTGTTAATAAATACATGGCTATAAATAAAATATCTCTAAAATGACGTTAATCGAGATATCTTCACCATTCAAGTGATAGCTACTAAATAGATGGTTAAAAGTAAAGAGCAATGATTAGACACTAATTGTACATCCAACCGGTTAAAGTATGTTGCTACTATGGTCTTTGTATATCTGACTCGTCCAACAAGGTTGTCCTAACATGAAAATGGACATTCCAAAAGTTAGGTGGATCAAACTATCATGTAGGGTATACTATAAAAAAAATATATATAATGAACAACCATCGAAAAAAAACTCTATATTCATGCATGGTGCATTTAATGGCAGATTAACATGATTTTTAAGAATTTCATTTTCACAATAAAACAACATTTTTAAAAGAGAAAGATGTCTTACAAACACCATTGTGGGCCCCACATGCCCACTAATTTGACATGTGACTAGTTGTTTGTGGGTACCTCTCAAAAATAAAATAGTGAGTAGTTTTTCAAGCCACATCTTTGCCTTTAAATTATCTAAATATCATTTTTTCATTAAAAAATCGCTTGTAGATTTTTCTTCCTATTTTACTTTTAGTACTTTGAATAAAAATTAATAATCAATTATATTTAAAAGGCTATGTTACTTTGATTAGTACATCAACATTGGAGCTACTATTGGACAGTCGAGATCAAAATATAAGTAAAATGGGATGAATGGAGTGGGATTCCATGATAATTAAATAATAGCAATCGCACACTCTAATCCTTTTTTTATCTCTCTTTTTTTTCAGTAGATGTGTCGGTCAACTGGAGAGTATAAGTTGACTAGCATGATTTAGAGACAAAGAACCAAGAATGTTATCTAGGTGGCCTCACTTGATGAACATCTCACATCTCACACACATGTACTGTGACAACAGGTGTGGGTCATCTAGCATTCCTTTCAGTACTATCTCTCATAGATGTCCTATAATTGACATTTATGTGCAAACCATATCCATACTTCATAATGGGTCTATGATATGAAATGGTGCATCACCGAGACATACATTATTAAAAACTTCAAACAAATATGCTCATTTAGATAGATGATGGGCATACTAGTAAATATGTTAATTTAATAAAATTTCATAAGATGAAATTATATATTCATGCTTCATACAAAATTTAAACCTTGATCACTCTTCAATTTGATGAGATTTCCTCCTAGGCTCGACCGGTCATGTGCCTTACTCGACCGGTCGAGAGTGGTGCTCGACCAGTCGAGCCCTTGCTCGACTCAAAGTCCAGCGACTTTGAGTTTATTTTTTCTGTGGTGCTCAACCAATCGAGGGAGGTGCTCGACCGGTCGAGGACTCTACTCGACCAGTCGAGCTTACACAAATTTGAGTCCAAATCTTGTGCGGACTGCGAAAATTTGAGGCGGTTTTCACCATAGTGCGGAAGGAAGTTTCCTAAACTATAAATAGGGGTGCCTAGGGCTTTTTTAGGTAATGCAAGAGGGTTTCCTAAAGCTTTGCAAGGGTTTGATAAAGGGTTTAGGACTATCAAAGGGGTGTGTGTGTGTGTGTGTGTGTGAGAGAGAGAGAGAGGAAGCCTGTAGAAGGGAGGTTATGCTCGTGGAGGTGATCTACTGTACAATCAACATCTCAGCGCTCTACGTCCTCGTGATCGGTGAGATCTCTCCATTTTTCTTTTATTCTCTTATTATTTATCCACTTCTGTGCGAGTGAAGAAGGTTGTAACGTTCTACTTCATAGTGGATTGTTGATCTGGACGAGGTCCCGTAATTTTTACCTCTTTGGGGGTTTTCCACGTAAAAATCTCTTGTGTCGTGTGGTTTGTACTTTGATTTATTTTATTGTTTTATTATCCCATAATTCTGGTTATTTTGGGAGGTTATATCCTAAGGTTTTGTGCAAGGCCCCCAACACAATTCACCACAACATACATCTTAAACGAGGACCATCATTAATCTTTTGTCCAGTGATCCATTCAACTCAATCAAATGAAGTCCGCGAGAACTTCCTATTGCACCCTACCCAGTGAAGTTAAAGGGATATAAATTCAAATTTCACATATATATGCCACGTCGGCAAATGTGCTGCAAAGCCCATGGCCTATCTCATGCAGATAAATACTACAACACTTCTCTTACAAGAGGAGAACAATATACAATAGACAATCCTTATATCTTTACAAGGTATACATGTGTCTCTATTCTTAACAAGTCCAACCAAATATTGATCAATCAATACCATTCATCCTTTCTTTCCATTGTTAATAAATCATGAACTCCAAAATTAGACCAAAAAGTGATATTAAATCAAACAATATCATGACATTTTAAATTGAATATGACCGGTTAATTTATTTTTTTAATCATCCAGCTATAGGTCCAAAAATAAAATTTAAATTTACCAAAAGACAAGAAAAACGTTATTAAAAAAGCGTTTGGATGGTCCAGAATACAAAATAGTAATACATACTCTTTAAAAAGAAAAATGCATGTGTACGGTTCAAATATGTGAGATATGTACCATATAATTCTATACATCCATTTTTTTTCTATTCGTGGTTTATATGTGTTAGAAACGTGCTTGATCGACATCCTCTATCAAACTCCTCAACTTGAAAAAAAAAATAAAAATTTGTCCTCAAACGAGTTTGGTTCACAGTACGTGTTTAACTTCGTCGAGTTCTTCAAGAGACTTGGTTCACAATACGTATTCAACTTCGAGTGCCAACATTTATTAGTCCTGTCCTTGTACTTTGCAGTAAGCTTCTCTAATTTCTCATAGACATCAGCACAAATAGTTGCTACCCAAATTGTCATATTCTTCGCCGCAACACTCATTCCAGGTAGTTTAGGGAAAAAAACAAGTCGAGAGCGAGTTTAAAAACTTGGGCATGCACAAATTCAAATTGGGCTTGGCCAGTAGATTGATTCTCTTGTGTTGCTGAAGACAAACTCAACTTGGGAAAGACCAATCTCCTGTATAGGGAATAATTCATCAGGAAGTTCGGCGAGTACAATCGCCTCGAAATCCTACGATACTGGCTTTTTACATTTTCTGGAATGCTCACGGATTCATCATCCGCCTCTTTTTCTACAAATGTCATTATCACTCACGTCTCCTCATAGTGTTTTATGAGATTCCTTTCTTTTTCGAGAGTTGACTTGTCTACTTTAGAAGTATTGAATTAGTTATTCACCTCCGTAAAAGTCAGAGGTACGTAACTGATGAATCCGGTGACCTGTCGCGACTCTGTCTTAACCAGGTCACCTCTTGCCGATAAATAATGAGATTTCTTTGTATAACCTCTCACCGGTTGGCTATTTTTGCCTCTCGCCAATAAACAATAGGATTTTCTAACGTAACCCTTCACCAATTAGCTATCTTACCAACAATACGTGATCGTAATCTTTAAGGAGGAATCGCGCACGCAACAACTACTTCATCCGCGGCCACATGTGGATTGACGCTTTCATATCTCTTGTCCGCGCAAGTTGAAGTTGCTCCCACTAAGCTGAAGCTCCACCCTTCAACTTGTAAGTCACAAGTTTAACCATTTTTTCCTCAGGAATCTCCATATAGTTAAAAATTTGTTCAACTTTGAAAACTCAATCAAGAAAATCCTCAATGTGAAGTTAGCCATTGAAGTTAGAGAGATCAACCTTCATTCAAAAATCTCTATCTCGACTCAGCTTGATGCTCATTCGTTCTTCTTACTGGAGAATAATATCATCAATCTCCTCATCACTAGATCCACCATATTCGAGAAATGATTTGCAATTAGCCATAAGAAATACCCTATGAACATAACGATTGTGGGCCCCAACGACAACTTCAAGTCGCTCATCATAAAAAACACGGGCCTTCTCTATGAATTTCCTTAAGTGGTCAATTACTGCGTGCAGCCCTTGCATGGCTAGAGTATTCTCCCACCAAAAACTCTCGAACGTTGTCATAGTTATAGGATTCTCTATAACACCGTCCATTGGATTGTTGCTCGCACCTTCAATAGATGTCATCGTCCCAAGGAATATTTCTTGCTTTGATAGTAATTGACGTTGGGAATAATGTAATGAGATCGATCATCGTCTTTCTCGATCGATAAACACCTTGAATCTACAAGGCACTCTTAAATCTATAAGAGAAAATTCTCGAATACATAAGAGATGATAAAAGTATCTAAGAAATTTTGATTGATCAATTTTAAAAAATAAGTTTAACGTACTTAAATAACCCTACGAAAATTCTAAAACGTAATAAAAAAGAGTCATAATCAAGTAAGGAAACAAATCATGAAAAACGTGTAAATTTTCACGTCCATCAACTTGTCATCGACCGGTCGAGTCGATCAGTCAAACGGGCCAAAAAATATCCAGAAACTTAAAACTAAAATTATGTGAATTTTGACCTGTGACACGATTGGTCGACCTGTCGAAACTAGCAGCAATTGTCTAGCAACCAATCTGGAATTCCTACCAAAATTTTGACTTGTCAACCATATCTATCAATCGGTCAAACCATGCTGAATTTTGTCAGTTTTTTCTTTAGACTCCCTCTGTTCCATGTGTGTTACGAACGTGCTTGATCCACGTCCTACACCAGGCATGATGGATCTCATACTGGCAAATAGATATTCATTTACCTTATTATTTGTCCTTAAAAAATTAAATTTAAATAAGAAATGTTTTTCTCGAGTAAAAAATGTTATACAATTACTTGAATACTTAATTTTTAAGTGGGATAAATACTGGTATTACGATGTCTTGCTTATTTATTGGCCTTAACTTTTACATATTTGTTAGCGAATTTTAAAAAGACATGAAGTATAATTTTTCAAAAATTTCAATTTTTAGGTTTGACATAAGATCCTTATATATAATTAAATTTCAAAATATCAATAAACTAAAATTGCATAGATTAAATGAGTTAGCAATAATTTTTTATATATAACTACGAGTAGCTGAAATGAGATGAACACATTTTCAGAAGTCTGCTAAATAAATTTAATCTTTTTATAGATATTTAAGATATTATAACCAAAATTTATAACTACCATTTTACGATTGTTTTAACTATTAAAATTTTAAAAACCACTTAATTTGTAAAGATAGCATTTTTAAATGAATATTTTTATTATTTAATTAAAATAATTGTTTAAGTCATCTCTATAAAAAATAAATATTTTTAAATAGAGTTATTATGAATGTGTTGGGGTTGAAGATTACATGTCATCTTTCATTGGAACCATCCATATTTCAAGTGCTTCCCCAGACAAACAAAGGTTAGAAGTTGTACTAAATAAAATTTTTTAGTCATTTATATTTGTAATTCAATATGGATCATTTAAAAAATATTTTAATATCTTACATTTAACACATGATTATCAAACTCGTACAAGATTATACATATTAATACCAAGTCATAACATGAAGGGTGTTGTTCATGTTTCATAGTATTCGTATCATAAAATTTAAATCATATTATATGTCGTTGTTTTTATAGCTCTCAAAATAAGATGTTTATTCATGAGGTGGATAAATATAATAGTTTGAAAATAAATACTTGTCATTTTTTTTACCATTCATTTTTGTGTTATGTAAGTGTACCAAACAAATAAATTAACTGACTTGATTTTAAAAAGATACACATGTTCACTTTAGGTCTCAAACAATGAATGAATGTTAGATCTTGACATTTATCATATGAACTATTAACATGCAACATGTCAATGTTACATATCCATCTTACCATTGTATACCCACATGTTCTCTCATTTTGTATATATCACATGTCGTTTACTACTCACCTGTCAGAAAAAGCTTCGACTTCTGTTAGTTTTCAGAAATGACAAAAAAGTCTTATTAAAAAATAAAATCTTTAATTTTTTCAAGTTGACCATCAAAATGTTTCAAAGGTATTATATTAATGATGTTCCAACTTAATAGCCCTATCACTATTGTTGCGAATATTCATGTATTTCAATGATCCAGTAAAAATGCAAATCAAACTTCCCTCCATTTTATTTTAATTGACACGTGTAATCCTTTAACATGAATTGCGTTTAGAAGGATGACGTACTCCATCTTGCGTTGATAAGAAACAATACGTGTACATGTATAGACGTGGGGCATACAATAAAAAGGTAAAATTGTCTAATACGAATATTTGCAGACGAATAAATGTGATACTCACAATAAAAAGGTAAAAATATCTAACATTAAATTATCAAATTTTTCTTTTCATTGTGAATACGTGCATGTGACACTTTTCATTAGTGTTGGATAGAATTTGTCAAGCCTATTAGACCTATTTCCACAATTTGTAAATTATATTAATTTTATTATATATGTATGTGAATTATATAACATGAAATGGCACGTGCGATGTTGGAAGTATTAGATCAATGACCATCAATGGCTATGAAGACATTTTGCTTTTAGTAGTCTATTGATGATAGAGATCTCGAGTAATTCATACTTGTACGTTCTTAATCAAGCTTTTAAATAGTTCATTTTTATATTACTTATTGTTATTGATGTTATTTATTTTCAAGATAATATTTTAATTATTTGAAATCAAAATTAAGAATAAGATTAATATTTCTCAAATAAGAGAATCACCTCGCACAAAAAAATTTGTTAATCTTAACATATAACATAAGTCTATAAATATAAATTAACATTCCTATTATAAATACATAAGAAAATTATAAGAAAAATTCGAAAAGAACACATATGATCATAAAGAGCAACTTCTTATTGCAATGACTAATCTTATAATACTTACACATTATTTAGATAAAATTTAATGATTTATATATTGTTGATTTATTATAAGGAAAGATTTATGTAGAGTCATTAACTCATATTTAACATGTGTGTGTTTTGTTTAACATAAGTAGACTAGCTTAATTTTGTAGTCAATAACATAGTTTCTTCACTACAACCTAGTAAAAGCTTGACTGATAAAACTTTCCTTACAATTTCATGTAAAAAAATACTCTTCTCATTTAAGTAAAAGTTTATTATAGGATACATTGATCAAATAATTCTTTTCTTAAAAAATAGCTCTTATTCATTAAAGGTCTGTTTGATTTATTGACTCAACTATAATTACCTTATAAATAAGTAATAATTATTTTCGTAGGTAATTACTACATCTTTCTAAATGCAAACAGTGATAGCCTACCTTCTTAACACTAAGAGAAATTTACTAAATAAATGTAGAGTCCACAATGATATATGTGGCTTATCCACAC
Organism: Magnolia officinalis; assembly: GCA_021015155.1. Lineage (NCBI taxonomy): Eukaryota > Viridiplantae > Streptophyta > Magnoliopsida > Magnoliales > Magnoliaceae > Magnolia > Magnolia officinalis. The sequence goes on along the minus strand of JAJHSJ010000009.1, from coordinate 63,864,559 downwards.
CATCCATCCATTATGCCAGCTGAATTAATTAGGTCGTTAACCTAAAAATGAGGCAGATCTAAAGCTTGAGTGAACCACGCCACAATAAACAATGAGAATTGAACACTTACCGTTAAAAATTTATTGGGGCCCTTAAAAGTTTTGGATTAAGCTGATATTTCTGTTTTCCTCTTATTCATGTCTATGTGACCCTGTGAACTCGTTAGATGACTTATAAACCTCAATGTAGGCTCAGTAAAATAAACAACTTTCAATAGTGGACGAATTAAGGCCATTGTTTTCTTTCTTGCAAGTCATTCGAATGTTGGATCTATCTCATTTTTAGCTCATGTCCCAAAATGTTATGAGGAAATAAAATGGTCGACGCATATATATCATATAAATTACAGTGGAGTCCACATATTAAATTCAATACTTTTGAACCGATTTTTAATGTGGAATTACTCACATATTTTCAAACCAGATGAAAAAGTAATAATTACTTATTGATCATAAATTTATATATATCATGAAAAATCAAATAAGTCATAAATAATTCAAGTGATAGATAAGACCCTATTAATATATATATAGCAATTGCAATACTTATAGAAGGAAAAATGGATTTAAAGAGCTTGAGAGAGACATAAATTACTCTTGCTGACCATAATTTTAAAATGATTATTGCTCGTTATCCTCGCATGTAATATTTATGTGCACCTATTTTAAATGTCTAAATTGTAATAAATATTATGAATGTATCACGTCTCCAAGTGACATCGGTCAAAATATCTTACGTACAAAATTGATTGTTATTGAAGAATGACTAGAGGTAAAATATATGTAAAATGAGTCATGACACTAATTGAGATATTTTGATCATTCAATTAATGCCCAACCGATATTTATCAAACATATAATTAAAAATAAAGATAAATGTTTACACATATAATCACGTGTCCCACTAATTAGTGTGTGAAGCCCACCATAGTGTTTATACAACATGCCACCCATCCAACAAGGTTTTCTATCAGAAAAATGGAACACCACAAAAGTTAAGTGGTTCGAACTATTAGATCGACATACTATAGAAAACAATGAAGAAACACCCAAAAAACTCTACATTCACGTCAGACACATTCAATAATTGGATCAACTTGATTTTTGGAGCATCTCATTTTCAGAATAAGACAACTTTGTTGGAAGGTTGACATGTCGTGCAATAGTGAGTGGTCTTTCAATACACATTTTAACTTATTAATTATCTAAATATTTCTTTTTTATATTTAAAGTTCTTTAAATAATGTTATATAATAATATAATTTTCTATTATTAGCTATTAAAATTTACTTAGAGAATTTTTTTTCACATTTGATTTTACTACTTTAAATATAAGTTAGTAATCAATTTTTATTTAAGATATTTTGATTAGTAAGGCATTCACATCATAGTTCAACAAGACAATGCACGTGATCTTTATAATAAAGATTGACATGATTATGTTATGTGCCATGAATGAGTTGGCATTTATCCGCCATATAAATTGGATGCGTGGTGTGGATAATGTCAAACAACCATTTACTTCAAAAGCTTAAGCTGTCAGAGTGTGGTGTATCAATATATATCAAAGGACTTTCTCACTTCAACACTCCCCCGCACGTGAACAGATAAGATTAAGTTGTTGATCTTATTGGCAATATAGTATTAACCAAATGATAAATTAATCAAATGACTAAACCATACATTTAGTTGTAATCCAACAATTAAAATGCATAGTTTGGCTGTTTTTATGGGTTACAAATTGAGAAAAATACAATTTACTTGAAAGATTAAGCTATTTCGATTAGTACATTTATAATAAGGGTACTTTTTGGACAGTTAATATCAAAGTACATGCGTAATATAATGAATGAGATAGAGTTTCATGGTAATTAGTAGTAATTATATGTAACGCCCTGAAAATCGGGGGTCGAGCATAATCTTAACTCCCGAGTTCCAGAACATCACTTATGCAACAAAATGAATGATGATTGAATGTTGACTGTATTCGTGCATTGAACATGAGTGAGATTAAGCCAAAACAGCATATCATACTCCAGAGACAGTTAGATTTGCAAGCGGAAGACTGTGATAGATAGATAAAATATATAACTTATGATGAGTCTCCAGAGTGTGATAACATTACCAGGTTAAATAAATACAGGTGCAGTTCTAAAATGTACCAGATGTGAGGAAGTGTAATGCCTCCTATCCCATGTACCATAGCCCCGTCAATACAATATCAGGTCTTCATTGACCTGCCAGAGAGATACAGATAGGAGAACTCCTCCTATCATCACAAAAGTAGTCCGGCTCTGCTTCACAAGCATCGCCATCACCTGAAACTCAACAAATCTGGTTGGTGTGTACAACACCGTCCCGTAACGTGGGAGTGAGTGATCAACTCAGTGGAACAGTAAAGCATAAGTTAACATGTTATCAAATCAATCAAGCAGTAATGATAAAGCAGTACAAATCAAGCATTTCTAACTACTCTTGTTAAATGCAAAAATGATATGACATGATGCTGTATGCCCTTGCCAAACCACCCTCAAGCGACATCATCTTACGTTCGCGAATGCTTACTCCCTCAGTGCGCCACATCTACAAAGCACATGCGGTGCGATGATGCTCATGATTACCAAGTTTTTATTAGTCCATTTCAAACAGTAGTATTAGGAAACTAAGGTACCTCCCTTGTATCATTCCCAAACATGATCCATTCTAGGGTCGTCAATCCTAGTTATTCTCATACGATGTTATGGTTTGAGAAGCGTAGTGAAGGCATCGCAAATGGCTCATCACCAGTCAGCGCGGATACAGATCTCACCGTATGCGGCTCAATTGCTGGCCGTCAGCTCGAGTACAGGTCTCACCGTACTCGGCTCAATCACTAGCCGTCAGCTCAAGTACAAGTCTCACCGTACTCGGCTCAACTCACACTTTAGTTGCTGTGAAAGACTCGTGGCCAATCACAGACCCTTGGAGTGTACTCGATGATACCACGGAGGACTCGTCGCCCGTCAGCACGAGCACAGATCTCACCGTACTCGGCTCTCGCCGAAGTATCGACAGCTCGAATACAGTGTCCCATACCACCATATTCGGCTCACGAGTTGATTGCGCAATGGTCACTACGGGGAGGCACATGGCCCCAGCGTAGGCCGACAGCTCAACCACGGTGTCCCATACCACCATGCCCGGCTCATGCGACTTAGCGGATCTAGGTACCATGGTTAAACGGGGATCGCCACTGGTAAGTTTGGTACCCTAGGTTCAAGCAGTAGCGACCAAACAGGGTGAACATGCATAAGGCAGATCGGGTTACTTGATGAGCTCGACTAGCACGATCGCCCGTTGAGCTGCACGACATGAAGTGCATAAACACTTCGTGTGGCCTAGCCACTGCCGACAGGCAACGCACGACTCGAGTTCGTCGAACACATCCCACGTGGCAAATGAATCTCAGCCACGAGTTCAATCTCGTTACCGATTGCCTGGACTATAATCATAGCCCCAAACACAATCAATTACAGAGATATAAAGCAGTAATGGATCAGGATTCAAATCATACAATCAGTCTGGTATTATCTGTTTAGGGCTGCCAGGACTGTTGCACGCACTCGTTGCTCCGCTCCCCCATCACCCATGACGGATCATACAACATAAATATAAATTTAAACATATGCATTACATGATTAAAATCATAAAACAGTTGAGCATGTTATGAATCACAACACAAGCATGAGTTTGTACATGTTCAAATCCTAATCACACAACTATCAAAGGAGATCATACACATAGTGAAAAGAGGTTGAGAGTCATACCTCAACACCCTTATATATTACAATTTGCTAACTACTACACATTCAGACATTTCAAGAAACACTTAAGCAAACATACATCAACATACATGACATATGTCGATCACATAGGCATTAGGCCAAATCCTTTCGCTAGGGAGTTGCCCCAAACATAACACGCGTACACCCACGACGGATAGTCATGGCAAGCAGGAATCCAAGTTCCATATCCATTCAGTCATTTCCACAAACACTTGGGCCACACATTTTAGCATATATAGTGTATACTGGCCGTGGCGTGATTTAGGGCAAATCCTTTCGTCAAAGGGATATCGCCATTACAACAATCATAATCCATGACAATTAGTCATGGCGAGCACGAATGAGAATGCTATACTCATTCAGCCATTTCACAAACACTTAGAATACACTATTCCAACATACCTATGTATGTTAGCAAACATGTATAGGGCTATTCTTTCGCTAAGCGGTTATTTTATCCGCGTATACCATATTCATACAAATTAATCATGACAATTATATTTCCAAAATCCGCACGTATGCGGAATTTCTAAAATACGCAATTTCAACATACATGACATTTACACATGAACATGTATTTTTGCGATTCTTTTCGCCAAACTAACATTTTATCCACACATGATATAATCAAACATTAAATAAACATGTCAAACATTTTCCAAGAAAAATACGTATACGGTATTATACGTATATCTAGAGTATGTGAAATCCATATTCTTTATTGCTAATCGAAACAGGAAACGGAAAGCACTTTGTACATGTGCATTTGCATACAGATCATGAATCTATCATTATCTGACATTGAAAGCGTTGAAAAACGTAATTATACGCTTAAAGTCCTCACCTTTTGTCGTAGAATCGTAACGGAGACGATAGGTTTGCTAAGTTTCCGTATTCGGCAGTTTGGCAACCTAGAGAACGAAATAGGTTAGCTATTTCACAACCTACAACAGTCTAAACCCCAAAACAGATTAGGGTTAGGGTTTCTTACCTAGAAACGGGGCTGGAATCGCCGGAAAAGCGATGAGAACGAGATGGTGCAGCCCGTGTGGTGGCAGGGAACGACGGCAGGGAGTTCTCTCCCACTTCTCCCTCACTTTCTCTCTCTTTTCCCCTCTCTCAAATCCAAATTCGTATGGCTGGAATGGGAGAGGGTTTAAGGTCCTTATATAGCCTCAAAACTCACCGAAATAGACTCCTGTTCAAGGGTTACTGCTAATATAGGATTATTCCCACTTTTCCAGCTCAAAAGAGGTGTTCTGGTGGCCCTCTTTGAGCCAAACGTCAGACTTAAGCTCACCACACATGGATCTATGAGGGATTACGTTTTTGACTCGATCGGATTCCAGATCGCACGTGGCGGACCACTTTCAGTTCAACGGTCCGTGGGCCACGATCCGAAATTCCAAGTACATGTAAATGTTCCTGAAATTTTTCTTAATCCGAGGGTGTAATTTGGTCTGATTCTGACGGTCTGGTTGCTTAATACTGATGCGCAAGCGAATGGTGCCAGATCACTATTCCAGATATTTATTTTGGAAAGGGAATAGTGTTTTTCACACTCCTCGCTCCGGATCGAAATAAATGACCGTGGGACATCGGTCGGAGCTGATTTTTGAGATGATTGTCAAGCCCAGTGGGGCGGTCCTAGTTCCTTAGCTTCGAGTTAATCGGACTCCCGATGTGCGATCTAACCTAATACGAAGTTTCGTTTCATTCCCGAGAGCAGACGGAAATGAGTTTGGTTTAGACTTTAGGGTAACCTAGAATCACTAATTCTGCAAGTTTTGGGTCTTGCAGATCGTATTTAAAGCGATCCCAACGGATTTCATGGCTAATCGAGTTTGCACTTAGTTAACTTTGTTAAATTTCTAAAGGATTTAATCCTAATTGTTTTCTGGTTGAGTTGGTACTTAGGCCTTTGCAGTTTGTATATAAAGTGATCCAAGTTTTACTACTTAGCTAGTTTAAGTTAGTGTCTAGGGCGAAAGTGCTTTGAAAAATTGAAAGCACAAGGTAGGAAAGGGGTGAGATTTGTGAAGGAAATGGGTTCAGAAGCGATTTTAGACTGTGGGGTTCAGTTCTGACGAAATAATAAGGTGTTAGGAGCAACCCATTACCTAAGGACATCTAATCCCAGGTTGGCAAAAATCCGGGATGTTACATTATATACTTTGATCATTTTTTTTATTACTCATATTCTGATAGCATATTGGCTAGAGAGTATGTGACTGACTCACATGATTTACAGTCGATGAACTAAGTAATGTCATCCAACTGGCCTCACTTGATGAACATCTCACATTTCACACACACATGGGCCTCGTTAGCAAGTGTGGGCGGTCTAGTTGGGCGGCTGGTGCTTCTCTCTCTCATATATATTTCACATCATCAGTAGTGTGTGCACACCATATTCCATGCTTCATCACGAGTCTATGATATGACATAGTACATCATCGGCGCAGATAAACATATTAGGAATCATCAGCTTACTCATTAAAGGAATATGAGTATCATAACAAACATATTAATATGATAAAATTTTACAAGATTTAACATTTTCTTCTATAAAAAGTAATGTGTTCATAGTCCATGCAAATATCAGGCTTGACCACTCCTCAGTTCATCACAACATATATCTTGAATAAGGATTCATATCCATGTACAATACTATTAAAAAATAAAATGTGTACATATATAGGTGTGGTAATCATAGTAAAAAAGTAAAAAATTCTAATATGAAATTATCACTTTTCCATTTTTATGTGGCTGAACACGTGCGTGTGACACTTTTCATTAGCGCAGGACAAAGTTTATCCAGCCAGTTGTATTCATTTCCGTAATTATTGAGATATATTAATATTCTCAGACATATGTGAATTATATATCATAAAATGGCACGTGCATTATAGAGAGTATTAGATTAATGACTATAAAGCCCTTTTACTTTTAGTTGTTCATTCATGATGGAGATTCCATAACACGTACAATGATCGTTAATCAAACCTCAAAAAAATTATATTTCATATATTATTTATTGCTATTAGTGTTATTTATTTTCAAAGCTATTTTTAATTCGTTTAAATTTCAAATTAAGAAAAATATTAATATTTTTTAAATAAGAGTATCATTTTATATAAAAGGAATTGATAATCTTATTGTGAATATAAGTCCATGAGTAGAGATTAACAATATGATTATGAATACGTAACAAAACTATAAAGAAAATGTGAGAAAAGTGTATATAATTAAAAAGAGAAACCTCTTATTGTAATGACCAATTTCATAATACTCCCTCAAAGTTTGACAGTTTAGATCTCTTTAATTTATCATATAGATTTACGCAAAATTATAAATACTATTAGGCATATGACATGTCTCATGATTTGTGCGTGGAGTTCTTAATAAACACATCCTATGAAGGAAATTAACACTACCACTAATCAATCAGGGAGAACATTCATGACATGAAAAAAATTAATGTGCTTAACTGATCAACTAAAATGTGAGTTTAAGACATGAATAAATGGTTTGAAAAATAACAACCACTTATATTCAACATATGCATGCTCTGCTTAATACTAGTGGAACAGTTTGTTTTTTAGCCAATAACATAATCACAAGAACACAATCTAATAAAGAATCGACTGATTGAACATACCTTTTATTATGAGTAAAAGAAATCATTATCATTCAATTGAAATTTATTTTGGGAAGCGTTCATTAAATAATTTATTAAAAAATTATTTATTTATCATATTTGAAAGACTTAGAAATGACAAAGGGTACTATTGTTCATCACAATTTTAAAATGATGGTATCTTATTATGCTCACATACAACATTCATGTACATTTATTTAGACAGTCCAAATCGTGAAAATTATTATTAATGTGTTATATCTCCAAATAGAATTAATAAAAATATCTTAACTTTCAAATGATTGTTAATAAACAGATGGTTATAGGTAAGATAACTTTAAAATGACATCAATCAAGATATCTTCATCATTCAAGTGATAGCTACTAAATAGACGGTTAAAAGTAAAGAGAAATGCTCAAACACTAGTTGTATATCCAATTGGTTGGCAATGGTGTTATCATGGTGTTTATATATCTGACTCGTCCAATAAAATTGTCTCACCATGAAAATGAGACACTCCAAAAGTTAAATGGATTAAAATATCAGGTAGGATATACTACAACAAAAAGTGAAAAACTAAAAAAAAAACTCTATATTTGTGCGTGGTGCATTTAATGACAAATTAACATGATTTTTAAGAATTTCATTTTCACAATAAAACAACCTTGTTGGAAGAGAAAAATATCATACAAAACTATAGTGAGGCCTGCATGCCCACTAATTTTACATATGCCTAGTTGTGTGTGGGTACTTCTCAATAATACAAGTGAGTAGTTTTCCAATACACATCTTTACCTTTAAATTATCTAAATATCATTTATTTTTTTCATTAAAAAATCGCATGTAGATTTTTATTTCATATTTGCTATTAGTGCTTTGAATACCAATAATCAATTCTATTTGAAAGGTTAGGTTACTTTGATTAGTACATCAACATTGGAACTACTATTTGCACCGTCGAGATCGAAAGACAGGCAAGATGAGATGAATGGAATGAGATTCCATGGTAATTAAATAGTAGCAATTGCACTCTAGTCATTTTTTTATCACTCAATTTTTCAATAAATGTGTTGTTAAGCTAGAGAGTATGAGTTGACGAACATAATTCAGAGACAAGGAATCAAGAATGTTGTCCATGTGACCCTACTTGATGAATATCTAACA
>JAJHSJ010000009.1:63739018-63855791 GCA_021015155.1 Magnolia officinalis | reverse complement strand
AGCCAAAACCAGACCCGCCCATTTACTAAACGGGTCTGGGTCCAAATTTTAGACCCAGACCCTTTTCCTAAATGGGCGGGTCGGGTCGGGTCCGAGTCAACCCATTAGACCCATTTATAAATGGGTCCGGGTCTGGTAAAGGGAGATCCGCCCAGACCCATTTATAAATGGGTCGGGTCTAACGGGTTTGGTTATGGGAGATCCAGACCCTGAACCAACCCGTTTAGAAACGGGTCCAACGGGTCTAATAGATTGTTGATGCATGAGAAGTGTAGTTCTGTTTTTAGCCTTAAATAAATAAACTTTTTCCAAAAACCTGAAATTATTTTAAATATCATTCAAATGGAATGTTTGTAAATGTTAAAGTTATAGAAACAAAATTAAAAATTTGAGAAATTAAACAAGAATTACCTTAGGATTCAATTCTAGACCAATCCTCCAACTCATTAGAATCGTCATCCACTTCTACTACATGCAACTCCTCTTTCAAATCTATAAATTTTACACATGACATACAACCTAGTTAATAGAGATTTAGGAAAGACTTTTCTATATTAAGTTTATAAAATAAATATAAAATAATAAGAACTAAATTTACTTTCAGGAATTGCAGCGCGAAGCCAATCTTGCAAACAAGTTAAAGACTCTACAGTGTTTGGGGCTAAAGAACTACGAAAATCATCAATAATTCTCCCACTAGCACTAAATGTCGACTCTGATTCAACGGTCGATATAGGAATTGACAATATGTCACAAGCCATCCTAGATAATGTAGGATATTTGGAAGCATTCATCTTCCAAAAGCTTAAAACGTCCAAGTCGTCACTTCAAGGATGTAACTGTTCATTCATTAAAAAATTATTATAAAGAGAAGAATAAAATATTGTTACTCATATAATTTATAAAGAGAGAGAGAAAGAGAATACCATCTCTTCTAAATAACTATCCAATTCAGACTTGATTTGATAACTTGTAGCAGCATCACTAACAAACGAATCAAAATCATAAGTATATTTTGCAGAGTCATATCGAGAACTTCTGCTCTGTGATGAAACTGTACTACTAAATGATCCAACATTCCTCTCTTCCATATCACTGGAGATGTTATATGCATCAAATAATCTTTTAAGACCGTTGTGAATTCTCTGCGTATATGGTTCAGCGGAACCATTAAATCCATAAAGCTTCTGAAAACAGTAGTTTACCCAATGCATTTTATATCGTGGATCAAAGATTACAGCAATCGCCAACACCAAAGAATACTCACTCCAATATTTTTCAAACTTTGTGACCATTTTCTGGGCTATGCATTTGATAAAGTCATAATGACTTTTAACCTCGCCCATCAATTGCATTTGGATCATCCAAACACCCTCGAAGTATACATTCGCAGTTGGGTATTTAGAACTAGAGAAAGAATTGGTGACTGTTCACTCCCCAAGTATAGGGTTGTGATGTAGTAATAAACTCGGTAAGACCGAGGTCGAATCCACAGGGATTGAAACTTGTACGTTATCTGAAAATAACTAGATCTAGAACTAGGCTAAGATGAAATCTAAACCAATTGTGATTTGAGGAATAATGGTGAATTATTAATCTAAATTTAAGAATTCAGAGAGAAGGGAAACTAGGGATTCAGAGGATCCACTTGTAGAGATCAGGGAAATCTACGCCTGCTTCATGAATCATGGAAAATTGAACTTACTTGATATAGTTTTCAAGAGATGAAAGGTATAAGAATTAGGTATGATTCCATCACAAATCCATGCCTAAGAGACAAGGTAAACAACAGAACTTAGACCACTCCATAACCAATCAAAAGATGTATGAGTGTTAGGAAGGATTCCGTCATCCAACCATGCCTAGGAGGCGATGGTAAACAATAGGGCTTCCTAACCGCATAATCAGAATAAAGAAAAGGAAATACTCAAGCCATCGCAGATCTACTGTAATATCGGTCACAATAAACCATAAACAACTTAGAAATTCCTTAATATCAAACCAAAATCAACTCAGTTCAGGACATGAATCAAACCAGTTATAAACAAACCCGTCACACAGCAAGCTTCATCTCTTGGCCCTAGTCAAGAGATTCAGCCGATCATGGTCATGATCGGCTGATTCCAAAATAAACAAAAAGAAAAAGAAAAAGAAAAGAAAAGAAAAGAAAAACTCTCAAAAACTCTCTCTTTCACGTTCCAAACGAGAGCTTGAATCCCCTTTCTCTCTCTATTTCTCTTTCTTTTATAGTCAATTCCAGCCGGTGACTAGAGTCAGTTTAGACAAGAGGCAATGCGAGTAAAGCTGCTGCGAAATCTGTTTACACAGCTGAGAGAAACTCCTGCATAAGTCTGCGCAGCGAAAGCATCTGGCGCAACCAGATTCACTCATCAACACAGCCCTACTGTGTGATCTGTTCTGATCAGTGTATTGAGGCAGAAATCCTTGTTACTGACCCATCAGATGGACGCACTTGATCGTCCTCCAAATCTTTTGCTTGGTGCATCGTTAATCATTTAATCAGCTTCATTGTCCCTCACTTCATAAACAAATTGGCACCGACCCTTGGCTATTTTGGATTTATCCTTTGAGTGTCCCTGATCTTCGTTCTGCTGACCCCTGGCCCACTAAGTCAGTGGCCCGATCACGCCGATAGTGCACAACATTGCAGACGTGAGACTCGGGTTATAGCACAGCGAAACCGACTCCCTGTTTTTATGCTTTTCTTTCGGTCTTCTTGGGTAAGATTGGACTGTCCATTGCTTCGTTTTAAATGGTCCAGATCAACAAGGTGTAGTGTGGATTTGACCTGTCTACACGATAGACGGTTTGGATTCCTTGAATAGTTACACATGGTGGGCCAGATCAATGCTCAAACGAATGCTCTTCAGTTCGTAACGCAGTAAAGAGACTCTTTTCGGCCAGCAATCTCATCCTCCTTAGAGTGTGTTCTCACGTTAAATAGATCGTACTTAGGACGGTTTCGTCCGGGCTGCCTGATGGACGGTTTGGATCGGACAGATGGTTCATGATAGTGGCCCACCGACTTTCGCAAAAAACCTCTGCGCACCGTCTGCGATACGAAAACGGAAGTTTCCGTTTTCTGCTGAAGTCGGTGGGGTCCACTTCCTGATGTTTTTCGCAGGATCCAATCCGTTCATTGGATTGTGCACGTAAATCCAGGTGGTAATGACTGGTTTTGAATCAAATTAGGTGTGGCCCATGGATTGTTTCGTTGCACCGTCGTTCTTCCGTTTTAACGGCTGAAATCAACTTTCTGCTGTCTTCCTGGATTCTGCCACCTAGGCAATGGTCACGCCTACCATATGGAGTGAACGAACGGTTCGGATCATTAATGCAGAGGATGAGTGGGTCCTACAACTAAAAAATGGACGGACAACGTCTTTAGGCTGTCCGTTTTTTAGAAATTTTAAGATTTCAGTCGGTCAGCGCCTGCTGACCGACTTCGTGTCTTCTCGTGCACCGCCCGTGCACGTGCACAGTATGCACGCACAGTGTACATAAGGGGTCCACTGTAGTGTGTCGCAGAATCCTCTCCGACCATTCGTTTCATCACTCTGTTTAAGGGGTCGAGGCCAAATTTGAAGCACCTCCAAGTATCATGTGGGCCCCAAAATCAATGTTCATAGGTTGATCTATCCGTCGACCCACTTCCCGAGACCTTCAATGGCTGAAATTTAATATGTACGGTTAATTTATGATTCACATCCCATGTATGAAGTCTCGTGTCAATTGGATGACGGTAACCTTGTGATCTTGCATTCTGGACCAGTTTTGGGTCATTTTTAACGTGAACTGCTTGATTTCCTCGGGATCCCTGGCGTGTGAATTCATTGATCTCAGTCCCCTGGAGTCTGTCCCTTGCCTTGCCAATTCTAGAGCATCAATTCCATGCTTTTAACATCCTTTTCAGACCTATGCTTGCAAATACACCCTGCATCACAAACACGGTTAAAATCATGCGTTAAACAGTACCATGCTCATAAATCTAGATAATACATGGGGTCTAATATGCAATATTAGACCCTCAACAGTGACCTCATAATATACTTTCAAAGATTCACAAACAACTTTTGCCAATTCCCATTCACTTTCGCTTGGTGCTCCTTTAAAATTTGAATCACGCTCCTCCAAATGAAAGAACACATCCTTGTACACTAAGGCAGATTCTAACATCAGATATGTAGAATTCCACATAGTAGGTACATCAAAACGTAATCCTTTCTTGCTTGAGATCTTTAATTACTTAATAATTTCTTTAAAGCTCTCCAAACGAGCTTGTGATCCCTTCACATACTTAATGGCTTCACGAATTTTACATAGTGGACCATTTATAACTTTCAGCCCCTCTTTCACAATCAAATTGAGAATATGTGCGCAACATCTTACATGAAAAAACTCGCCCTCAAGTGGAAGAGTCATCTTGAATTGTTTAAGTAGTTTACTAACAACAACATTGTTAGCACTACAATTATCCAAAGTTATTGAAAACAACTTGTTGCCGATTCCCCATTCGCTCAAACAAGACAAAATAGCATCGCTAAGAGCAATGCCAGAATGAGGAGTTGGAACCATCTTGAAACTAATAAGCCTTTTTTGCAGCTTCCAGTCCATATCTATATAATGGGCAGTAAGACTCATATATCTCAGTATTTGGTTCGAGGTCCACATATCCGTTGTCAGGCTCACGCGCCCGCGCATCTCAGCAAAAGATTTATCAACTTCATCTTTTCTTCTTGATATACTATAATGCAATAATTTTTAACTGTATTCCTTGACATAAGTTTGAATTTGGGTTGCAACTCAGCCAAAAATGACCTAAAATAATAATTTTCGATATCCCTAAATGAATATCCAAGCACAGTATATACTTTTGCAAGAGTTTTGCGATTGCGTTCTTGATCAAACTTGTGTGTACTAAGCTCAGGACCACCTTGATTACTTATAGCCGATCCTATAAGTTGTTGTTTTCTATCATGATACACCTTTTTTGAACATTTCGTAAGGTGCTTCTTAAGGTGGCTTGTTCCACTACTACTATAAGCAGAGAGTATTTGGTTGCAATGGTTGCATCTAGCTGTAACCACTCCATCCTTGCATAATCGCGTGAAGTCGTTCCAAACTGCCGAGGTCAACTTTCTATGTTTCGAATTCGAACTAGTACCTGTTACTGTATGTGAAGAAAGTGTAGAGTCCCTACACTTCATGGGATCAAGTTGTTCGTGTTCCTCTATATTAGACATGTTATATTGCTGCATTAAATAAAATGTTTTAAGATTATTACTGATTAGAAATGAAAATGTAAAAATGAAAAGTGAATATGAAAATAATGTACACACAAGGCATGCATATAACATTCAATTTGTTCAATTAGCGCACCCCATCATAAGACAAATACATTTCGTCCATCCATTTTTTCAGATCATTTTATGGTATGAGCCAAAAAATGAGTTAGATCCAAAACCCAAGTGACCACACAGTGTTGATTGAACTTCCACTGTTAAAATCTTCTTGGTGGCCACAAAGTTTTGAATCAAGCTAAAGCTAATATTTGTTTTTTTCCTTTCATCCATGTCTTTATGACCTAATCAACAAGTTGAATGTGAAACAATATTTGCCCTACTTTAGATTTAGACGGTTGGGATTGTTCAATAAGTGATGATCATATACATGATGGAAAACATCATTTCAGTGGTCAGGATCACAGAACAATGAACTTGATCAATGATTTTCAAAAATTAAAATGAGTGATGATCATATATACAACCAAGTGTAGGTTAGCATTAAGTCCGATCCATGTACAAACGTCTTAAGTGTGCAACGCATCTCAGTCATGAGAGATGTGGGCCTCATCATGAAAAAGGTCATCCAATCTTCAGGCAAACCACCGTGTACAAAAACAAAGGATGGTTTAGATCAGACCGACCAACTCTTTTATCCAGTGTACAAATGTGGCCCCACCTCATAATCATATTGGCCTCTGGTGCACCCGACATCTTGCATGGCATAGATACGTATTCCTTTACTTACCAAAAATCCCTCTTTCCTTTACTTGTCAAAATCCTTGTGAGATACGTATCTCACCCACGGCCAGGAATTTGTGCGTATGTAGTGTATGCAAGTCGTGGGTGTAGCAAAATTTTTCTCTGGGCTATATATAGTATAAAAAAAAATGAACAATTCCTAAAAGAAAGGCTTAACTGTGTACCTGATGGCCCAACAATTGCAACAACAAATAGGTAGAGATGAAGAAGAACACAAAGTCAATAATGTTGCAGCAAAAAACACATCCAGATCCTACAAAAAAAAAAATAATAATAATAATTATTTGTATACTTTGCAATATGAAGATTGAAGAAGAAAGAGATAAATAAAATAAAACAGTATAAAAAATGAAAAACTTTGTTGAGATTGTATCTATATGGATTAGAGTAGTAACAAACTTCTTATCTTTCTTAAATAGATAAGATACATTGGGAGAGGGATATAGAAAATAAAGAGGAGATGAAGAGTCACTGCCACTGGTTCGTCACTTTGGTACTAATTTATGAGAAGGAAAATGATTCACTACTTGTGCGGGCCCCATCATGATTATGTAAAATCCACACCAATCACAAGGTGAGGCACCACATGCTAGAATGAAGGCCCTAAAATCAGCTTCATCCGTGATTAAAATGGGTCACACCATCAAAAGAACTATATAGGACAAAGCTCACCTTCTAAACTCTTTCCATTAATTTAGCCCACCTAAATCACATATGGGCCTGATTTTTTTAGAAAGGGCTTAAGATTTTGTGTGACATCTAATGAATGAAGTGGATTTCATATAATGATCACAGTGGGCGGATTAAAAATAAAGGGTAGACCTTTCTTTCCCAATTATTTCCTTTGAGGTGGCCCACCTAAATCTCAAGTCACCTTAATGTTTTTGCCCCGGGATTAACTAATGATTATACATCTATTGGCTGGAGTGGATCTCAAATAAACAACATGGTGGGCCAGATAAAAAATCAAGGAGTTGTATCTTATTTTCAAACTAGTTTGTATTTTATTTTGAAGTGGGAACGTCGTTAGTTGCTTAATATATAGGGAAGTGGGAACGCCAATAAAATATATAGGGAAGTGGGAAGGATATGGGTTTGGGCGGGTCCTGGTCTGGACGGGTCTCATGTAAGGTAGACCAGACCCGCCCATTTACTAACAGGGTTCGGGTCGGGTCTAAATGAAAGGAACCCAGACCCAGACCCGTTTGACAAATGGGTCTATCCTTGGACCCGGACCCATACCATTTAGCAAACGGGTCAGGTTTGGGTCGGGTCTTAATGGGTTGGGTCCGGGTACCCATCGGGTCCGCTGACCCATTTACAGCCCTATGTAGCATGAACCACTCGTATTACAAGCCATTTAAAGCATGCTTTATGTGACCTACAATAATAGCTATATAAAATTCATTTTCTATATCTACTGCATCGTGTTATTTTATGACAACATTTCAAAAAATTAAAAATAAATAAATAAAAAGTAAAAATTGATCCCTCATGGTTAAAAATATATTAAGCATTCTTCTTTTTCTCCATGTAGCACACACCTTCAGACAATAATCCCCCTTTTCCCTTTTTTTACCTCTCATTTTCTTTCCACATGCATTGCACGTGTCATGTCCCTTGGCATACGTAACTACTTAGCGAGCAAGTACGTGAACGAATAGCGTGCACACGTGCCCACGTTTTCAGTTCCCACCACTCCATGCAGGCAGTACACGTACTCACCATAAGCATTTGACGAGTCATCCTCCTTACGCATGTATACATCCTAGCCCATCTTTTATATATATATAGAGAGAGAGAGAGAGAGAGAGAGAGAGAGAGAGAGAGAGAGAGAGAGAGAGAGAGAGAGAGAGAGAGAGAGAGAGAGAGAGAGAGAGAGATGCTCGTGAATAAAGAGAAATGCCTCTAATGCTCTCAAAGTCATCATGAGGTGTCATGCTACTAGTTGTATTTAGTTACACCAGAGCACTTGGACCATCAAATCCATTGATATAGACTGTTCATAAGGTCGAATGCACATTTTATGGGAAACCACGCAAGAACCACGCCAATCCTATAAATATCAGCCATTAGATCAATGGCTTAATATGGACGGTCATGCTCACTTACACGAAACTCGGTCCAATCAACAATTTGATCAATCTATTTATCAGAGACCATCATGGATTGCTTATGATTCTAAAGAATCACTTTTTTTAGGCAATCATAGCCATCCCATCCATGGCTTGGAAAAAGGACGGCTAAAGAAAATGAGGCCAAATCAAGGATAGATTGGATCATCCAATCAGTGCCATTTTTGCATTGCGGCTTAAAATATATGTTCTGGACACAATGAACAGTTCAGATTGATTTATTGGAGTGTCTAAATGATAAATCACGCTGGATTTTTTTTTATTTAACTCAGGGTGTAATAGGGAGGGTATACCTGATGAACAGGGTGGATATCCGGCCCACATCATGGTGGCCTGTAGAGGTCATCCTTACATGACAAGGGGAAACGGATTGGCTACTCCCCTGCCACTAGCCAATGGCTGGTGGTCGGTGCTATGTGGACCCCAACATGATGTATACGTCTCATCCATGCCGTCCATCCATTTTTCCAGATAATTTTACGTTGTGAACCCAAAACTGAGGTGGATAAAAATCTCAATTGGACCACACAGTGTTGATTGAACCCTCACCATTAAAAATTTCTTAGGGTTACAAAAGTTAAGCATTACAGTGGGCCTAGGAGATTTTTAATGGTAGATGTTCACTCACTACTGTTTTCCCTTGGTGTGGTCGACTTGAGATTTTGATCTGCCTCGTTTATGAGATACATTATTAAAATGATGTTTAAAAATGGATGGACGGAATGGATAAAACACGTAGATCATGGTGGGGCCCATATAGCACCGACCACGGGCAACGTCACTAGCGACACCACGTCCCTGACAAGGTGGGCCTTTAAGAACATTTCCCACGTATTATATATGCTTGCATGTGTGTATGCATGGATCCACGTGTCTATGTGTGTAGAGATAAATGATCACATACACCCCATGTATGTGAAAGTCCACATACAACCCCCATGTTTCCCCGCCAAGGACATCCGAACCATGCAAAAGGTGGGCCACGTCACGTAGATCAGTTGATTCAAAAATAAGGTCGGTTCACTAAATGGGTGGGTCACACCATCACAATCAATGGACAACCGATGATTTGATTGGCATTCAGCTGTGGCCCACCTTTTGTGTTTGATCAATCACATCAGGTAAGCGTTACTTTGCACTTCAGTGGGAAATGTACAATGCCGTCATTTTAGACTCAGTACAATTTCATGTTGATCCGGACCGCTTATTAAATGGGTCACGTCCGGACATTGGAACGGTGACGTTGTCAACGATCCAATAAATGGTAAGTGACTATTTGGATATTAAAAGGCCATCCGGTCTATCCACGTTTTTGGACTCGGATGGCGTAGTGTAGAACACGGCACCTATGGGGCATGGTCGGTACTATGTTAACGTGGCAAAGTATTATTGGCCTCACCATGATGTATGTGTGATATCCACATCGTTCATCCATTTTTCCAGGTCATTTTAAAGCATTATGCCAAAAATAAGGTGGACCACACTAATGAAAGCTGTGGGGACAATGATACAGACATTTATGCCATCCAATGGTCACACAGATATGGATGAACGGAAAAGACAAAGGACATCATGGTGGCGAAGCGGATTGGGGCGCGCTCCTCGAGCTCCGAGTTGTATGAACGGTTCAAATGAGATCAAAGTTACATGAGCTCCACGATGATGTATTTATTATATCACACCGTTCATCAATTTTTAGAGACCATTTTAGGGCAGTAACCCAAAAAAATAATAATAATAAATAAATAAAAAATTGATGTATGTGTTAACTTGGCAAAGTTTTATTGGCCTCACCATGATGTATGTGTGATATCCACACCGTCCATCCATTTTTCCAGGTCATTTTAAGGCATTGTGCTAAAAATGAGGTAGATAAAAAGTTCAAGTAGACCACACTAATGAAAGCAGTGGGGACAATGATACAGGCCATTGAAACTTTCCTACGGCCCACATTTATGTTTATTTTCCATCCAACGGTCACACAGATCTAGATGAAGGGAAAACAAAAGGACATCATGGATGCATTCAATCTCAATCACTTTATCTAAAACTTCTGGGAGGCGGATTGACTGGTTTACCTAGCGGTGTACATCAAGTCGAACCGAGTGGAGTTGGCCTCAGCTCGGCTCGGCTCAGCCAGTATCAACTCGGTCCTCGAGCTTAACTGGCCAACACGGCTCGGTTTGATCAGCAACTCGGGCGAGCTCGATCCGAGTTTGAGTGAAGATCAAGTCGAGTTCACCATTTATCCATTTTCGCAAACACTTGAACTGCAACTTCAAAATCCCACTATATATAAAATAGAAGCAATGGTTTTGCAGGTATTTTATCAAACACCTACTACGCAACATAAAAAACCAAGAAAAAATGGTATTTATTTCCTATACATGCCTTCCTTGCCACCGGCCATACTTGGTTAAGTCATTTCATCAAACACTCGGTGAGCAACATCAATAGCAAAGTAACCGAGTCACCGAGCTAGTTCAATCCGAGTTCGATTCGAGCTGGATTCGATCCGAGTCGAGTTGAGCTGGGCCAGCTAGAACTCATTTTCAAGCTAAAAAAATCAGCTCGACTCGGCTCAAACTCAGCTTCGAACTGAGTCGAATCGAGCTTTTTCAAGTCGAGTTAGGCAAGCTAACCGTGCTAGCTCGGTTCATGTACACCCCCGGGTGTACCACACACCGACTATATAGCTTGTGTAGATACATGTCATGTGAAGACGAGCACCGACGCTCCTTGAGCTCTGTGTTGTACGAATGGTTCAAATGAGATCAAAATTACATGAGCCCCACAATGATGTATTTATTATATCCACACCATTCATCAATTTTTAAACATCATTTTAGAGCAATAACCAAAAAATAAATGATATCCAAATCTCAAATGAACCACACCAAAAATAGCAGCGAGATAATGATTTTTACTGTTAAAAATTTTGTAGGGCCCACCATAACGTTTATTTTCGATCCAATCTGCTCATAAGGTCACATATACCTGTATGAAGAGGAAAAACAAATTTCATGTTGATCCAAAAGTTGAATGACCCCTAAAAGGGTTTCAATGGTATAAGTTCAATCCCCCGCTGCTTTTTGCAGTGTGGTCCATTTTATCTTTAGATCTATCTTGTTTTTCGTCCCAAGCCAAGCTAGCCAAATGGATGGACGGTTTGGATATAACTTATACATCATCATGGGACCCACGGAACTTGCTAACATCAATACAGCAGCTAATACAGCAGCTGTATAGCTGGCGTCAATCCCATCTGCTTGAAAAAACGTGTGGACAAAGTGGATATATATCATGGTGGGCTATAGAACTGTACCACAGCAACACGGTACCGACCTCGGTGCTGAATTCTACGCTACAAAATCGGAGTCCAGCTTTGGGGCGGACGCCGGTTTCTGCGAAAGCATTTGGTAGGAAGTTCCCGAGGAACTTAGGTGGGGCCTACTTTGATGTTTGTGAGAAATTCTTTCCGTCCATACGCTTTTGTGAGTTCATTTTAAGACATGTTGCTAAAAATGAACCGTATTCAAAGCTCAAGTGAGCTGAAAACGTGATAATTAAACATCCATGGTTGAAATATTCATAGAGAGACAAAAGTTTTGATTCGTGTTAAACTGTGGGAGCCCTCACACCCACGGTTGAAACATTTGTACGGCCCACTGTAATGTTATTTTGACATTCATCATATTCATAAGTTAACATGGAGATAGATGAAATGAAAACAAAAATATCAGCTTAATCGGAAACTACTGTGGCTCCTAAGAAGTTTTGAACGGTGGATGTCACTGTCCCCACTATTTTCTATGGTGGGGTCCACTTGAACTTTAGATCTATCTTATTGTCTTTGTAACGCCATAAAACCATCTCTAAAATTGGTTAAATAGCATGGATACACTACATGCATCACGGTGAGCTCCACAGAGCTTGGAGATGTCACTTCAGTAGCTATTTGGCTACTGACCTTGTCAGTATCCTATCCGCCCGAGAAGACGAGCGCTGACCCTCCTAGAGGGCCTAGGTTCAATGGAGATCAAAATTACATGGCCACCAAAATGATGTATTTATTATATTCACACTGTTTGTTCATTTTTTTAGATCATTTTAATGATTTTCACCGTTAAAACATTTGTAGGACCCACCATAACATTTATTTTTCATCAAAATCTTTTATAAGGTCACGGAGACCTGGATGAAGAGGAAAAATAAATATTATATTGATCTAAAACTCCTGTGACCCCAAAAGGGTTTCAATGGTAGATGTTCAATCTCCAACTGCCCTTTGCAACGTGGTCCGTTTGATCTTTAGATCTGTCTTATTTTTCAGTTCAAGCCTTAATACGACCTCATCAAATGTATAACCGGTTGGGATATAACACATACCTTATGATGGGACCCATAGAACTAGCTGACATTGATATAGTTGGTGTGTGGTACCCCAACCATTCCGCTTCCGAGATTCGATACTACCCTAACCAAGACACGACGTAGCTAGGCCAGAAGCGGATTGGCTAGTGTAGCCCCTGTGTTAACGTCAGCAAGTTATGTGGGTCTAATAATGAGGTATGTGTTACTGTACATCCATTTGGCTAACTTGTCTTAAGGCTTTAGATGAAAAATAGGACAAATCTAACTATCAAGTGGACCAAAGTGCTAAAAGTTGTGGGAGATTGAACGTCTACCATTGAAACCCTTTTTAGGGTCACAAAAGTTTTGGATCAATATAAAATCTGTTTTTCCTCTTCATTAAGGTCTTTATGACCTTATGAATGGATGGAAAATAAATGTTACGGTGGGCCCTATGAATTGCTTAATGGTGAAAATCATTATCTCCATTGCTATCTATGGTGTGGTCCAGATAATCTTTAGATATGATTCATTTTTTGGATAATGCTCTAAAATGATCTCTAAAATTAAATAGATGAATGGTATAGATATAATAAATACATCACTATGGGGCCATGTAACTGTGATCTCCTCTGAACCGTTGGTACAACTCGAAGCACGAGGAGCGTCAGTGTTGGTCCTCGCACGACACGTACCTACAGCAGCATAGCTGGTGTGTGGTACAACCAATCCGCTTCCGCTAGAGCCGAACAATCCTGTCAGGTCCTCTATATGGCCCACAGTGATATATGTAGGGGTGTACACGAACCGAGCTAGATCGGTTAGCTCGCTCGACTCGACTTGGTTTGAAGCTGAGTTGGAGCCGAGTCGAGTTGATTTTTTTAGCTCGAAAATGAGTTCAGGCCAAGTTCGAGCAGGCCCTAGCTCGACTCAACTCAGATCGAATCCAGCTCGAATCGAACCAGTTCGGTGACTCGGTTACTTTGCCATTGATTTTGCTCACCAACTGTTTGATAAAATGACTCAACGAAATGTGGCTGGTGGCAAGGAAGGTATGTACATGAAACAAATACCTTTTTTCTCTTTATTTTTCTTGGTTTTTTATGTTGCTTAGAAGGTGTTTGATAAAATACCTATAAAACCATTGCCTTTGTTTGTAAAACAGTGGGATTTTGAAGTTGCAGTTCAAGTGTTTATGGAAATGCCTCATTGGCGATCTCGGCTCGATCTCAGCTCGAACTAGGCCCGAGCTACTGAGCGAGCCGAGCCGAGCTGGCCAGTCAGGCTCAAGGACCAAGTTGAGATGAGTTCGAGCTGAGGTCAGCGAGTGGCCGAGCCAAGTCGAGCTGAGGCCAACTCGACTCGGTTCGACTTGATGTACACCCCTAGATACATGTATTCTATCGAATTCGTCCATCCATTTTGAAATATATAGGGCCCACCTTTGGTGTCCACCATCCGTCGTGTAGGGCGCACCTTCTATGCATGTGGATCATTTATCATGTTGGGCCACTTTGGTTATGGGGCGTACATTATGCAAGACTTTGGATGTGGACCGTCCATTAGATGGGGCCCACTTGATGTGGATTGTCCATCACGAGGGGCCATGCTTTGTTGTGGGCCATCCATCATGTGAGGCCCAGTCCGTTCATTATGCAGGGCCCCACCTTCAATATGGGTCGTTCATCATGTGGGCCCACCTTTGATGTCAATGTCCATCATGTGGGCCCACCTTTGATGTCCATCATCCATCATGTGGGTTCCACCTTTGATGTAGATCATCCATTAAGTGGGGCCCACTTAACCTAGATGGTCCATTATGCTGGGCTACACTTTCATGTGGGCCATTCATCATGTAGGGCCCACTTTTGATGTGAATTGTGCATTATATGGGCCCACCTTGATGTGGACCATTCATCTTGTGAGGGGGGGCAGCTACAATATGGGTCATTCATCATGCAGGCCCACTTATGATGTCCACAATCCATCATGTGGGTCCCGCCTTTACCATGGACCATCTATAATGTGAGGCCCACTTGATGTGGATAATGCATCTAGCGGGGCCACATTTTGATGTGGCTTATCCATCATGTGGGACCCTCCTTTGATGTTCACCATCCATCGTGTAGGTCCCATCTTTGATGTCAACTTTTCATCATGTGGTTTCACCTTCAGTGTCCCCCATCCATCACGTGGGTCTCACTTTGATGTGGGTCGTCCATCATGTGGGGCCCACCTTTGATGTGATCATGCATTATGTGGGCCAACCTTCATGTGAGTTGTTCATCATGTAGTCCCAACTTAGAGAGATAGTAAAGAAAAGAAAAGAGGGCAAGATAGAAATTACTTAAAAAGTTTAATGATAAACTTGTAAAAAAAAAATTAACAAAAATGTCTACCCAGTTAAGCTAAAGTGACCTCCCGGTCACTTATCTTTTAAGAGTGTTTTTTTTTTTTTTTTTTAAATAAATAAACTCTAAAATTAGAGCTTTACTAAATAGTCAATTTTCAAAATAAGAGTAGCTTTTAAAAAATAATAATAATAAGTTCTTATTAGCAGAAATGTTAAATAACCCCTTAATTTTAGAAATGCCACATTTTTAGTTTTAGAAGTGCCTCATTTTTTACTCCCATCTCAACATGAGCTACCATAGCTTATGTATGAAATGGATATCATGACTATTATGAAAAACATCTACATGTAATCAATGCAGGTAAAGCAAAACCACAAAAGAGAAGAGCCAAAGCAAAAGCTAAAGAAAATAAAGAAACAAGATGCACAAAAATTTATATGGTTCAATAATTTGCCTATATTCATTGGGCAATAACATAAAACTTTCTTCTTTATTAAAACAAGATAAATTAGAAAGTATGAGCTTACCTCTCTCTTTCAATCATCCACCATACAAGAAATATCTTACTAAAGAATACTAAGAAAATCATTAATCTTTCTACATGTATTCCCCTCTTATAAACAATATATCTTAAGAGAGCATGTGGAAAAACCTAGAATAACCAAGCTTCACATTTTGCATACAATTTTAGAAAGATGAAATATTTTCATATAAGGAAACACGTCTCATGCATTATGTACATACCGCCTCAATATTTTCACACACTAAGGACTAGTTTCTCTAGTAGCATGAAAAATATTGTAAATAATAACTACATAAATGTTACATTCACTGGGTAACAATAAGCTTAAGAGAAGTCTTGCACCAAATAAACTTCTCTGTTACAATAAGCTTTGTCATTGAGATTTGTCCAAATATGAAATATCATATTTTTAGCTAAGTGCATCTCACTCTGACCATCGCAATGAATCATCATCATTTTCTGTTTGAATTTCAATTCTTATAACAACCTCTTCAACCAAATACCTTCTTTGCATGCATATATAATTGACACATATTCTGTTTTTATAATAGATAAGGCCTCCACAGGCTACAATCCAACTAATCACACAACCAATCAAAGAAAAGACATAAGCAATGATAGATTTTCTTTTATCACTATCTCCTGCATAATCTACATCCAAGAACCCAACTAACTCTAAGTTTTAGCCACTATAACAAATAACCACCTTAAAAATACATTCAAGTAACAAATGATCCACTTCATTGCAGTCTAGATCTTTATATGTGTTTACCATGTATTTATTAACTGCCTTCACTACTTGTTATTGAGACTCAAATATTGCATATTTATCCTCTCATAAGCATTACTTTTCTGTACATTTAAGTGTTAAATTGATTCACTACGATATATTTTCTACATGCGAGGTGATTTTGGATCTAAAGTTGAATACATGCTTAAGTGGATGATTTAAACCCCAAAAGAGGTCAAGCTAAAGGCATGAAGATTCAGAGCTTGAAGATAAATATTTGATGTATCGAAGATCCAAGAAAACCAAGTACCGAAAATGGAGAAAATCCTTGAAAATTAAGTAGTCAAATAACAGAAACAACAGATTGTTTAATCCCACTTAAGGTAGTTTCGGTTCGACCAAAAGTACCAAAACAAGATCAACAACAAATAGTGGATTTAAAGTCTAATTCGATTGTAATCGAAGAAGTGTTCTGCTGGATTCAGTGTAACCGAAGGTGCCTATTAGTGCTACCGAAGAGTAACAAAAGTGCGCGATTTGGAAGTCGGTTCAAAGTCGGTGCGGAATTTTTCTATTTAAGGAGGTATTTTAGGTCATTTTATATACAAATTAGGGCTTGGGAGAGAGAACAATGGATGGTGAAACTTCCACACAACTGTTCTTATTCTTTAATCTTTCAGTTCTAATTTGTTTTTCATAGTTTTCTTTTATTCTAGGATATTAGTCATGCTTAGCTAATCTCTTAACTAAAGCTAATGGATGAAGCTTGTATTTAATTATAGTATTTAGTTTATTTGATTTAATAATAATGGTTTGAATGATGATATTAGATTGAGTTGATTTGAATTTACTTTAAAGCTTTTGAGTTGTTTATTTCTGGATTCGTTGTGAACTTTGGTTGCAATGAATACTTTGATTTAGCAATTGCTTAGCTTGATTAGAGAACAAACCAATCTATATAATTGATTGATGTAAGGCCCACCTTCAATGATATTGTCTATCATGTGGGGTCACCTTCAATATCCACCGCCCCCATGTGGAGCCCACCTTTGATATAGACCGTCCATCATGTGGGGCCCACCTTTAATGTGGGTCATCCATCATTCGAGGCACGCTATGGATGTAAGCCATTCATTATTAGAGGCATACCTTTTATTTGGACAATCCATTATGTGAGCCCTACTTTGATGTGAACCATCCATCACGTGGAGAGAAAAGGAGAGAGAAATAAGTAGAAAAGTTATAGAGTTAAAAAAGCAAATAAAAAAACTTATGACAATAACATAAGTTAATTTCACAATGGTCATACTAAACTAAGTTTAAAATGTTACTTATCAACTTATATTAATTAATTAAAAGAGTTACTTATTAAGTGGTATCCAAATGGACCCTTAAATAATTTATGAAAGAAAAGTAGAGACTCTAAATTGAATAGGCTAATCATGGATTCTTTATGGTTCCAAGAATTAATTTCTATTGGACAATCTTAGCTAATCCATCCGTGGTCTCCGCTGGAACTAGTCCCACCATTTTAAGGGCCCATTTGGATACCACCAAATAAGTTACTTATTCTACTCACAATAGTATATAACTGACTTATTTCAAGTAAGTTTGATTTATGATTAATTATAGGTAATTTTTTTACTTAAAATTACTTAATCATTTTAGTTAATTTTTTTAGCTTTTAAAAAAAAAAAAAACATGTTGGGCCCACCTTTGATGTTAGTCATCTATCATGTAGGACCAATAATCAATGTTATTGTCCAACATATGGGACCCATCTTCAATATCCAATGCTCATCATATGGAGCCCACCTTTGACGTGGACCGTCCATCATGTGGGACCACCTCTGATGTGAGTCGTCCATCATGCGGGGACATGCCTTGGATATGTGCCACTCATCATTAGGCTGACCTTTTATGTGGATTGTCTATCATGTGGGGCCCACCTTGATGTGGATCATCCATCATGTGGGGTCCACAATGATTAATTACCCATCATATGGAGCCCACCTTTGATGTGGGTTGCCCATCATGTGGGTCCCACCGTAAATGTGGGTTGCCCATCATACGGGGATCTCCTTGGATGTGGGACATTCATGATTAGTGCCCTTAACTAATTTATGAAGTTGTTGTGTCACTAATGAAAGTGGAGGAAATAAGTTGGTTTTGGAAGTTAGAAAGCAATTAAAAATTAAAAATTTAAAAAAAAAAAAAAAAAAAAAAAAAAAAAAAAAAAAAAACTGATAAAAATAAATTACTTTTTTTAAAAAACTACTTAATTATGTTTAATAACCAAACTAACTTATTTAAGAAAAGTAACTTATTAGCTTACGTTTAGTTCAAAAAAGCTACTTATTTGGTATTATCCAATAGGCCCTTAGGGTTGCTTGGATATTACCCAATAAGTAACTTTTTAACTTAACAAGTTACTTTTTGAACTTAAGTTAGCTTGGTAAGCATCATTGTAAGAATAACTTCTGTGATGAAAGTTACTCATTTTTATAATTTTTTATTTATTTTTATTTACTTTTCAACTTATCTCTCTCTTTCCCAATGTGATGGATGGTCTATATCAAAGGAGGCCTCACATGATAGGTGGTCCATGTCAAAGGTGCATCCCACATGATGGACGGTCCACATCAAAGGTGGGCCCCACATTATGGATGACCCACATCAAAGTGAGCCCACATCTAAGCCATGGTGCATCCAAACATCCAAATTATTTTAAGTGCAAGCCAAAGATCATGCAATCATCATTAGCATTTATACTTTATCAATCGCATCATTACTTCCCTTCTCAACCCCCCTGCTTTTCTAAGTTGTCATTGAATGTATGCTATGTGACTTGTCGAATACCGGATCCTGTCACATCAGAAACTCATAATAGCCTAGTCCTCTTTTAATGACATTTTAGCATCATCAGATCTGTTCAAAAACTCCTCTAGACATTCTTTGGACGTATGTCTTGTCACGCCCCAAACTCGAAAAACGGGCTCACAAAATGTCCGATCGCCGAATCTGGTGCCGACAGCCTCCGTAGTACCCCATTCTCAGCTCCCAGCTCCCATACGCCAGATTCCGATCCTGGGATCCTATAAGGAGGATTTTCAGTATGATTTTTTTTTTTTTTTTTTGTAATGGAGCATAACCAAGTCACAAAACAACATCATCACATATTCACTATATCAAAAATTTTAAGTACAATGCGGAAAGGGAAAATACAGGGTAAACAAAAAACTCCAAAATAGCCTGGTACGCGCTCCTGCCTCTGCGCTGCTGCTATCCAACGACACCTGTACGCAACGGTCGTGCATAAGCTTACAAAAGCTTAGAGAGTGGTGTTAGTGTGTGTGCAAGGCAAGTGCCGAGTATACAATATCAGAGTAATGCGGAAGTATGCAGGTAAGTCCATGAATGTTATCAACTGTACCAAAGCTATATGATGCAGGGCATGAATGCTATCGGTCATACCAAGGTCATGCGATACGATGCCTATGTAGCCAAATGTCATATGCAAGATGTAAAGCAAGCGTGTCAGTACTCATCAAAACACATATCAGTACAGTTCCTCTCTGGATATCACCGGGGTCTAATATACCTCACACTGACTGCCTCCTCCCTAGCTGCACAGTCAAGCAAGTGGAAGAGACCACACTATCCGCCTGACTAGTAGTCTGTCAATACCTACCCAGCTCATCGATAGCGGACACATTTGCGAGCTGGTCAAACTCAGCCTAGCTTATAGCCCCCTCACTCGAGCAGATAAGGCCACACCCCTTTCCAACCGATCACGACATAGTGGGAGACGCGGCCTACTGGTATTCAACACTCAGGCGCTCGTGTATCCACTCGGTCTAGACGTTAGAGCATCTCCTGGTACCAAAAAGGTTCTAAGATTTTCACCCAAGGACATCCTAAGCACCCACAATGCTAGAGCCATTATTTCCGGTATCCGATACAACCATCCACGATGTGCCTGTGGAGGCTACGGCCCTGATATCGCTAGGGCGTGCAGTGATCAAGTCACACATATACGAGATGCATGAGTCACACCGTACAAACATGCAGCAATCTCACGCGTACCACGCGCTCATGTCGGGCACTCCGTCTCATATGGAGTCCCGTAAATGTCTCAGCCCAACGGTTTATGCTATGATCAAACATTCCTCATATCAAGCATACATATGATGTGTATGGGCATGAATCATGGAGTTATACTAAGCATTTTATAAAGTAATGAACTATCCTTACAATGCAAATGAGCCTAGACGGCCTACACACAACAAGTATGGGCCTATCAATGGGCCCTAAGGAGAGTCATAATGCGGACATTTAACCAACATTATTCTTACAATGTGGATGTCAAACCAACATTGCTCCTAAGGCATGGCCCACCATAAAACATCATTACACAAACCATGGAGGAATCACACATTGCAATGGACCCTAAGGACATCCCATTGGGCCTTAAATACATCAAATGGGCCATATCGCATGGGCCTTATATTCATCAAGTGGGTCACATCAATGGGCCGCACCAATGGGCCTTATGTACATTGCAATGGGCATAACCCATGGGCCTCCAATACATTAAGATGGCCTAATCATATGGGCCTCATATATACACCAAGTGGGCCTCAACAAATGGGCCACAAATACATCCAGATGGGCTTAATCACACGGGCCTTATATGTGTCAAATGAGTCTAATCTCATGGGTCTTATATATGCACCAAGGTGGGCCTTAAAAATGGCCACAAATACATACATACATATATATGAATCATGTCAAAGGATCAACTGATCCTTACTTCAAATAATAGTGGTGGGACCCACTTGAACCACGGATCTGACTCATTCTTTAGCTCATACTATAAAATGAGCTTTTAAAATGGATGGACAGGTTGGATGCAACACATGCATCATGGTAGGCCCAAAAATAGCCCACCATTATATACACACACACACACACAGGGAAAAGGTACAATGCGCTGAAGCTGACTTTAACATCCCATGAGGTCGAGCGGTGTGGGTCCCACCGTGATGCGTTTCGAACATCAACACCATCAGTCAGATGCACTAGCCCATCGTGGGCCTAGGTCTCAAAAATCAAGTCATCCGTGACTTTTATGGGCCACACCTCATACAGAAGTTGAGAGGTGTCGTGCACCATTAAAACATTCATAATCATTCTTTTGGGGCCCCCAAGATGTGGTTAGTAAATCCAACCCACCCACTATGTGTGTCCCACTTACATGAGGGTTCAGACCAAGTTTCAGGCGCATGCAAATCCCAGGTGGGGCCCACCGTCAACGGCAGTGGACGGTGCAATAAAACACATACATTAACGTGGGCTCCACCGTCCGCTGGACGGTGGGAATAAAACACGTACATCACTGTGGGCTCATGTGGGGCCCACCATAACGTTTACTTTCCATCCAACCTGTTAATAAGGTTGCACGGACCTGAAATGAAGCGGAAAAATAAATTTCATCTTGATCCAAAAGTTCTGTGGACCCAAAATGGGTTTTAATGGCATACATTCAATCCACACTGTTTCCTCTGATGTGGGCCACCTGAGCGTTGGATGTGTCTGATTTTTGGAAGGTGGCCCACCGCCCTGAGGTCCCACTATATAAACAGATTGGATGACAAATAGACATCAAGGTGGGGCCCACGGCTGGAGCCGTGGGTGGGCCTGTCCGCCCGCCAAATGCACGCAGCAGCGTTCTGCTACAGCATCAGCTGCAGCAGCGCTGCCTGCCCCTTTTTTTTATATATATAAAACATGGTTTTTCCTAGGTTTTTTGTGGGTAGGGCCTGCATCGGGTGGATCGGACCCAACCATTGGATTTCATGGCCCGACACCATCTAACAGAGCCCAATATCCAGCATATTTTGGTGTACCGAAATGTCAGGATGGGTTTTAACGGTGAAAATCGTCATTTTCTATGCTATGGCCAGCGAGAACCTCGGATTGGCTCCGTTTTTCGGCTCAACGCCTAAAATGATCTGGAGAACGGAATGGACGGCGTGGATTAAACACATATATCAAGGTGGGGCCTATATGAGTCGGCCACCAAGAAGCTTGTGAACCAAGCTTATATTTGTGTTTTCCAAGCACGTCCAGCGTCCCTGGACGCTGGACGGTCTGGGCCTAACACACGCACAAGGTGGGCCCTGTTTAGGTGGGCCACCAAATGGTGGGTGGTGTGGGTACAATACATATAAGGTGGACCCCACTTATAAATGGCTTGGCTAGAATACAAGCCTCATGGTGGGGTCCATTCGGGTGGGCCACACAATCACACCAACATCACATGAAAAGAAGAATAAAAGGAAAGAGAGGGAGAGAGAGAGAGAGAGAGAGATCAATACGTGTGATGGAGGGACCCCGACACTATGGGCCCTCCTTTGAAATCAACCATACATCAAGTGGTAATCAAGGTGGGCCATCGGCCACATCTTAGGGTCCAAAGTGAGATCCATATCATCGATCGGTAGGCCTCACTTGGCCCATCATAAAAATACAAAAATCTAGCCTATATAAGCACCCACCGTTAATCTTCTTAGTCCGTTGAAACGCCTATCTCCTTGTGCTTCTCTTTGGTGGTGGAGATGAGAAATGGATGGCTAGGATGAGAGATCTTGGGATGGAAAGGTGGGCCTCACATATGCACTTTTCTCTCCATGGGAAGAGCTTGGACGTGGGTGCTCTTGCTTGGAATTGTCAAGGAAAAGAGAGAGAGAGGTGTAAGGAGAGGTGATGGGAGATGGGTGATGGATGTGAGTGATGGGTGAGGTGATGGATTGGTTGACTTTGGTAGTTGCTTTACTTGTGGAGAAAGGAAGCATGGGGTGCTTTGTACTTGACATGAGGGGTGATTGATAGGATTGATTTGACATGTTGTAGAGATTCTCTCGGGATCGTAAAAGCGTGGCATTTCTTTGAAATAAACGTCAGCCCACATCTTCTGACCTGGGTATCAGATCGATGCGTGAGACGCGGCACCGGAACCGCGGCGACGATGCGGTCGTAATGGTACAAGTCTCGGATTAAGTCCACATGAATTTACATGATTCGACTTAGGGTCGTGCGCAAACGTCGATTATCGGTCACCGATTGCCGAAATTTGACCGAGAGGATCGTAGGAGTCGACGGAACAGTATAGACTAGGATACAGGTTTTACAGCTCCGCAGCTTGCTGGAATTCTGGACCTTGCCACATCAGAAATCCAAGTCTGCCTAGTCCCATTTTAATCTTATCATCTTATCCCTTAAAATCATCTTATTACACAAAATAGAGACCGTACACCCGTACGGGCAGAGTGGGTGCCTAACACCTTCCCTCTTTGTAACTGAGGTCTCTTAGAATCTTAAGTCGCAGATTAGGAGTCAACTTAAAGTAAAAGAGTCTTCGGATTCTCTGACTTTTACAAATTGTGCGGGTTCTAGCCGACTGCGGGATTTTAGGCTAATTTGTTAGTGGCGACTCCAAGTCTACATTAACAATCTAAATCAGCCCAAACCCCGCCCCCTCCCCCCCCAAACTAAGAACATAAATCAGCGTGGGCGCCGATTTCCATCGTTCACACAAAGGTGGGCCACACATGAGGGGTACGGGATTTGGAAGGTGGGCTTACCTGACCGATAATAGCATTGAAGGTGGGCCCAATATGATGGATTACCCACATCACAGTGGGCCCCACATAATGGATAATCCACATCAAAGGTCGACCTCGTGGGCCCCACATGATGGATGACCCATATTAAAGTGGGGCCCACACAATAGATAATCCATATCAAAGATTGGCCACACATAAAGGGTAGTGGATATGGAAGGTGGCCTTACGTGACTGACAATAGCATTGAAGGTGGGCCCCATATGATGGATTACCCACATCACGGTGGGCCCCACATAATGGACAATCCACATCAAAGGTCGACCTCTAATGATGAATGGCTCACATCCAAGGCAAGCCTTGCATGATTGATGTCGTACATTGAAACTGAGGCCTACACAATGGACGATCCACATCAAAGGTGGGCTCCACATGATGGTGGGCGAACATTGAAGGTGGGCCCCTCATGATAGATCATTTATTTTAAAGGTGGGCCCCTTATGATAGATGACCCACATCAAGGTGGGCCCCACATAATGTGTAGCCCACATCAAGGTGGGTCCCACATAATGCACAGCCCACATAAAAGGTGACGATAATGAATGACCCACATCCAAGTGAAATTGCGTGAGATGGTCTCCAACGGCGCGTGCGAAAGCTTGGCGGAGCTAAGAATTATTACTGTCTTAGAGATGGGTGAATATGACCACTTAAAAATTTGTCGATTAAAATCTAATTAGCTACTTAAACAATTTACTAATTTAAACAAGTAAGACAATTAACACTAAGACTTTTAAGCCAAAGTGGTTCTAATCACATAAACCCAACAGCGCGTGCGAAAGCTTGGCGGAGCTTAAAATTATTGTTGTCTTAGAGATGGGTGAATATGACCACTTAAAAATTTATCAATTAAAATCTAATTAGCTACTTAAACAATTTACTAATTTAAACAAGTAAGATAATTAACACTAAGGCTTTTAAGCCAAAGTGGTTCCAATCACATAGACTATAAATGATGTAACAGGAAGCAAGTAGTCTATAAATCAAAATAGTCTTGTGTGTGGGAATTCCTAACTATTTAATACCTATTGTTATTGGAAGATCCGAGCCGGCTGCAGTCGGAGGATTATGATCCGCTAGTCGGAGGACTATGATCCGTTAGTCAGTTCGGAGAGTCCGAGTCCCAGTATAATACGAGGGAGGCAAGATAGGTGAAGCTCCCATCGCTGTTTTTCCAGAGGCGGTCGTTGATCAACTCCGAGCAGATATCCGTCGTAAGGTCGGGAATAAATAACTACGTCACTCGCGAATGATCGGTAGTTTGGGGCAATGTTGTTATTTCGGTTCGACTGAGCCGAGGCATTCCCGAGAAACAAAAGTTCCACGCTCTAAGTGGAAAAGCTGCCGTATAGGGATATGTCCCCTTATCTCGCTCGCAGATACGTACGCCGCAACACATGCTCTGCGGATTCTGGGCAATATCTTCGTGACCCGCTGAATCCCACTGATCGTGCCGAGATTATCGAATGGGGATCGTGAAACGAAAAGGTATAAATGTCACATCATCCTAGAACTATGGGGGGGAAAACACACGAGCATAGTCCCTTTTCTCTTCAACTTAGACCTGATTCCAGTGCTCTGACTTAGGCATCGGAGGGTCCCCCGGCTTAGCCAGGGTCTCCATTGCTCACAGTTTTCGTGCAGGGAACCAGGTTCATTATTCGTCTGAGATAGGGGAAAGGAGAAAGAAGGCTGACCGAATTTGGACCTCAACATTTTTGGCGCCGTCTGTGGGAAACTGATACAAAAAGTCAGGTTCCCGTTCTTAAAAACCTAAACCTATGGCTAGAGGAAAAAAGAAAGCGGTAGTGGTAGAACCGGAGCAGACCCGCTCCTCGTCGTCACTTCATGCGGAATCTGCACCGGGCCCTTCCCAGCGTTCTCGCAACCGTTCTAACAAATACTGCGCCTTGCAAGGAGAAGTACAGGCCTTACGCGATGAGGTGGAACGGATGAGACAGGAACGCGAGTCCCAGCAACAACCCGAGCAGAGAAGTCCGGAAGCCGTCGGGCCAGTCATTCAAGCCCATTCAGTGACGAGGCGCGGGACATCTCCGCACCGATCTACCCGAGCGCCGGTTTCGGCTCAAAACCCTCCCCCAGCACCAGCGCAAGCCCCTACCAGGAATGTGACGACACGGGCCCCGACGGACGTCCCAGCCGCCTCGGCCCTGGCGCCGACGGACCTTCGTCACACCTTGGAAAGGAGAAGGAAAAGGAGAACGCCCGAACCGGAGAATGCTCGGGAAGTAGTGGCAGAAAACAGGGATCCCTGGGAGTCACGGTTCGCAGACCTGACTAACCAAGTCCAGATGTTACGGAAGCAACAACAGCCGTCGTCGATACCGGCTGCTGTTCAAGCCATGATGGAAGAGACCGAGCCCCCGTTCAACTCAGAAATCATGAATGAGGTGATGCCCCAGAGATTTCGGATTCCTCCTGTCATCCAATATTCTGGGTCCGGCGACCCATCCGAGCACGTGGAAGCTTATCGTTCGTGGATGCAGATACAGACTGCGACCGATGCGATGATGTGCAGAGGATTCTCAATTACACTGGCGGGATCCGTTCGAAATTGGTATCGGCAACTCAAGCCTGGATCCATAAGTTCATTCGAAGAGCTGGCTCGGTCATTCCTTACCCAGTTCATAAGTGGTAAGAGAAGCCGAAAACCCAATACCCACCTGCTTACCATCAAACAAGGGCCGAAAGAGTCCCTGAAAGACTACATTGCTCGATTCAACGAGGAAGCACTACAGGTGAAAGACTACGACGACAAGGTGGCTCTCGCCGCGGTGTGTAGCGGCCTGAGAGAAGGGAAATTCGCCTTTTCTATAGGAAAGAATCCGGCGAGGACGCTAGCTGAGCTCAACGCTAGAGCCCAAAAGTATGTCCACGCCGAGGAGTTTTCGGCTACTCGCAAGAATACCCAAATAACCGAGTTGAATGGGAAGGGAAAGAGGCCAAGGAACGAGGAACTCCACGCTCCGAGGAAGAATTCGGATGATCATTCTTCTCATGATCGCCGACCGAGCAGGAAGCCAGAAGGGAGATTCCGTTCTTACACACCTCTCAACACTAATGCCGAGCGAATCCTGTTGGATATCCGAGGCGAGAAACTTCTTAACTGGCCAGTCTGTATGCGGGCAGACCCAGAACTTCGCGACAAGCGCAAATATTGCCGATTCCATCGAGATCATGGCCACAATACCGATGAGTGTGTAGATCTCAAAGACGAGATCGAATCCCTCATTCGAAAGGGGCACCTACACCGGTACACCAAGCAGGGGAAGAATACTCGGAAGGAGGGGCAAACACAAGAACGCCCCAAAAATCCGCCCGAAGAACCTGCAGAAATCCGCACCATCTTCGGGGGCCCATCAGGCGGGGGAGATTCAAACAGGGCCCGAAAGGCTCACTCCCGGAGGAGCCCAGAACGGTATGTCAATCTTACTGAGCGGCCTAACAAAGAACCACGAGTCAGTCCCTGTAGCCTCACCTTCACAGAAGATGACGCTCGAGGGATCCAGCACCCACATGATGACGCCTTGGTGGTCACTATGACCATAGCCAATCATAAGGTATATCGGATTCTCGTTGATACAGAAAGTTCAGCCGATGTGATTTACTCTGAGGCCTTCGGGAGGATGGGGATTCCACAGTCTCATCTCAGACTTGTGAAGACCCCCCTACACGGCTTCGCCGGAGAGAGAATAATCTCCGAGGGAGCCATTTCCCTCCCGGTGACTGCGGGAGAGGGACAACATCAAGTCACCCTGATGGTGGACTTCCTCGTCGTCAATGTACCGTCAGTACATAATGTGATTATGGGCAGACCATCCCTCAATACAATGCAGGCGGTTGTGTCTACTTATCACCTGACGATGAAATTTCCCACCGAAGGCGGAACGGGTTACCTCCGAGGCGATCAGCGCGAGGCTCGGAGATGTTACGCCATTGCTGTTCGAAAAGGATCTGTAAAGCAAACATTCACTATCAACCTGTTGGACCCGCGCGGACCTGTAGAGAATAAGCCAATAGAGGATTTGGAGAAGGTCCCACTTGATGAAACAGATCCTAGTAAGACGGTTCAGCTCGGAACATCACTCAGACCTGAACAACGCTCCGAGCTGCTAACTTTCCTGCGGCGACACAGGGATGTATTCGCCTGGTCACACGCGGATATGCCAGGAATCTCTCCAGACGTTCTGGTCCATCGGTTGAACGTGGACCCAGACCACAAACCGGTGAAGCAGAAGAGGAGACCGTTTGATGCCGAGCGGTGTGAAGCTATCGCGGATGAAGTCTCGATCCTGTCGGGAGCCGGTTTCATAGAAGAAGTATATTATCCAGACTGGATTGCTAATGTTGTCTTGGTTAAGAAGGCTAATGGCAAGTGGAGAGTTTGCGTGGATTACTCAGACCTGAATAAAGCATGTCCGAAAGACAGCTTCCCATTGCCTCGGATCGATCAACTGGTAGACAGTACGGCGGGACACGAGCTGCTTTCCTTCCTGGATGCCTATTCTGGATACAACCAAATCGCAATGCATCCGCCAGATAGGCAGAAAACCGCCTTTGTCACAGACAGGGGGCTTTACTGTTACTGGGTCATGCCATTCGGCCTGAAAAATGCTGGGGCCACATACCAGAGGCTGGTCAATCAGATGTTCGCAAGACAGATCGGGCGTACGATGAAAGTTTACGTCGATGACATGCTGGTAAAAAGCATCAAGGCATCCGATCACTTGGTGGACCTTGGAGAAACCTTCGCGGTCCTCCGGGAATACCAAATGAAGCTGAACCCGGCAAAATGCACTTTCGGAGTTGGTTCAGGAAGATTCCTTGGATTCCAAGTCAGTCAGAGAGGTATCGAGGCCAATCCTGATAAGATTAAGGCACTCCTCAACATGAGTTCACCTCGGACTGTCAAGGAAATACAATGCCTCACTGGACGGGTAGCAGCGCTCGGACGCTTCATATCCCGAGCCACTGATAAATGTCTTCCCTTCTTCCAGCAATTGAAGGGTCATAAGAAGGCCGAGTGGACGCCCGAGTGTGAGCAAGCTTTCCAGCAGCTGAAAGAATATCTGGGCTCACCACCTCTGCTATCAAAACCGGAGGAAGGCGAGTCTTTGTTCCTATATCTTGCGGTCTCAGACTCAGCAGTCAACTCGGCCCTGATCAGGGAGGTGGAGAATAAACAGTATCCCGTATACTATGTGAGTAAAGCCATGGTACCAGCGGAGACAAGATACCCCGCTCTGGAAAAGCTTGCCCTCTGCCTGGTCATTTCAGCTCGGAGGCTACGTCCGTATTTCCAAGCGCATTCGATCATCGTATTAACCGACTCCCCCCTCAGGCAGATTCTCCAAAGACCAGAGGTCTCGGGTCGGTTGACCAAATGGGCGATCGAACTTGGAGAATTCGACATTACTTTCCGGCCGAGGACAGCGAAGAAAGGTCAAGCAGTGGCGGACTTCATCGCAGAATTCACTGTTCTGACTGAAGAGCAGATTGACAATGAGGGAGAGAAGACTCCGCATGACCTCCCAATCAGCCCACAGGGTATTCCGAAAGTCGCATGGGTCCTCTATGTAGATGGATCGTCTAATTCAAAACGAGCTGGGGCAGGGATCGTCTTGATCGCCCCTGATTCTACAATCATCCAGTACGCCATCCGGCTCGGCTTTAAAGCCTCCAACAATGAAGCGGAGTATGAGGCCC
Organism: Magnolia officinalis; assembly: GCA_021015155.1. Taxonomy (NCBI): domain Eukaryota; kingdom Viridiplantae; phylum Streptophyta; class Magnoliopsida; order Magnoliales; family Magnoliaceae; genus Magnolia; species Magnolia officinalis. Next base: position 63,826,219 of record JAJHSJ010000009.1, on the reverse strand, counting down.
TGTTAGCCGGGCTCAGATTGGCTGCCAGCCTCGGGGTCCAATCTATACAAGTCCGATGTGATTCTCAGCTGGTCGTGAATCACATCTCCGCTGATTACGAAGCCAAAGAGAACAGAATGGTGGCTTACTTAGATGAAGCCAGAAAGTTGATCGAGAAATTTTGGAACTGTACGATCCACCAGATTCCGAGGACAGAGAATACGTGGGCGGACGCCTTGGCAAAGTTGGCATCGGCCGCGGAGGGAAACATTCCGCGGATCATCCCGGTGGAATTCATCGAACATCCCAGCATCGGTCAAACAGAGAAAAAAACAGTTAATCCGGTGAACAACACCCCGAGCTAGATAGATCCCATCTTCGGCTACCTCGAGTCAGGGGAGGTTCCCACGGATAGGCAAGAAGCTAGACGTCTGCGAGTCCGAGCAACAAGATATGTCATTTTGAACGGAACCCTGTATAAGAAAGGGTATTCTCAGCCGTATCTTCGGTGCCTCCGACCCGAGGAAGCAGAGTATGTCATCCGGGAGATTCATGAGGGGATCTGCGGGAATCATTCTGGTGGTCGAGCCCTGGCTCTAAAGGTGCTCCGGCAAGGATACTTCTGGCCAACCCTCAAGGAAGATGCCAGGAAGTATGTCAGGAGATGCGACAAATGCCAACGTTTCGCGGCCGTGCCTAGACAACCGGCTGAGGAAATGACTCCCATGAGCGGCCCGTGGCCCTTCGCCCAATGGGGAATCGACATCATCGGCCCTCTGCCAACTGGAAAAGGGCAAGTCAAATTTGCCATCGTCGCTGTCGATTACTTCACAAAGTGGGCTGAGGCCGAGGCCGTCGCAAAGATAACCGAACAGAAGGTCATCGACTTCGTCTGGAAGAACATAGTCTGCAGATTTGGAGTTCCGAATACAATTGTTTCAGACAATGGGCGGCAGTTCGACAATGACAGTTTCAGAAGTATGTGTCGAGGGCTCGGTATCAGGAACGCTTACGCATCTCCTCGGCACCCGCAATCCAATGGGCAGGTGGAGGTGGTTAACAAGGTCATTAAGCATCACCTTAAGAAGAAACTGGAAAAGGCGAAAGGCAACTGGCCGGAAGAACTTCCATTCGTCCTCTGGGCGTACAGAACTACAGCTCAATCTTCCACGGGAGAAACCCCATTCTCTCTTTCTTACGGGACGGAGGCAATAGTGCCTGTCGAAATCGGCCTCCCCACGGCTCGAGTGGAAAATTATAGTGAAAATCAAAACGCCGAGCAAATTGCTGCCAATCTGGATCTTCTCGAAGAAATGCGGGAAGTCTCGAAACTCCGCGTCGCTGCTCGGCATCAACAAGTGGCCAAATTCTACAATTCTAGAGTGAAGGTCCGACGATTCCGACCAGGAGACCTGGTTCTCCGACGAGTTTTTCAAAACACCGCCGAGCCGGGAACCGGAGCACTCGGACCTAATTGGGAAGGGCCATACCAAGTGGTCCGGTCAGTTAAACCCGGGTCTTACCACTTGAAGGATCTCGAAGGCCGTCAACTACCTCACCCATGGAATGCTGAACATTTGAAAGTTTATTACCCTTAATTACGCACTCCGAACAGCTGACTGGCCTTGGAAGTCCGTCCGATAAATGTACGCCCCCGAGCAACGAGCCTTTAAGGCCATAAATAAAATTATATCTGACCGGCTCAGTTTGACCGTCGATAAAAATCAACCGGGTTAATTTCTACAAAGGCACCTCCTCCTAACCGAGGAGCAAAAGCCACGAGGCGATCCGACTCCCTAGTAAGGAAGTCGGACCAATTTCTACAAAGGCACCTCCTCTTAACCGAGGAGCAAAAGCCACGAGGCGATCCGACTCCCTAGTAAGGAAGTCGGACCAATTTCTACAAAGGCACCTCCTCTTAACCGAGGAGCAAAAGTCACGAGGTGATCCGACTCTCTGGTAAGAAAGTCGGATCCATTTCTACAGAGGCTTCCCCTCTTAACTAGGAGGATAAGGCCAATGGGTAACCTAACTCCCCAGTAGGGGAGTCGGCCCCACTTACACGGGATGTTTTACCCGGTTCGACTACATAATCAAGAAAGCAAGTACGTCATGCATACTGAAGTGATCTAAAATTAAGTTCCATTATATATTCCAAATGTGATGGACAGTAAAAAAAAAGAGGGAATACAAATAAATGAGCCGGAGTCTTCAAGAGGTTGGAGGAGCTTGGGAACCGGGGGCTTGATCAGGGGCTTGGTCCTGGTTGGTCGCCTCAGCAGCGGTATCTGCAGGATCCTCGGGAAGGAGGGGATCGAGGTCAAGGTCCGGATATAATTTCTGAACCTCGACTAGACACTCGTCATAGCCGCGATTATAAAATTTGGCGGCTTCGTCATCCCTCTCCTTCGAGGTCTTGTACGTCTCTATCGCCTCGGCGATTGCCGCTGCCAAGGAAGCTTCAGCCTCAGCTTTTTGAGTCTCCAGAGCCGAAGCAATGGCTCTGCTTTTCTCTTCTGCGGCCTCGGCTTTGGTCTTCGCCAGTTCCTCGCTTAGTCGGGCCGTCTCTCCAGCTAGGGTGTCAGCGTGAGCCCTGGCACGATCCAGCTCGGCTACCGCTGCATCACGTCGCGCTTCGAGGTCCTTCGCAACCCCCTGAAGCTGGAGCAGTTCAGACTTACTACCTTCAAGTTGATGGCAGAGATTGCTCCGCTCCAACTGAAAGATCGAAGCCCTGTCCCTTAGTACCCCCGCCTCTGCCCTGAGTTTCTCGGTCTCCGATCGGAGAGTTCCCACCTCGCTCCTGAGGGTTTCGATTTCGGCGTCAATTTTTCGACGCTCCCGGACCCTCTCCCAGCATAGGATAATCCTCGGAACGGACTGATCCAAAGCAACAAAGTGAGATAATAATATGAAAATATCCATAACTTCCAAGGGAAAAGCGAAAACACCTACAATCTCTTCAAGGGAAAAGTCGGAATGTACCTGGTAGAAGACTCCAGCCAAGTCTTCCAGGAAACAGTCGTCCGGCTTATCAAGGAGGCGCGAAATGGATTCCTCCGGAACATGCTTCGCCGCCCAGTCCGTCAAGCAAGACATGTGATATCCCGGTTCGAATCTTCCTCCGCTCGTGCCAACTTGAGCCGAGCCGGCCGCCTCCTCGGCTCCTGTTCGACTACCAGCCGAGGGTTGAGCCTCACCCTCGGCATCGCGTACTGTCTCCCCCTCATTACCTGGATGGGTAATCATGGCATCGGCCATCCGAACAGCCTCCTCTCTCTCAGAAGATGACGCAACGGCTATTAGTGGAGGATTGGGCTGAGCTCTCTTAGCGAGGGGGGAGCGGTGGTCGGGGGGGAGTTACCCCTGTTGCTGGGGCAGTGGTAAATTACGGTCGCCCAGAGGCGCGACCATGTCGACACCCACCAGGGGCACCGAGGCTGCGCCCGGTAGTATTGGAATTGGAGATACAATTGCAGACGCAATCGATCCCCTAACCGCCGCACCTGGCAGTATTAGAATTGGGGACACTATTGCAGATGCAGACGGTCCCCTAGCCGAAGGCGCAGCGGCAGGTGCGGCGGTGGGAAATGGAGCTGTATCCCGAACTGAGATGTTCGGGATAGCAGGGGGAAGTGCCGTCCCCTGAGGCGCGACTTCTGAGGCAGAAGGATGAACTCCTTGAACAATCTTCTTCCTCCGAACTATTTTAGTCGGAGGCTCAGCTCTCAGCATCTCTTCCGCGGTCAGTGCAGCTTTCCTCCTCCGAGAACCAGATGCCTCGGCCATACCTGCGTAAGAGAATAAGTAAGCATTACCTCCGACTAACGAAAGTACACTGGGTGAAAAGCAAGCATACTCACTAAGTGAAGTGGGGAGTGGCCTCGTCTTACAGAGCCCTGACCGGTGCAGGTTGACAGCCGTAACCAAGCCCGACCAGCTACGACGCTCCTCCGAGTATGTCCTCGCCTTGGCTATCTGGTTCCTTTGGTCTGAAGTAACGAAGGGTACGCCCCTCCCGAAAACTGCAAAACCAAAAGATTCTTTCCTAAGTATAGCTGAAGCGAAAAGTAACAAATAAAATAAATTTCGGTCCGACCTGGCGTTGTGAAGCGGGTGATAACCCGAGTCGACAGAGCCCCTATCTCCGTTGCCGGCGCCTCCCACTCGCCCGCGGCCCAAAACCACTTGTTCTTCCAGTCCTTGTTCGAGGACGGAAGACCCAAGACGAGCCGTGACCCCTTGCTACCTCTGGTCGCCGAAGTAATACCATGGCTCCCTGCCTTCGTGCTTGACCAAGTACAGGTTCATCAGCTCGGCGGGTGTTAACTTCGAGTTCCCGATTTGGTGCCAGATGATGTAGGCAGAAACCAGCACTCTCCAAGCATTAGGCGTGAGTTGTCCAGGCGCGAGCCCTAGGTAGGTGGTCAGGGCTCGGATGAAGGGGTGCATCGGGAGGCGGAGTCCACATTGTAGTCCGCATAAAAAATGGCTATCTCCCCGACCGCGGGAGCGCCAGCAGCATCAGTAAGCTCGGGGGCCCTGATCCGAACGGAGAGTGGTATATCAAACTCCGTGCGGATCCATTCCATCTGAGACTCCGTTATCACAGAGCCCCCTGGAACCAACTCCGAAGCCCGCCCACCAGGAGGCATTTCTGGGACATCGGCGATCGCTGCTCTGGGAGCCCGTGTTGTCCCTTTTCTGCTGGCCTTCTTACTGGCCTGTCGAGTTCTAGCGCCCGCCACTGTCTGCTTCTGGGGCCGAGGGTACAAAGGTACGGCCTCGAAAGAGCCCTCAGCAGTTTCCCCTCCATTATTGGAACTTCTCGATTCAGAGTCATCGTTGTACCCCCTAACAGTTTCCATATCTGAAGACATTTTGAAATAATGGCGCTGAGAATCGAACTCACCCGATAACCACCAGAGATCACTACAGTAAATGTAAAAAATCGGGCCGGGGATCGTCTCTGCCAGAAATCGTTTTCACCGGAAATCGCCTTCTCCGATAAACAACTCGAGCGCAAATGACTGAATGGAGGTCATGGATGGGTCTTTTATAGACAGTAGAGCTCCGGCATTTAAAGGCCTGCAGTAATGGCTTATTGTGCGCCGACTCCGAGTCCGACGTGGCTTCATGTCATTGATCCAAGACCTGTCAAAAGCAACGCCATCCGCCTCGATTGTCGTGCCTGGGACGGTCGAAACGGCGCCTGGGCGCAGAAAAGCGTGCTCGACACGACACTCCGAGTACACGTGGCGACCGTTCACAGGATAGTGACGATTCGAAATCCCAACCGTCGCTACGTGTCCGCTCACAGTTAGCTCACAGTCGCTAAATCCCGAGGACGTGATGTTCCACACGAGAATCATAAATGCGTTAGAGAGTCGAGGCGACTGATTTTCTCACTAATTACTCTTCGAGCTCATGACTGACCTCAGAGAGTGGGGGCTTCATGTTATTGGAAGATCCGAGCCGGCTGCAGTCGGAGGATTATGATCCGCTAGTCGGAGGACTATGATCCGTTAGTCAGTTCGGAGAGTCCGAGTCCCAGTATAATACGAGGGAGGCAAGATAGGTGAAGCTCCCATCGCTGTTTTTCCAGAGGCGGTCATTGATCAACTCCGAGCAGATATCCGTCGTAAGGTCGGGAATAAATAACTACGTCACTCGCGAATGATCGGTAGTTTGGGGCAATGTTGTTATTTCGGTTCGACCGAGCCGAGGCATTCCCGAGAAACAAAAGTTCCACGCTCTAAGTGGAAAAGCTGCCGTATAGGGATATGTCCCCTTATCTCGCTCGCAGATACGTACGCCGCAACACATGCTCTGCGGATTCTGGGCAATATCTTCGTGACCCGCTGAATCCCATTGATCGTGCCGAGATTATCGAATGGGGATCGTGAAACGAAAAGGTATAAATGTCACATCATCCTAGAACTATGGGGGGAAAACACACGAGCATAGTCCCTTTTCTCTTCAACTTAGACCTGATTCCAGTGCTCTGACTTAGGCATCGGAGGGTCCCCCGGCTTAGCCAGGGTCTCCATTGCTCACAGTTTTCGTGCAGGGAACCAGGTTCATTATTCGTCTGAGATACGGGAAAGGAGGAAGAAGGCTGACCGAATTTGGACCTCAACACCTATCATTCATCTAATTATGCATTCATAAAATTCCACAAATTAATCCACAAGCATAAATAGAAATGTGTCTAAATATAAATCTCAAACACAAGCATATATAATGGTTCGCTTTCCCTACTCCACTCCCGACAGATGCACTCTTCTCAAGTGTACTAGTATTCACAATCGAAGGTTTTAAATCAGAATTATTCATTTACAATGGTTTTTCCTAAGCTAACCAAAAGCCTACACGTACATTCCTGTATCAGAGGAACACGTTTCCACCAGTGTTAGTGGCTCCTATGAAGACAAAGTTAGTTTTCTATCAGCTGACCAACAACCACTAGCGGTCCTAATCCAAGGACGTTTTTCTCCTTCCAGAGGCTCTCACGGAGACTAACACGTACGCACTCATGTCTAGTGATTGTGGTTCTAATCTAAGGCCCTATGTATACTACCACCGGAGGTTCCCCATGGAGACTAACACGTACACACCCATGTCTAGTGAATTCAATCTTACACAAGATCCTAAGTCCTACAAAAGAACCTATTCAAGTTTGGGTAAAAAAATCTTACGCTCAATCTTACACAAAGAAAGAGTATATGGACTCTACAATGATACTTGTCGATTTTTTCCCTTTATAGTGTCTTGCTTGGGTTGCTTATTCGATGCTCTCTCGTGCTTCAATCAACTCCCACTGTGTTCCCGATCGTTGATGCTAATGCTTCAGCTCCTACGGTCGTTCGCCTTGTATTTGATAGTCCGATGAGGCGACCAATGCAAGGGAGGATGGTGGAATCTATTACAACTAATGGATAATTGATTTCCTAGAAGATTCACCTACATGGGTGTTTTAGAGGATTTAGACAGATTTAATTATAAATTTTGGTCTAATCTCTAAAACAATGTGGAGATTGAGTCCATCTTCAACATAGAGGCTGGAATCCTCATTAAAGTGGTACACCTCAAGAAGATGAATCAAATCTCATAGGTTTAGAAGCTTAAGTGAGGGATCAGAATTAGGAATCACCTCCTAGGCTTCTATTACACAAAAAATTTATCCAAATGCCCAAATGTTGTGTGCACTATATAAAGGAAACGAATTTCAATGAAAAAAATAGACAAAAAATGGCTCCTTCAATCGAGCGAGCGATGCCTTCGATTGATCGAGCAACCTTTCAATGGGATCGAAGGTCACTCGAGGGGATCGAGAAAATTCAGAATTTCAGATAGATGTTGCTGGACGTTTTTGGCCACCTTCGATCAATCGAGAGGCATCGACAGTCTGTTAATGTGATCGAGCTTCACTCGAAAACTGCTATTTTGGGCTGGTATTTTTACAGCAGTTGTACGCTCCTTTTAACCTATCTTATCATCTTCCATTAAGGCTCATAAGGCTAAGAGATGATCAAATAAGGTTTACTTATTAAGGTTAGGATCATTTAGAGGCTAAGGTTGTTTTAGGTCTAAGGTTAAGGTCACTAAGGTACCTCATTTACATGTTCTTCACTTCCTTAATGCTCAAAGTCTTTATGTGCCTTTCATCTTCATTTACAAGGGCTCAACCGACTCACTGACATATAAACGCACGTGATTAACAAATAGGTGCACAAATCAGTGCACTAACAATCTCTCCCTTTGTCAATTACATGACAAAAACATAACCTAGACTTTGTTATGATCCATTCCAATGACAAACCAAAACAAATAAAATTATTACATGTCAAATATAAAGATTTAAAATTTGAATACACAAAGACATGTAACATTTGCATTGTAATTGCTCTCCTTATCTTCATTAATTTTCTACAACAACAAATAAAACCTGCAAGACAGAATTCAACTTGTTTTAGTGGGACTTGACCTTTCTACTCCTTTTGTCAGTATTTGACAAAGAGACAATTTCATAAATATACCAATTAAGCACATAAAATGGAAAGCTCTATAAGTCATGGATTTACTAATAAGCGCATATTAACAAGGGAATATAATGCATATATCATTAAAATATGAAGCACGCAAATTATGGTCATTGAAAAAGATATACCATTTGAAATAACAATGACCAATGATAATTAAGCATTAAACATGTGATAAAAAAATAAACAACTTTAAAGTTAAAACTATCAAAAGAAAGAGGCTTAATCATCAGGTTTAACTATTAAGCACACAATGAGGCTAACATCCTCTAATTTACCTATAGTGCTCCTCTTATTTGATAATTAAGCCCTCATAGACCTCACAACCAACTTGGCTATGAATTTCCTAGGACCCAAATTATGTTCAGGATGGGGAATGATTTTTCTAGATGTATCTCCCTTAAGTGAATTCCTAATTGGATATCTATGTTTGGTAGGTGATTTAACTATGTGAGTCATACCCTAATTATCATTACTCTTGATTAGCTTTTTCTTTGCCTTTTCATTAAGTCAGGCAATAAGTTTTAGCAACACCTTCATACGATCGGTCATTTTAGGAAGTGTTGGAAACTCTCTTCTTTTAGGGCCTGTTTGATTTCACAATTCACCCGTGAAATTCTCGGAATTACCCCTGTCAGAGATATTTTCGCCATTTGAATATAAAGTGAGATTTCCTGCAGGATTTCTTCCTACAGAAGAGATGCAATGGTTATCCGCACTGGAACGAAATCACGTATGTAATGGCTCGGTGCACACATATGCAACGCACGGGGTGTTCGGAAGCTTCATGTGGGGTCCACTATCATCGACAAAGGAGATCCGCACCCTCCATCATACCAGGTGGCTGATTTTATGGGTTAACCCTGGACGGTTTTGCGATGTAGGAGTTGGGTCTCCCATCTCTTTCAATGGTTGCAGTAGCTTGTACTGGGCTCTTCTACATTGTGATCCACTTCGTTGTGGTGGAAGTTTCATTTTTGGATTAAACAGCTTAATCCTTATTACGGAAATACTGGTCAACATGGATTATAGTAAACACATGTATGGTGGGCCATATTTGAGATCAGATGGAGGGTCTTCCACCCACCTAAAGCTCTATCGTATCCTACTACTACAAACAGGTAGCCATCATTTTTCACCAGCGACGTGAGATGGATGGGTTGAAATATGAATATGTTCCTCGAGAGTAAATAATCACTGTGCCTGCAACGGAGTAATGTTATAAAAATATCACGACGTCCGTGTTATCATTCAAGAGCTGGAGCAATTGGATGGACTGAACGGGCAAGAAGTACTTTCTGCAACAAAACTACTTTCCAAGGAGGAAGAATATGGTGTTGCTTTCCTTAACCTGCCTAATCATAACAGGCTGGATTTTCTCCGGATGTTGATGATGTCCAACCAGTGAAGCCTTCGGGCACCTGTATGAGTTTGCGGAGGGGCTGTTGTTGAATGCTCCACTGAAAAACATTTAAGACTTGCTTTCTGTTTTCTTTTTGTACAATTTGACTTTAATATTGTGATGTTACACCATAGGATAATTAATGCTTTACTATGCTGGTTTAATTTCTAATAGAGATAGTACTCTTATCTGTCTTCTGTGTTGCTTGCCATTTGCTAAGTTAGATATTTCACGTTGCACAACATCTAATAGGTCGATCCTTTGCTATCACATGTTACATTACCATCGAAGTAGTAACTCCAATATATTTCTACAGTACATCTAATGTCTACTTGCAATCTTATTAATGTCTCTATTCACACTAATATTGAAATAAGAATCTGTTTTCTAATGGAAGTTGCTTTTGATGTTAGATGAGAAAGGTGTATGTTGTATTTAGGGGAAGAAGATCTGGTATTTACTTTTCTTGGGAGGTGTGTAATGCCGAGGTAGATGGGTTCCACCGGGCGCTATTCCAATCGTACAAGTCGCAGGAATTGGTTGTCCGTGCATGGGAATCTTTTCATGCAAAACCACAGCATCCAGAGATGCCAAATCGAGAATTCCCACTCTTGACTGGTGACGATGACAGTGTGGTTATACATCAAGTTATGCATGGTTATGAAATTGAAGTTAATCATATTAGCCGTCATGATACCTTATATAATGGAGCCTCAACTTCAAACACTCCACCACTGAAGGCGAAGAACAATTCAAATGAAGATGACGGTACTGCACTACAATTTCTACTAGGTGTATTGATTGTCATTATGGCGGTTCACCTCATCTCTCTGAACCATTAAAGTTGTAGTGGTGGATGTCCAACATGCATTCACATGTATAATGTTGTTGTAGAACATGTTTTAATGGTGATGTATGACTTTGCTTTTTTGATTTGAAAATTCTTAAGTGGTAAATTAATATATTAGGAATTGATAGAGGTCTGAGGAGCCACCTTCATGCAGGGGATTATCCACACCGTTCAACTACTACTCACGCGTCCTACAGGGGAGCCATATGCAAGCATGGCCTACACATGATTCAAGCCAACAATCAGATGGCTTCCACCATGTAGATCTCCTAGCAAAATTTTGAGGCATAATATTAATCATATGTGTTACGGTTACTAAATAACGTGGACAAAGAAGAAAATTTAAGACTAACATTGTGGCCCATTAGATGAGCAGACTGGACTATTTTGTACAAGGACAGTACACAGGACAGTGGACAATGAGCTACAACTAATGGATGGCATGGAAGAACAGATTGAATCACTGAAAAGTAGGTTCCAGTTGTACAAAATGAAATCCCAAACCATAAAGTATGATCACTCACCCCAGAGCCATCCATACAAAAATATTGTAGCTTCGCTAAATGCCCCACGGATGTAGGGAGCTCCAATTCACTACCAGGTGTTGTTCGACGTCCCATGAACTGAGTAATAAAGAAGTTTGAAAAGGAAATTTGAACTTGATACGTGGATTGTGTCCTGCCCCTGCTTGGATTGACTCGGTCCTAGCACGGGCTCTCTGGCGCCCACCGTTATGTATGTATTTTATTCGCGTCGTACATCCATTTTGACATATCATATTAGTGAATAAGGCCCCAGCTCTAGCAGATCCAAGGCTCAAGTGGGTCACACCACAGGGCGCTGTGGTGAAAATGTCATCCACCGTTGAGACATTCAAGCAGCCCATGGTATTTTTATTTGTCATCCACCCTGTTCAAAAGGTTAACATATACCTGGATGCGCGGGAACAGAAATATCAGATGTCATGAAACACCGTAGGCTCTTAAGAAACTATTAATGGCAGCGTTAAATCCCACTATATGGGTCCATTTGAGACTTAGATATGGCAAATTTTTGGGCTCCTACCCTAAAATTTTCTTTAATAACGGATGGACGGTGTGAATAAAATACATACCGCACGGTGGCCCCTCAGAGATGGACGGGAGGGGTTAGTACCCAATCTGCGTCATGTACGAGCTTCGCCGTACTCCTGCAGGTCATTCGTAGTGGCGAAAACTATTACACTCCATCCAACGACTGCCGTACAAGTCGCAGGTCATTTGCAACCTACAAATCAAACAGCGTCAGGTAAGTCTTCACCGTATTTACAGCCATCACGGGAGCAAGCAAACAGGATCACCCAACTACTACTTCCACCTGACAGTCTTGCAGGCGGAAATGTAAATAATGATTATTTACATTTACCTGTATTTACCACAAAGAATCGGAAATCAAACAGCCCCTTATGGTAATCCTCTAAGTATGTTTCTCCATTGGTATGTTGATTTCTCAGACATGATATATTTACCAGTTTGGTTTATGACTAAGGTAGAATATGACTTTTTGAGATCAAACATTCAAATCTTAGGTGCCCAACATTTCCACATGCATATTACATAGGAGAGGCTCTCAATCTACTTCTTGAAGCAAACGAGCCCTTTTGGATTACCGGCGGGGTAAATGATGTAGCAAATGTATTCCTATTAAGTTCAAATCTTGTATTATCCCCAAAAGACTCACCTATACCAAAAGATTTACTAATATGTTCATTTCCTTGGGTAACCTTAGTTATCCCCTCATAGGTAGACATAATTATAAAGCTCCTTTGAATCAACTCTGAGCAGTTACGCCCTTCAAGAGCAACCAACTCTGATACGAATTGAAATTGTGTATGATAATCTACCACAACGTGTACAGAAGCTCGGTCGAGCTTAAAATTATGACTATATCCTTCGAGGGAGGGGGGTGAATAGAACCACTTAAAAATTTATCAATTAAAATCTAATTACCTACTTAATAATTTACCAATACAAGTAAGTCAATTAACACTAAGGCTTTCAAGCCAAAGTGGGTTCAATCACAAGGACTACAAATGATGTAACAATAAGCAAATAGTCTATAAATCAAGATAATGATCTTGTGTGTAGAAAGTGCTAACCATTCAACACATAGCATTCATCTAATTATGCATTCATATAATTCAACAAATTAAGCCACGAGCATAAATAGGAATATACTCAAATAATAATCTTAAACACATGCATATATAATGGTTCAATTTTCCTACTTCACTTCCTCCCTGTGGACATACTCTCCTCGAGTATACCGGTATTCATTATCGGAGGTTTTAAATCAGGTTCACATCTAAACTTTACAATGTTTTCTCCTACGCTAACAAAACCCTACACGTATACTACTATATCGAAAGAACATGTTTCCACCTATGTCAGTGGTTCCCATAGAGATTAAGTTAGTTTTTTATTAGCTGACCAACAACCACTAGCCGTCCAAATCCAAGGACCTACGTTTTTCTCCCGCCAAAAGCTCTCACGGAGACTAGCATGTACGCACCCATGTCTAGTAATTGCAGTCCTAATCCAGGGCCCTACATACACTCCCTCTGAAGGATATTCATGGAGACTAACACGTACACACCCGTGTCCGGTAAATTCAATGTTACACAAGAGCCTAGGTCCTAAAAAGAATCTATTTGAATTTGGGTCACAAACTCTTACATCCAATCCCGCACAAGGAAAGAGTGATAGACTCTACAATAATACGTACTTGTTGGATTGTAACACCTTGCTTGGTTGCTTGATCAATGCTCTCACGTGCTTCAATCAACTCCCCTTGTGCTCCCCGATCGTTGATGTCGATGCTTCAGATCCTACGATCATTTGCCTTGCAAATGATACGCCGATGAAGTGACCAAGGCAAAGGAGGATGGTGGAATCTCGTACAACTAACGGATAATTGATTTCATATGGGATTCACCTAGATGGGTGTTATAGGGGATTTAGACAAGGATTTTATTATAAGTTTTGGTCTAATCTCTAGAACAAGGTGAAGATTGAGTTCATATTCAACATAGATGTTAGAATCCTTATTAGAGTGGTACAACTCAGGAAGATGAATCAAATCACATAGGTTTAGAGGCTTATAATGAAGGATAAGAGTGGGGAATCACTTAGGCTTCTATTACATAAAAAATCTATCTAAATGCCTAAATGTCGTATGCACTATATAAAGGAAATGAGTTCTAATTATAAAAGGGTAGAAAACGGTTTATTCAATCGATAAAGTAACACATTCGATCGATCGAGCAACCCTTCAATAGGATTAAAGGTCACTCGATGGAATCAAGAAAATCTAGATTTTTACAAAGATGTCGCTGGATGTTTTTTGGCACCTTTGATTGATCGAGCCCTGATCTTTGATCGAATGAAAGTTCGATCAAGAGGCATCGACAGTCTATCGATGGAATCGAGCTTCACTTGAAAATTTCTATTTTGGCCTGATATTTTTACAGTGGCTTTACACATCTTTTAGCCTAACTTATTGTAACAGCCCACGCCCACACTGTATGATATTGTCCGCTCTGGGCACAGCCCGCACGATTTTGTTCTTAGGATTTTTCCCAAAAGGCCTCATACAGTATAAGGTGGCAACTCCACATATAACCACTACAACTTCAGACGACACTTCCGATGTGGGACAAAGTTTCACATTCACTGTGTGCACAGTAGCCTGCCAGCACAGTAGCTTGTCAGCCACACAGTAACCTGCCAGCCATTTTGGGGCCCGCCCACTTGTGCACGCCCACATGTGACCACAGTGACGGGGCGTCACAATATCCCCCACCGAGGGCAGAGTCGTCCTCGACTCTGATACCATTTGTAACAGCCCATGCCCACACTGTATGATATTGTCCGCTCTTGGCACAGCCCGCACGGTTTTGTTCTCGGGGTTTTTCCTAAAAGGCCTCATACAGTATAGGGTGACAACTCCATATATAACCATCACAACTTCAAACGATACTTCCGATATGGGACAAAGTTTCACCTTCACTGTGTGCACAATAGCCTGCCAGCACAGTAGCTTGTCAGTCACACAGTAGCCTGCCATCCATCTTGGGGCCCGCTCACATGTGCGCCCGCCCATGTGTGTCCGTCCACATGGGCGGGCCCCAAGATGGATGGCAGGCTACTGTGTGGCACGCCCACATGTGACCACAGTGACGGGGTGTCACACTTATCATGTTTCATTAAGGCTCTTAAGGCTGAGGGATGATCAAACAAGTTTTACCTATTAAGGTTAGGATCATCTAGACGCCAAATTTGTTTTGGGTAAGGTTATGGTCACCAAGACACTTAATTTACCTATTCTTCATTTTTTTAATGCTCAAAGTCTTCTTGTGTCTTCGGTCTTCAGCTTCCAAGGGCTCAACTGACTCACTGACACATGGACTCACGTGATTGACAAATAGGTGCACAAATCAGTGCACCAACAACAAGGTAGAGCCCATATGATGGACGATCCACATCAAAGGTGGGCTCCACATGATGGGTGGTAAGGTGGGCCCTACATTAGGATTGCTCACATCAAAGGTCAGACCCTAATAATGAACAACCCACATCTAAGGTGGGCCCCACTTGATAGACAACACACTTCGAAGTTGAGCCCAGCTGACGGATGGTCCACATTAAAGGTGGGCTCGTGTGATGAAGGGCCTACATCAAGGGTGGACCTTGCAAGGTGGATGCTCCACAATATTGAAGGTAGGCCCCACTCATTGGACAATTCACGTTAAAGATAGGATCAAGGTGTTCCTAATATAATAAATGGTTCGCATTAAGAGTTGGGCCACATGATAGACAATGGATATTAAGGATGATCAAGACATATTTAAGAGATAAGTACTTATTTGATGTTGAAAATTAAATATACTCTTTATCTTTTTCTTTTTTCTTTTTTCTTTTTTTGTTGATAAGTACTTACCTATATTTTGAATAAGTAGAAACTAAAATAAGTTATTTGAGGCATAAGTAGCTTATGTAAAGTAACTTAACATCCAAATGGCTCGATAAACTTAATTGAATAGTAAACTTTTTGAAATAATAAAAACAATTAAAAAATAATTAAAATATGCATAAATCGATATAAGCTCATAGGAACTCTTCTATGATTAAAATAAAGATTATAATTTCAATCGGACTCTTAAAACCCTAAAAATAGAGAAAATGGCACTTACTAAATAAATTAACTTAAAACTCTAATTTAATTCTTAAAATTATTGAACTTTGTGAAACCATTTTAGAGCCAATGAACCTTAGATGATTGGCCCCTGCTTCAACTAGTTGAAAATTATAGTGCGCATATTGACCAATTTTGTCCAATCACTCCCACCTGAATTCTTTACGTTTATGCATGTGTGGGTATGTATACATATATCTATATATATACATAGATATGTGTATATGTGCATATGTATATACATGCATGTATATACACATACGCGTGCATGTGCGCACACATGTATAGACCAGCAAACAGCTTCTTCTCGATTAAGTGCATGCGACATCAAACCCACCGACTAGGTTAGCACTACCATGAGGATCAAAAACATACTCATATTCACTCATCAGGTGGACCACAAATGTATTTTGTTATTTATCGATCATATTATTTTCTATGGTATGGCCCACATGACTAGTAGATAAGGCTGATTTCTACACTAGGTGCTCATCATGGTATGCCAAACTTATTGGAAGGTCTAGATGTCATAAGCACTTTAGTGGTAGGAAGTTATCTGCTAGGTGGACCTAACCTGCAGTCCAACCAGTTGTACTTGGAGAGCTTCTCATACACAGACACACAGAGAGAGAGAGAGAGAGGAGAGAGAGAGAGAGAGAGAGAGAGATAATGATAGAAGGGAGGGATAATGATAGAAGGGATGACCGAAGCAAATCACCCAAGTTGACAAAATGGATCCCATTTGTGAAAGGGTCCAATAAAAGTAGACATAGAAGGAACAAAAACATGGTTTTGGTGGTATTCTAATTGAGAAAAAAAAGAGCTGATGCTGCGTTGTCTCTGTGGGTTCAGGTGGGGCCTACATGCCCATGAAACTCGCAAGGCTTGTCGTGGACCCCACATGTGAAGCTTTTTTTTTTAATTATTGTTATTATTATTATTATTATTATTATTATTATATGCATGGGATTTGAGGTCATGGTGGGCCCATCTCCTTTTATGGTAGGTGCCAATACTACAAGTTTAAGGATGGTGTGGGCCATGAAAACCTATTTTTATTATAAGTAGGTGGACCCCACATGATAAAGGTGTCCAGCTGCATTAATTCCCCCTTAGTCACTTTGCAAAATATAGCCTCTCCCTCTCATGTGTTTGTATTTTCATGGTAAATACATCCCCCTCTATCTGTCTTTAAGGCTTCCAATATTATATAAGTGGGGCCCATGGTTAAGTGATCAAGACCATTGATCTGATGCATTGATTCCCCAATGTCCTCCTATATTGGAAAATCATGTCCCTTTATCAGATTCCTCGTGAAGGAAGGTTATGAAAAAAAGGTCCAAGGTGGGGTCCTTCAGATCAATGGTGGGGTCCATCAGATCAATGGTCCAGATGACCAAACCGTTGGTAATATATGGATCCAAAACAGTATACTGGTATGGACGGTTGTGATTTTCACCCAACGTGCAAACAAGGGTCTAATCCTAATCAACGATGGGATGAAAGACCCAAACATAGGTGGTGAAAGCCCACTACGGCGTGAGTGTGTGGGGGTGTGTGTGCGTGTGTAAATAAACAAAAATAAAAATAAAAGAAAAGACAAATGGGTATAAGTTTAAAATAGCTGAGAAACTGAGATTTTTTCTTGGATTTTCAATATATTTAAAGAGATTGGATTGATGATGACACAAGGGTTGGGCATGTGGGCCCCACAGGCCAGCAAAAAGAAAACGTCTACTGATGATGTTGGATGTGGGCCATGTGGGCCCCTGTGTGGGGGCACTTTGTGTAGATAAGCATTTGACTCAAGGAAAAGGGTACCCTAATTTGGCAAAGGGATCCGTTATTTGATACTCTGGCTGTGTATGGTACTTGGTACGCTGGCACTTTAACATGGCATATGAGGATAATAATAACTCAATCTAAACCGATTAATTTGTGAAATAAAGTTTTGATAAGTTAAGGACAAAAACCAGATTGGTTGAACAATTCTAACCTCTGATTTTTGTATACTTTTTCATTTTTAACCGTCAAATAGATGTCCGGATATCTAATATTTTGATAATCAGATATGGTTTCTTTTTTGTTCATGATGCATCTAAGATGGTACCCATAATTTGGACGGTTTATATGAATTTATTTGTCTGTCACATGTGCGAATTATCAGCATATTCTAACTGCCTGCGTACCATGCATCATACTCTGCCGGAGTATCAAAACATTTCTCATTTGGAAAGGTTTTTGGGAACTCCTACACGCCACCATCAGGCATCCATTGAGGTTTGCTAGCCCCACACGCATCATTCCATCCACAAGCACCACTAAAGGGACCATAGCTTCCAACCTGGCAAGCGAGTCATCTAATCCGTCTATCAGGTGGGGCCCACTATCTAGATCATTTGGTCAAAAACCCAAGTTGTTTAACTATCATGTAGGCCACACGTGTGCCAAATGGATGACAGCCACGAGTTCCAATTCATCGCAGGCCGTCCGATTATTTTTCCGCATGTGTGAAGATCACCATGGTTGGTGCAGCTTACTTTTGTGGTCCTCTACACGTGCCAAGTTGGCACGTGTAAGGTTAGTAAACTTTACTGTTTGAGAAAAGATAGAAAATGATCAGACATTTTCCCACCAGCACGGCACATTATTAGAACATCCAGTCCGTCAAAAAGGTGGGCCACATGATAATGACCACATGACATGGAAATCAGGCCAATCCATTCATTGGGAGGGGAACACCAGCACATGGAGTCATAGTGTTCCGTACCAAGTGATCATCATGGTTTGGTCCACCTTTTACACGGATTGGATATTCCACACGTGTGACACGCTGTTAGAAAAAACTGGTTGTATCAGAGCTTTTGGTACACTCGAAGAGTATTCACTACTTGGGTCGCAGTGGAATTCTAAGACCTGACCCATTTGGTAATTGAGTCAGACTCGACCCGTTAACATCCGGGTCGGGTTTGAGTCGGAGTCGGGTTTGGTCAGCTCTAAATGTCTTAATCCAGACCAGACATTTTAACATATGCATTGGTTTTGGGTTGGGTTTGCCTAACCTCTATTTTCTATTTAATATATGTTTTCTTTAGGCATGTTTTAGGTTTCAAATTAATTATCTTCATTACTTTAATATAAAAAAATAATAATAAGGGTCAATCCAAGTTGATTTAGGAGTTAGGTCCATTTTTTCTGTGGTCGAAATTAACCCATTACTCTCTAAATTTTTTTTAAAAATAAAAATAAATAAAAATCTTGACCCTTCAATTAGTGGCTAGGAAATAGTTGATAGAAGGAGAAAAAAGTCTCTAGAATCTATTACATACGCATATACATATACATGCCTTCATGCAGGTTCCAATCATATATGGCATGCATGCACATCCATGGCATGGTATGCCATATTTTGATTTGAGAATTTTACTAAAAACTACCCATTTAAAATAAAATTTACATTCTGGTGCCTCTTTCTTAAGAAGATTTGTCAATAAGCCACCCATTAATCTAAGTATTGATCATTGGAGTATTTTCGGCTCAATTTTAATGGAAGTTTGGGTTGGTATGCAAGTAAAGGAGTAAAGGGGTTTGCAGCTCAAATGGGCCGTATTGTGTCATTTATGTGAAATCTACCCTAGGCACTAGGTGCCTCACTTGGTGTTGAGTTAGGAGAAAAAATCAGCCCCATCTATAACTCACATGGATCACACAATTAGAAACAGTATACAGGGCAATGCTCACTCTTCAGATTATTTTCCTTAATGTGGCCCACGTAAATCATGAATGGTCTTATTTTGAGCCCTAGGCTTAAATTTTGTCGTGGCATCTAATGATTGGAGTGGATTTTATATAATTATTATGACGAGTCTTATAAAAATCTGAGGTGGACGTCTCTCTTCCATTTGTTTACTTTAGTGTGCCTGCCTGAATCACACGTCAACCTTATTTTTGGTCCTTGGACTTAACATGGGATTACCCATCTAATGATCGGAATGAATCCACGTGTACATCACGGTGAGCTCTGTAAAAAATTAAGGTGGGAGCATCCCTCTCCTAAATGTTCCTAATTTCTTCTAATATATTAAAAGAAGGGGTTTTTATGGACACCTACATTAATTTTTTTTACAGAGTCCACTATAATTTGTACACTAGAACTGCTCTGACCATTAGATATGCAATCCCACATCATGCTTGGGGCTAAAAAAAATGGGTTGACATATGATTTAAGTGGAAATTATCAAGAAAATAGTTGGGAGAGAGATGCCCACCCTAATTTTTACAAAGCCCATCATGATGTTATATAAAATCTACTTGAACTAATAGATGTCACACCAGATTCAGGTTCGCGGCCCAACAATCAGACCCATCCATGATTCAGGTAGGCCACGCTAAGAGAAAATGTTTGAATGGTAAGTGTGGCCTTGTACACTAGTTCATCCACCTAATCATGGATGGGGATGATTTTTTGTTTTTGTGTTGAACATCGAGTGACGCACTTGGTGATCGGAGTGGATTTCACATAACATTACACTAGGGCTCACCCTAGTTCCTTACCAATTTGCTCCACACAACCAAAACCCAACTTCCATTAACATAAACTAAAAGTAATACAATCACAATTACTCAAATTAACCAGGTAGCTCATTTAAAACTTTGATGGAAAAAAAATACTATAATGTAAATTCTATATTAAGTAGGCAGCTTTTTGTAAAATTCCCTTTTGATTTTGAGACCTTATGACATGACTACCAGGACATGCTTCTCTTTTGTGGCAGGGCACACATGCATTTGCCTAATTTCTTTTTATGCTTGGGCACCCAACATCCCTCCCTCTTTTTAGGTTTGGCTCATTTAGCCTTCTAAGGTGAATACAGATAAGTTTCACACCATGAAAATGATTGATTTTTGACCCTACGATTCTGGGAACGACATTGTAGTCCAACAAAGAACAAGAATCCCGCATTACTCAAATAGCCCATCCACACCATATACTTATATGACACTGCTCATTTAGTAAGTGTTAGAATGAATGGGGGTGTATCTTATTTGGTGGTCCTTAATTATCATTCCTTTCTTATTTCTTAAATATGATTTATTTTATTTTATTTTAAGGAAGGGAAAAGCCTCTAACCTTATTTATGCGACCCCACCATCTTTCACGGTCCTTAGACTACCATTTTTTATTATTTGTTAATATTATAAATAAAGGAGAAGACTACCATTCTTTTATTATTTGTTAATATTATAAATAAAGGAGAAGGAATGTACCCATCTTTCATGGTCTTTAGACTAGCATTCTTCTATTATTTTTTAATATAATAAAAAAAGGAGAAGGAAGGACAAAAACCTTTATCCTAAATTTTTCCAAAAATGGTAAAAGAATTAGGAGCAACGATGGTTACAACCCATACCAGCTAAGCCTGCAAAAGGTGATGGATGTGGATTGCTTGCAACAATGAGGTGGAGCACACCATGATGTTTGTAAGAAATCCATTCCGCCGGTATGTTTTTCCAACTTATGTTACGACATGTGCCCAAAAATAAGGTAGATGTAAGACTCAAGTAGGCCATGTGACAGGAAGAAGTGGGGTGGTAAATGCATACGAATGAAACCTTTTTGAGATCCATTATGATGTTTATATGCCATTCAACCGGTTCACAAGGTTATTATTGCTAGGATGAACTGAATGTTGTTGTTCAATTCAGACACTTGACCACACGTATAACGAACGATCTAATTTAGGTTAAACGTGTGATTAGATTAGATATCAGGCATGCAGAATCTTGTTCAATTCAAATCGAACTGAACACTTGTAACCTTAGGCGCCGAATTAGAAAGATTATGACCAGATCTGTGAAGACTAGCCCAAA
The DNA here is from genome assembly GCA_021015155.1 of Magnolia officinalis. NCBI lineage: Eukaryota > Viridiplantae > Streptophyta > Magnoliopsida > Magnoliales > Magnoliaceae > Magnolia > Magnolia officinalis. The sequence goes on along the minus strand of JAJHSJ010000009.1, from coordinate 63,804,843 downwards.
TGTTCAGCCACTAATTGTCATAATTATTATGCAATTTTATAATAAGAGGGTTAGTCCTTTTGAATGAGATCTTTTTTGTGTTAAAGACTGATTTTTCTTTCAATTGTGATAGCTTAGATCATGTTCCTTAATAAAACAATATGAAAAGACAATTTTAAAAAATAAATGTTGGATCACCAACTTTATTGATTAGAGCACTGAAGAAGTACAATCGGCAGAAGAATGAAAATTAACAGAAGGGAAACTCCCTACAACGGTCTGTGCCGATAAAATGGTCATGAGAAATACCTGATGATCGTAAGATAGTTGTGGCATGAGGTTTGCAAGACGTAGCCAAAGATATAACAAGTAAGAACTCAGTAATCCAAGATCCAAAAATGGGGTTGTGGATATTTAAATTACTTCTATGAGCATACTACAAGATGCATTGGACAGTAGCGAAACTAAGCTAAGATTTAATGGCTTCGAACTTATTGCAACATAGTTAAACAGAAGTGGATGAACTAAGTTAATTAATAAATTAAACTAATAATTGTTCATGGAGGACGAAAGGGATAATTAAGCAGCATAAAACTAAAAAGAAGTTGATTGATTTGTATTAGTGATGCAGGGATGAACGTGATGAGGATAACTACCCCGAATCCACGGAGCTTCTCTGGACTCCTCACAAAGACTTCTCGAATCCACGAGAAAAGAAAACAGAAAATAAAAATAAATTCTAAGAAATTCGAAATTGATTAATTGATGACTAAAAACGAGTTCACAATCCTTTAAATAGGGGTACCAAGCAATGGGAAAGAAATCAGAATCAAACTACAACTAAAACTCCTAGAAATCGCGACTTACTATAAATAGTAAACTTACTATTTGTAGACGTTCGTGATGTCTACTAGTGCATAAGGTTTCCGGCCAAAAATAGTAAGTGTCCTATTTGGCTTCACCAAACCGTTCCCCTAATTATTCTAAGCTCTTTTCACGTTGGACGCAACTCCTAAAGCCCGACAGATGAAGAGTTATAATCAAACTAAAACTTACTATTTATAGTAAAAACGAAATTAAAACAGGAAAACGACCATCGATCCAGGGGTTTCTCGCAATTCCGGGCGTCGCAACCCTGCATAGCAGGGTTGGTTGGCTAAAGAAGCTCGTTCTACCCCCAAAATCATATATTTTACATCAGGTAACTCATTCTGAATTGCGAGATACGTCTGATCTAAGGTCTGACGGTCCAAATCACTTCTGTCGTCAACCGGGCCTTTTCTGATCCATCTTGGTCATGAAACTGTCCGCGACCCACTCTACATCAATTAGTGATGCCTTGCAGTTCTTCTTCAAGTGTTGCTTTTATAAGCTTCAGAGAGGTGAAGGTTTCGATTATGTAGCGGATATATCCTATTTAGACTTGAAGTCCTTGTTATGTTATGCCATTGTAAACAATTTACTTCTATTTTCAGATGATTTCTATTGTTCTTTTTTCTGACATCCAATATTATCTCAAACATTCTTGAGGAAAATTTTCCTTTTGAGTTTACTTGGGACGGTCATGTCATGCGTATGCTAGCTACGAAGAATCCGACAATGGTGGGTTTTTTTAGAGAAGCTTCTTATACACGTTAAGTATCAAATTATGCGTGTCTTGCGTCCATTGGTTACTTGTCATACGAGATATGACGGCCTTTTTTAGTCCTAACCATGTATATGATTGTAAGCATCTGGCTATTTTTGGTAGAATACGTCTTTCATAGATGGGCACTTACGATCTCTCTTGGTGTGAATATGTTTCTTTCTCATCTTTCATACAAGTATGCCGACACGTAACGGCTTTTCATTCACTAAATAAAATTACGTTTGACTAGGTGAAAACACTAAAAACACAAGAATATTAACCCGATCCAAAACTTGTGGCCCCACAAATATTTGAAAAGTAGGCATTCAATCCCCACCGTTTCCTATCATGTGGCTCATTTGACCTTTGGATTGTCTCATTTTTTAGCTCATGTCCTAACATGAGCTAGCAAAACAGAGCAACCGGTTAGATTTCTCACAAACATCATGGTGGCCCCACCTAGCTCGGAGATCGCATGCAATATGCATGAAAGGTGCCACAAGTGCAGAGTGCCGAGCCATGGAAAAGGTAGGCACCACGATGTAGGTCAATCTTGAGCCATCCATTGATTTGATAGTGTGATGGCCCGCTGAATGGACAGCATGATTTAGACTTATTTCCTTATTACGTTCAAAAAATAGGTTAAACTCAGTAGCAGTTGGGAAAATAAGTAAAATGTTGTCGTCTAATGAGTTAGAGAAGCAACTTCCTGATACCATATGTCGCATGTGCCAACTAGAAACACGTGTGGAAGATCCAAACCGTCTACGAAGCACATGATGAGCTGAAACACCCATGCCCTTAAAATCATGCATGACTGATGTTTGGGTAGGCCATGACAGTAGAATAAATTCCACTCATACTGTTGTCCACGTGGAGTGAGAATCACTTAAAATGATTTTTCAGCAATAAAGATTTTATCAACTAACAAAGATTTTATCAACTAACACGCTGAAATGACACGTTTGGTTGTACCAAATATCATGAATTTAAGGATATATGACATTTCAATACATATAGTGCAACCAAAGGCACCCTAATTGTTTTTGGGCTACATTATAAGGGATCTTAGGTTGTTCAATATACACACAATAATAGATGATCCCTGTCAATGGTGGGACCTACATGATGGACGGTTGACATCGAAGGTGGTCCCACATAATGGAAAACCCATATTGATGGTGAACCACACAAGATGGATGGTCCACATCAAAGATGAGACTCATATGATGGATGGTGGACATTGAATGGAGGCTCACATGATGGACGGTTGACATTGAAGGTGGTCTCACATGATGAACGATCTATGGTCTCACACGATGAACGATCTATATTGAAGGTAAGTCACCCGCAATAGATGATTCACATCAAAGGTAGGACCCACATGATGAACGGTTGACATCAAAGGTGCTCATATGATAGATGATTGACATGGAAGATGGTCCCACATGAGGGATGACCCATATTTAAGGTGGGACACACACATAGATGGTCCACATCAAAGGTGGGACCCACTTGATGGATGGTGGACATTGAAAGTTGACCCACATGATGGATGGTTGACATCGAAGGTGTGCCCATGTGATAAGCAACCGTTATTAAAGATGGGGCCAACAAGATAGATGATCCACATCAAGGTGAGCCCACATAATGGATGGTTCACATGAAATGTGGGCCCCACATGATGGATGACCCACATGAAAGGTGGGCCCCATGATGGATGGCTCTGCATGATGGATGGCCCATATCGAGTGGGCATCACCTATTGAACAGTCTACATCTAAGGTCTTGCATGATGGACAACCTATATCCAAGGTGACCCAACATAATGGATGGTCTGCATCAAAGGTGTGCTCTACATGATGGACGGTGGACATTAAAAGTGGACCCCCACATGATGCATGATTCACATTAAAGGTGGGCCCACATGATGGATGCTCCACATAAAGGTGGAGTGATAGATGTTGGACATCAAAGGTGGCCACACATGTTGGACATGCAACTCACAGTAGAGGTGAGTCTCACATTTAATTGCCCGTTTCTCTTGATTAATTACGGGATTCTAGCCATACAATGGACCCACGTGAAAGGTGTGCGTCATGTGATGGGTTGTGGACATTGAAGGTCGACCCCACATCAAGGTGGTCCCATGCAATGGGCTATCCACATCAAAGGTTTACCCCTAATGATGGATGGCGTCCCACATCCAAGACAGGTCCAACATGATGGACAAACCACATTGAAGGCAAGGCCCACATAATGAATAGTCCACGTCAAAGTTATGCCCCATATGTTGGGTAGTGGATATTGAAAGTGGGCACCACATGATGGATGACCCACATCAAAGTGGCCCCCACATAATGGACAACCCACATCAAAGGTTGACCTCTAATGATGAATGACCCACATCTAGGGCCGGAACCACATTATAGACTATCCACATCGAAGTTGGGGCCCACACGATGGACTGTCCACATCAAAGGTGGGCTCCACATGATGGGCGATGGATATTGAAGGTGGGTTCCACATGATGGACAATTTATTTGATGGTGGGCCCCACATGATGCGCAATTTATTTGATGGTGGACCCCACGATAGATGACCCACATCACGGTAGGGCCTATAAAATGGACAGTCCATATCAAAGGTATCGATGATGAATGACCCCATTCAAGTTGGGCCCCGCACGATGGATGACCTACGTTGAAGATGGAGCCCACATGATGGATGGTCCACATCAAAGGTGGGCTCCACATGAAGGGTAGTGAATATTAAAGGTGGACCCCACATTATTGATGACCAACATCAAAGGTGGGCCCTACATAATGGGCAATGTACATTAAAGGTGAGCTCTTAATGATGAATGGCCCACATCCAAAGTGGGCTCTACATAATGGATAGCTCACATCAAAGGTGGTACTCACACAATGAATGGTCCACATCACATGTTGGCCCCACATGATGGACAGTGAATATGTGGGTGGACCAAGCAAACTTGAGGGGTAAATACTTACGCAATGTTGGAAACAAACATTTTTATTTTTATTTTTACTTTTTAGTTGACAAATGTGTTATTTACTAAAGTTATCTATTTATTTAATAAGTAGACACCAAGATAAGCTACTTAAGGTATAAGTTTCATATTTAAAATAAGGTATAATCCAAATGACCCCTTTAATGCTACCAAATTTTCAAGTGGAGTTAAGTTCTTGAATTTTAGTGCTATACTTACCATCTTAGTGTTGTCCAATCTTATATAGGAAATAGAAGTGATAGACAACGTGCATTTTTATTAGGTGGCCCATGGTGTCTATGGGCCTGCATGAAGTCCATTAATGTGACAATATTGGCAATATTTTGAAAGTAGCATGACAACTTAAGGGGTTGTTTGGGTGAGGGATTTCAAACAAGGATAGAATGTACATCTATACACATAGTTGTAAATTAGTTTAAATTAGATTTTAGATTTATTGTATAGATATTCTTAACTTGTATTTTTGCTACAAGAAAATATTTTCTCTTTAAATAAAAATCAACTAAGAGATTTTTCTAAATTAACATGGTATCAGAGTAATAATATTTAAAAATTGATTTTTTTTTTTATTAGAATTCTGTCATTTTTTCCTCCCTTGTTCTCACAGAATGATTTGCCCACCCAAACTATCATTCTTCGGCCACTCCACCCACATACCTCTCTCATTCTCAATTAGTTCACAGCCATTAACTCATCATCATCCTCGTCGTCATTGTCATCATTATCTACTTACTTGGGAAAGTCATTGATTTCAAATCTCCCTTATTTATTTTTTGTTTGCGATTTATTAAGTTCATAAATATTGTTCATAGATATTCCATAATTGAACCACAATAAATTTATGAATGTAGGACAAAAAATCGTATCCTTAAAAAATAAAAATAAAATAAAATAAAATAAAATAAATAAAAATTTAAGACTTTGCAAATCCACAAAATTTGAGGCTTGCTTAAAAGGAAGAGTAGTTATTCCACAGTAACGAATACTCTCAAATGTAGCTTGATTTTTAAATCAAATCATTGTAGTGAAATCACAGTTCAACACTAGGTGGACCATGTGGATTAGTGTAAGACCCACTTCAGCAGGTAAGGCTGCCATAGACCGTCCTTTTTTTTCAAGGAAGTTGATCCCAGCCATTTGAAAGATGGACTTGAATGTAAGCCTGGAGTATAACTGATTGAAAGATCCTAACCATATATAAGGTGGCGCAATATTTGGATGGTCTAGATTGGAGTGCAAGCAGACCAATCATTTAATAAACGGTGAGAAATGTAAACGGTAGCGATTAACCGGTGGCGAAACGTACACGCAGCGAAGTTTAGCAAGGCGCAGATATTTTCAAGAGGGGAAATGATCCGGTGGTTCCAGAGCACTATAAGTTTCTGTGCACCACATTGCATTGATACACCTGGACAATCCTATTGATCAATCCAGACCGTCCATTACACCAATTGGAAGACATGATCTATCTGTAAGGTGGCTTTCCATCCACTTTGTACTTATAGTACGGCACACCAATCAGGACCGTCCAAATTGTGATCCCCTTGTAGATAGGGCATAAATCACGATGATGGAATCATCTAAACCGTATGATTTTAGCAAACTTGATCACTCTACCTTTATTGTGAGTGGTCCGGTGTATATGAACTATGATTTAGTAAGGGGTACCGAACTTATGACTCATAAGATCGGCAAATCTGTCCATCAATCTAGACCGACCAATCACAAGATCCGAAAAACTGTCCATTAATCTAGACCGTACAATCGACGGGGCACATGATGGATGAGCTCCCTTTGAAATTCCAGAAATTGTAATGGTTCGGATGATTGTGATCTCCCAATCAGCATGCACTTGGGGCAGTGTATTATCAAAGAGGTGGCCCACTAACTGAACATCAGTATTTATTATCATGTACGCCAATAAACATATCATTTTCTGGCTCGAGAGCACGCGCTTGCGTACCAACAATCGTAGAAACAGTTCATCAACGGATCTGGACCGTTAAATCAGTGGGCCACCTCTGGGATAACCCATGATCCAAAAACCAGGTTGCCTGGTAAGTTTGTAACCGTTGAAACCATTGCCTATCTTGATGGTGGGGAAAGCTTCCACTGTTGGACGATCAGTGCCATCCAATTTATCTAAGTGGGCCATTGATGAGGTGGCCTATCAATTGTTCGGTCCTGATTGGTAGACAAATTGGCAAATTTTGTGAATACAATGTACCTTTCGCAAAAAAGAAAAAACTTGATACTCTGGTGGAGTACCGTCGTTCATAAGCTTGCAGTCAAACATTGTACATATGTCATGGATGCAACTCAAATCAAACCGTCCAATCATGAGACCAGACTTTAGATTGATCATAACCGAAGGAGACATAGTGAAATGATGTTCTTTCTGGCTTGTAAGAATGGATTAGTATGAAGCCAATGGATGGTGAATATGAATAATAATCAATGGTCCAAATTCAACAAACAAGCACCTGTAAATCAAAGGCCAGTACCATTCAGTCCACCCAGTTATGAATCATCTAAGATTCGGTGAGTTTGAGTCGACTCAGACTTAGTTGGACCCAACTCAGCTCAACACCCTGAGTCAACTAGATAAGTCACCCCAACTCAAGTCAATCCGAAGTTGACTCGAGACTAGATGAATCAGTCCAAGCCATCGAGTCTTTTGACCATGGTCCTCAACTATTACAAAAGTGTTACATGCAATGCACCATGAGAGAGGAGACGCTTTCTGAAGTACAAGAAGGGTTGTTAAAAGTAGGTTTCTTTTGGTGTGTTAGTCAACCAACATTTTTAAATTGGTAGAGACTCTTCAAAGATACACACGACATGGTTATAGATAAATAAGACCATTCAAATTGCTAACCTAATAGTGTTAGACTAAATTGTGGAATTAATGGACTGATCTATAAATTAATAATAGAGATCAAAAGTCGATGTGTCAAAGTCGATGAAAGCCTTGGTGTGAAATTGGAATCGGGAACGGGGTGGTTATGGGAAAAAGAAGTGGAGGGTGATTCTATTGGCAGTTTTGTGGGTGATCTGGGTGAAGAGAAACAATGTTATTTTTGTAATAGGAGTCTCTCGATGATTGGAGTTTTCTCTCAAGTCTTGTCTTTGTTTAGGAATTGAGTTTCGTGATGTATCTTGTGTTTTTGGGATTCGCAGCCTTCTACTTTGGGTCGGTTTTATTTTCGTAGTTGTTTTCTTCTCCTCTTTCTACTTATAGTCTATCTTATTCCTTTAGTAAAATATTATCTTTTAAAAAAATAGAAATCAAAAAGAAAATATATACTTCATTGGAAAGCTATTCATGTTTATACAAGAAACTACTTGAATCTTTTGCACCATCTCATATGCTTTAAGAAAGTTTTTTCAATGGGGTTGAAGTAACAATCGTGCATATAGTGAAGCACATCGATATTATAATAATCCAATAATATGATCTAACCCAATGATCATATGGGACCCACCTTATAAAAGTCCTACAAATATTGGATGGAGCATAGCTTATAAACTATAATGTTCTTATCTAAATTTGCCATTAAAATTTTGACTTCTTGCTTGTTTATTTTTTATCGTTCATTTGATAGCAGTCAATTGGATGGTTAGGATTGCTTGACTAAGTATGATTAAGAGATAAGCTCCATGCATAATGCACTCTCATGTTAGGTAAGAAAGAGTTTTGTAAGTCATGAATTTAGGGATGAAGAAACAGGGGCTGCTCAACATTTTTGGGGCCTTAGGCAAGTCATAAAAATGAAGCTTTTTAGTTTAAAAAATAAAAAATAATAATAAATTCAAAATTAAACCATAAATTTGCTTATTGTCTTTTTAGAAAAAATGAATTTAGAATTTAATTTAGAAAAATGACATTAGAATTTAATTTTTTGAAAACTTAATTAGCAATAAAGTAGGTAGTTGTGGCCCTAAGTTTTAGAAGAAGAATTTATTGGAAATGATGCTATTATTTTGAAAAGAGACGATAGAGTTACATTATTATTATTGATAGTGCTAGTTTGTAGGATTTGTTTTTTATTTTCAATTTCAAATTTGTAAACTAATTTTTAGATGTTCCTATTTTGTAGGTCTTTCAATAAATTTTATTTCAAAAAATTTAAGCTTTTTTTTTTCTTTTTAATTTTAATTTTACTATAATATAGGACCTTCATACTTAAGAAATTTTAATTTTACTATAATATAGGGCCTTCATAATTAGGAGGTCTTAGGTGATTGACTCACCTGCCTACCCCTTAGAGCTGCCCCTGTGAAGAATTGGCTTCCAAAACTAGACTTCTTTTCTGCTGAGAGGTTGCATTGTGCACAACTAGCCTTATCTTAAATTACATAAATGTTATTTCTTTTAGGTTGTGTTTGGTTGCACCAAATGTCAAATATCATGCAACCAAACACAACCTTAACTAAAACCCTTTCCCATTTCCTTCAATAATATAAAATCTTAACCATTCTCAAAGCTAATTGTGATGAGTTTAAAAAGATAAAATAAAAAGGAACCTTTTTTTTAATGATTATAGCCTAGAATTAGAAGCATCGTGCAATTCTATGTTGTAAATTTATAGAATAATAATTTTTTCTGTAAAATATGGAATCCGAAAAATGCAAAACAATCTGAAATATGGACAGGCTAAAGCATGTCTGAAACGCTGTCCTTAAAGCGTTATTTGCCCCTACTCAAACGAATTGAGTATGCTGATAGGTTACAGGCAAATTGCTCTTAGGATACGACAAGCCTGGTGTGGGTCTGCGTTCAGCAAACACGAAGGCCCACCAAATGGAATTCTTTTACACAATTTTCTGGCAGTATTACAATATAATAGAAAAATCTCAAAAGAAGAAGAAAGGAAGAGAAAAAAAAAATGATTTCGACCACTATACTGGTCAGTTCAAATCTTTAGCCAATAGTTCAGTTGAACCGTCCTAACCACATCGCTGGTCTGTTCTTCAAGCTAAGGTTCAAGTCTTGCTACGTCGCTGGAAGCACTAGAGTATATGAGTGGAGAGGGGTAGACTGTCTCAATTCGTGTTAGTTTGCTGGAGTGGGTTGAGATTGTTTGGAAACCCATCCAGATCCTCTATTTATAGGCTATAGTGGCTAGGAGGTTATGGTCCAGAGACTTAAATTCCATTAAGTCATTTTTGGCTGTTGGAAAACTAGCCGTTTTCTGACTGTTGTGCATGGGTCATTAATATGTTGCATGCTGACTGTTGTGAACAACAGCTAGCCGTTTTCTAGCTGTTAGGCTAGCCATGCAACAGTTACAGCTGGACCCTGCACTAATGGCTCAGTTGTTACAGTTTCTGCTGCAACAGCTCTTTTCAGTCCCTCTATTTATACTGAGAGATTTCTCTCCCAGTCCTTTAGTCTTTCTGCTTACCAGCCACCCGCCATAGTCACTTAGTCGCACCGCGACTCGCACAAGTGCAAAGTGCGCCACTAGTGCCTCTACAGTCACACTGCCTCACATGCCCACGCCCTCGCACCGAGCCCGTGACTGTGACCGAGACCGAGTCTGAGCCCGTGCCCGAGCGCGCGCGCGAGTGCTCAGCACTGGAACACGCAAGGTCCATAGTCCACGGACTATGTAGGTAAATATTATAATATTATACTATTATCATTTAAACCACAGATTTTTCTATTCCCTTTCCCATGTGGGACTATTCCAAAAAACCCACAAAACGATATTTTTTTCAAACAAAATAATATATATTATATATTATTTTTGTTATTAAAATCAATATTTTTCAACATTCTAACCATCTAAATGGTGGACACCGATCGGATACTACCCCAACCGGGACCAAAGGTAGAGATGGACGCTCCTGGCAGGAGCTCTTTGAAGTCCATAGTGACATATATGTTTTATCCATGTCATTTTTATTAGATAATTTCAAGGCATGAGCTCAAGAAAGAGGCATAAGAAAGACTAAGTAGACCACACCATAGGAAGTAATGGAGATCAAACACTTCCTATGAAAAACTTCTCGTGGGCCACAAAAGTTTTGGATGAAGCTAATATTTATGTTTTCCGTTCATCTAAGACCATGTGACCTCATGAATAGGTTGGATGGCTAATGAACATCACCACAGGCACCGAGAAGGTTCACATGATGTGGTCCACTTCAGCCTTAGATTTGTCTCCTTTTTAGACTCATGCCCTAAAATGATCTGCCAAAATGAATGAACAATGTAGATAAAACACATACATAATAGTGGGCCCACAAATCCTTTGCTAGGACCATCCATCTCTAGCTGGGGGTAGTACCCAATCCACTTCCCCAAATGGCGGCTATGAAATGGACCACTTCAACAAAATGGCCAACGGTCAATAATTCAGAAGCAAAAATGAGATAGTCAAGATGGTCTAACAAGGTAATATTTGGACGGTCCTCCCTGATTACGAGTACCATAATAGGTAAGGTCCAGATTGAAAGTGCACTATCTGTGCATTGGAATATTCCCTTCTACTTTTAAATGAGGAGAACAAGATATCATGTGCAATGTACTTTTTTAGTGCTCCAAAATTCAATAATGACAAAAACAATATCACGATTATAGAAATTTGCTAATTAGATGCGGCCCCACCCAGACAGTGCGCCCCTTACTGTGGGGCCCACCTTGATATACGTATTCCATATCCACGTTGTTCGTCCGTTTTGCTGGATCATGCACTAAAATGAAGCAGATCCAAATCTCAGTTAGACCATACGAGATTAAACAATGGTGATTGAACACCCACCGTTAAAAGCTTCCTTGGCCCACCGTAGTGTTTTGGTAATGTTTATTTGACATCCAACCCGTTGATAAGGTCAAAAAAACATGGATGAAGGGAAATATAAAAAAGAATATCAGCTTAATCAAAACTTTTGTGGCACACAAGAAGTTTTTAGTGGTCAATCACCATTGTTTCCCTTGGTAGGGTCCACCTTAGATTTGGATATGCTTTACTCTTTTTTTTCTTTCCCTAAAATGAGCTGGAAAAAAGGATGGCCGGTGCGGATATAGGATACATACATCAAGGTGGGCCTCATGGTAAGGGCGCACCTAATCCGTTCCCCACAACCACACCCATAGACAAGGCATATCATCTACAAACCACCACATGTGCTAATGTCTATGTGCAATATCCAGGCCATCCATCAAGTGGGTCTGACCATGTATGTCCTCAACCAAAATCAGGCTCATCTATTCATTAGGTGGGCCAGGATGTTTGAAATGGTGAGACTACTTAAAAATAGCGATTCATTCAGGTAAACCATTGATCAGGTAGACCACACCCCTTATAGGAAATGCCCCATAAATCTCTCAAATTGGAATATTCTAACCCTTTTATATCCGGCTCTGTTTTTATTTAAACCTAAAATTATTTTTTTACAAGTTCATAACCAAAAAAATAAAAAATAAAAAAATTTACGAGCTTATAACCGTATCAAATGATGGAATCCTTCAATTTTAGTGATTTTATGGCCATTTTCTATTCATGGTATGGCCCATTTAATCAACAATTTGGGTAATGTAGTAAGGCATAGCCAGGAGTTATGCTTATAAAACAACTACATGTATGATATATTGAGCAATGAAAATGAAATTATAGAGATGACTTTTAAATTCTCCTTAATGTATGGTTTTTGGGGGGCCATAAAGTGAATTTCAAGATTTTTTGTGGTTGTCCATTTTTATCATGTTGCTTGCATGATTGTCGAATTGGCATGAATTTTAAGCCATCATATTTTCATGATGAGGCAATCCTGTTGAATGGACGGGATCAAACATGCATGTATCACTTTAGACAATTGGTTGCATATTTTTTCATCCACACTTAGTTGCACGTGGGACCTTCTCTATTCAAAATATCTAAGTGTGTTAAGCCATTGATTTTAACATATTAGCATGGCATCTAATTTTATAGAATAGGTTTGGTTGCACACACTCATGTATTTAAGTTTTCATTTTATATATAAATTAGACTCTTTTCACATTTGCATTGGCCAATTTTCCTATAAAAATATTTTCATATGAACCAATTTTTATATTCATATGTCATTTTATTTTTACACCACACGTATAATGTAAGAGAGAGTTGACTTTGGGGATGACTTGTGTAAGAGAGATGGGATGGAGTGATGGGTTGTGTATTTGACTAGTGATGTTAAAGGTAGTAGAGATTCTCTCGAAATGCGCAACGCGCGACGTTTCCTCAAGATATGCGTGGGCCTACATCTTTTAGCTTGGGTATCGTATTGGAGCGTGAGACACGGTGTTAGAACCGCGGCGACGGTACGGTTACTAGGGTATAAGTTTCGAGTCGAGTTGACTCAGATCTACGGGATATGACTTAGAGTCGTGCACAAGCGTTGTCTACAGGTCACGGGTTGCCAGAATTCAATGAGGAGGATCGCGGAAATCTAAGGAACGGTACGGATTAGGATACGGGCCTTACAGCTCTCCCCTCCTAATAAAAAATTTCGTCTTCGAAATTTACATTACTGCACAGAACAAAACAAGAATGAGGAGAAAATATAGCATCACATAAACATATATATCGAAACATAATACAAGGCACAATCAATTTACAAAAAGATGGGGATAGCGCTCTCTAATCTCAGCCTCGCGCTCCCAAGACACCCCCTCGCACTATGGTGATCCCACTGCACTTTCACCAAAGGAATGACCTTGGTTTGGAGGACCTGCTCCTTCCGATCAAGGATATGAAGTGGCTGCTCAATGTAAGAAGCGTCCTCATGAACCTCTAGCGGGTGCTAATCAATAACAGTAACGATGTTTGACCCACACTTCCGCAACATAGATACATGAAAAACGTTGTGAACGCCAGACAACTGCGGTGTTAAGGCAAGCCTATAGGCCACGGCGCCAACATGCCCAGTGATCTCGAAAGGTCTAATGAATCTCGGGGCAAGCTTGTTCTTCGCTCCGAAATGAACCACACCCTTCATGGGTGAGACCTTGAGATAGACATGGTCCACAACGACAAACTCTAAGGGACAACGCCGACGATCAGCAAAACTCTTCTACCATCTCTGAGTTGTGCGCATCCTCTGCCTAATGATATCGATGGCTTCTGATGTCCTCTGCACAAGCTCGGGACCTAGGAGATGATGCTCTCCAACCTTGGTCTAACAACTCAGAGATCCGCACTGTCTGCCATATAATGCCTCGAAAGGAACCATGTCAATGGTCGCCTGATAGATATTATTACGCGAACTCAGCCAAACGCAGATGCTCATTAGGGGTGTATATCGAGCCGAACTGAGTCAAGTTGGGATCAACTCGGCTCGGTCACCAGGCACACCCAGCTCGAACTCGGCTCAGTTCAGTGACCGAGTCAGCGTGTCCAGCTCGGCGTGACTCGATCAGCAATCGCACGAGTTCGAGCCGAGTTCGAGCCAATTTCAAGTTTTCGAGCTTTCGAGTCGTGTTCAAGTTCGTTTTTCAAGCCGAGTTCAAACACGATAGTAATAGGAATAAAAATCAAACCAAAACTGATCCAGATGAAAAAAATCCCAACAGCAACAGCAACAAACAACTCATATAACCTGTTGTGATATCTAATCTAACAGAACAGTAACGGTAAAAAATAAAAATAAAAATAAAACAAACGAACCAGATGATAAAATCCCAACGAAGGTTTGACATATCATCTAATACAGGTACATATCTCCCAATATGTACCAGTATCGTCCATGAACGATATAATTGTATATAGGAGCGATACTCACAGATTCAATACGGAGAAAACCATTTTGCAAACCATGATCCTAGCAGCAGCAGAAACAAACATACCATTTTAAATTACTAATGCAATAGAAATAGCAGCCAAAATCATACAAAAAAAAAAAATCCAGATGAGAAAATCCAAATAAACAGTAAAAGAAATTACAGCTAACATTCAATCTAAGATAACAGTAACCAGATTCAATAAAAAACAAAACCTATATGAAAAAAAAAAAAACCCAAAATTCAAAAACCAAGGAAAACCCATTTCACCTAAGACAACAGAAATTAAAATCAAACAAAATCCAAACCTGAAAAGATCAGAAAACAAAAACCAATAAAATCCGACCCATATGAGAAAAAATCAAAGACAACCAAAATCAAAGACTACCCAACTGAGATACCTTTGTATCTAGCATGACTGCACAAAGAATCCATGTATTCTCCATTGCCACTTTGAGATTGTCGAGCGTCTCCTAGTGGTACTCATGTGACCCATGCAAGAAATTGAAGCGTGCAATGTTCATCCCAACCCTCAAGAGCTTCTCCACCATCGGTACGAAACTGAAGCAGGGGCCAGGGCGTAGGTGTGGGAGGAGCAGGGAGAGGGAGAGAGAGAGAGAGAGAGAGAGAGAGAGAGAGAGAGAGGTGAAAGAGGTGCCAGACGAGCAGGGGCCAAGGCGTAGGTCTGGGACGAGCAGGGAGAGAGGGTCGAGGACTCGGGCGTAGGTCGGGACGAGCAGGGCCAAGGTAAGGAGAGAGGGAGCAGGGAGAGGGTGTTGGGGTCGGGCGGCAGTATTTTGAAAAGGGGGGAAATGAAAAGGGATTTATAATATATACCAAGTCGAAGTTGAGCCGAGTATCGATCCGAGTCGAGTCGAGCTTTTTCGGGCCGAGTCAAGCGAGTTGATCGAGCTGGCTTGGTTAGTGTACACCCCTAATGTTCACCCCAGCTTTCCGAGAAGTTAATCACGCAAGCCCAAAGCATATCCTCAAAGATCTGGTTGACCTTTTCGTCTACCCATCGGTCTGCAAATGATACGCCATGCTGAGCTGCAAAACAGACCCCATCACCTTCTGAAAGCTCCTCTAAAACTAAGACGTGAATCTCGGGTCTTGGTCAGAAACAATCGAAACTAGAACGTCGTGCAGTCTCACAATCTCTTTGATGAATATCTTGGCAAGCCGGTCCAAAGGCTAGGTCGCACGAATCACGAGAAAAGCGCGCCAACTTCGTCAAATGATCCACGACAACCCAGATGGCGTCATGACTGCGCTGATTCATCGGCAAGCCCATAATAAAATCTATGGATACATGCTCCCACTTTTACGTTAGGACACTCAACTGCTGCAACGGATCTGGGGGTCTTCGATGATCGTCCTTGACATGCTGACAAGTGTCACACTCGGCCATAAAACTGGCGATTTGGCGCTTCATCCCTGTCCAAAAATATTGTCGCCTCATATCGCGGTACATCTTCGTCGAGCAAGGGTGGATAGAAAACCTCGATCGATAACCTTGGTCATAAGATCTTCGTGCAACTCTGGAATATCTGGGACACATAATCGACTTCTGAAGCGAAGTTCACCATCAGAACTAATCTGTCAATCTGACTAACTCTCAGATGTCGCATTTGCTCGATAACTCTGTAATAACTCGTCCGTCTGTTAAGCCTCGATCACCCTTGCGACAAGAGAGGGTTGAATCGACAGCCTCAATAACTGCACGATAGAAGATTGCAGACCGATCTCGAAGTCATGCGCTACTACATCCTCAAGCATCTTTTACTCTTGAATCATCATCTTATTGAGGGTCAAATATTACATACCAGACCCCAGTTATTGCCTGGATTTACGAACATGGTACTGTTTAACAGCCTAATTTAATTGTGTTTGTGATGCAAGGTGTATTTACAAGCTTAGACTGAAACAGGGTGTTAAAAGCATGGATTTAACACTCTGATGTCACCAAGGCAAGGGACGGACTCCAGGGGACCAAGATCGACGGATTTACATGCCAGAGATCCGAGATAATCGAGAAACTGAAGCTAAAGAGGCCTGAAAATCGTCCAGAATGCAAGATCATAGGGTTCCCACCATCCATTTAGCTCGAAACTTTATATATGACCTGAGGACCATAAATTAACCGTACACGTCGAATTTCAGCTCTTAGATCCCTGTGAAAGTGGCCCAACTGACAGATCAGCCCATTAACCGTCGATTTTGGGTCCACCTAATCTCTGGATATGCCTCAATTTTGGACTCAACGCCTTAAATGATATGACAGAATGGATGGACAGAACAGATTTCTCATATACCATCACAATGGACCCCACATGTGGAAACGACCGTTGACAGACCCTTCTTTAAATAAATAAATAAATAAATAAAAGAGAAAGCATAAACGGAAGCCTCTGTTCCTTTCGCCAGCAACCAAACAGCGCAATCGGTTGGGTTCTTATGGGCCACCATTGTGCATCAACGGTCCGATCCGCACCGTCCATAAGACTCACACGGCCCCTCTCATTCAGGCCTAGGTGGAGGAATTTCAAAAGATAGCAGATATCGGATCTCAACCGTCCAAACGTAGGACGAATGGTAGAAGTACAAGTCCCATGGGCTACACCGAATCTGAGTCAAAACAAACCATACCTGACTAGTTTTTTAAGAAGAATCCGGTGGACGGCATGGATTTCGTAAAGGACAGATGAAGTGGACCCCACCAAGAACCAGCACAAATTTCTTGCGTAGCTTGGACGCGTTCGAACGCTGTTCGTCCGCTAAGCCTGCACTGGGCCACCCTCCTCACTTGTTTGGATGATCTAAACCGTCCAATGTACTCATAAGAGAATTTCGGCCAAAACCTCATTATTACTAAGCATCCGTGCATAAGAGCAAGCTCACAGCGACACGTAGCCATAGCTACGTCGGTTCATGGTGTGGCCCACCCACGACTCAGATCCAATTCATATTTTGGTCTGTGGCCTGATTCGACCCTACAAGGCCAATTAACGGACCTGATCCATTAAAAAACTATCACATGTGGGCCCCACAGCGATCAACGCAGCCAACTGCGTAACCCATATATCAAACGCTGTCCGATCTTCACACTCCTTGTGCGATCATGGACGTGACCGGACGGACAATTTGGACCATCCAGATGGAGTCCAAGGTGGGGCCGACCACCATCAAGGAGGCATTTTCAGGGAATGGATGGTCAGCTCTCCGGAACAAATATGTAAAATGTGACTCTTTCAGGACTTGCGCAGAAACTGAATGCGCACTGCCTCCTATTGCGTAAACTATGTTGCCGACTTCAGCAGCAACCGACTCTTCTACCGACTTCCTATTCTATAAAAGGGAGAGAGAAAGAGAACTGGAGGATCATCCAGGATCTGTCGTGGAGGCCAAGGAAGGTGGACGTGAAGCAAGAAAGAGAGATGGAGAGAGATCAGACATTGACGGTAGCACAAAGGAGTTTTCTCTTCTTCTTCTTTCATTATGTTTTATGTTTTTTTTTTTTTAGAGATTTTAGCTAGATCATGTCTATGATCAGCTAAACCTCTTAGATCGGGCTAAGAGGTGAAACTTGTAGCGTGATTGGGATGGTTGCTTTGCTTTGATTCATGTTTATTGAACTCTCCTGATTCTAGTTTGATTATGAATGAATGTTTTTAGTTTTAATGGTTTGTTGTGACTCAAATTACAATATATCTGCGATAGCTTGAGATCTTCTTTTTTCATGTATTGAGATTGTGAACTTGGGAACCCTGTTATTCACCATCGTCTCATAGGCATGGTTGGGTGACGGAATCCTTCCTAACTTTCACAATTCTCTCATGATTGGCTGTGAGATTGGTAAATTGTTGTTATTTGTCGTAGTCTCCTGGGCATGGTTAGGTGACGGAATCACTTCCAAATCTTCGCCATTCTTATCTATTGATGATTAGACCCATGAGAAGTTCAGAGATTTGACAAATCTCTTCTTACCAACTAGATAGGATAGGATTCTAATTCCAGTTGTCCTTGAATCATTGCTAGGTAGCTTCCCAATTGCTACTAGTGGATCCTTGGCACCCTAGTTCTCCACCTTTAAATTTACAAGTTTTAGATTAATATTTCACCATTACTCCCTCATACTCACTTGATTCAGATTTTATCTTAATCTAGTTCCAGTTCTACTTAGTTTCAAACTACGTACAGGTTTCAGTCTCTTGGGATTCGACCTCGGTCTCACCGAGTTTATTACTACATCACAACCCTATACTTGGGGAGTGAACACATATGCACCACCAAGCCTCGTTGTTGACAGCAAAGGGCATCCACCACCACATTTGCCTTGCCCAGGTGGTTCTGAAGATCAAAATCATAGTACTTCAGGAGTTCTATCCAATGTCTCTGCTGCATGTTCAACTCGGATCGTTTTACAGCCCATAACATGTATATAATGAGGCCCATTATATCAATAACATAGACCACCATATCATTGTCTTGCAATGGCAAATGAATATTTGTTTACCTTGTTACTTGCCTCGAGAAAATTAGACTTGAATATAGATATTTTACCCAAGTAAATAATGTTATACTATTACCTGATTACTTTATTTTTAAACAGTTTGGATATATGTATTGTAATGTATGGCCTATTTTTTTGCCCTAAGTTCTACCTATCTATTGACAATTTTAGAAAGACATGAAGTAATTTATTTTTTTAATTTAGACATAAGATCCTATATAATTTCAAAAAAGCCACAAACTAAAACCATATAAATTAAATGAGCTACCCACGATCTCTTACATACAAGTACGAGTACCTAAAATGAGATTAATCCATTATCAGGAGTCTACCAAAGAAGCTTAGTCTTTTTACAAATTTCTAAGATATTATTATAGAAACTGATAGCTACTTTTTACAATTATTGTAATTGTTAAAAATTTTAAAACCACTTAACTTATAGAGATAACATTTTTAAATGGATATTTTTATTTTTTTAAAATAAAGTAATTATTTAACTCATCTCAATGAGAAGTAATCATCTTTGAAAAATTTTATTATAGATATGTTTGGATTGAAGAATACATATCACTTTTTCATGGTCTATATGTTGAGAAAATTCTTAAATCTGAAGATTTTGAGGTCGTTCGACTGGTCGTGGGAAGCTTCAACTGGTCGTGGGAGACGCTCGACCGGTCGTAGGTTCGAGCCCTGGCACGACTCAAAGTCCAGCGAGTTTTTGCTATTTTTTACTGTAGCTACGACTGGTCGAGGGTCAGCTACGACTGGTCAAAGGTGGGCTACGACCAGTCGTAGACAGCTACGACTAGTCGTAGGTTACGCAGTTTGTTCCGCGATTTTGCACGAAACTGCGGATTTGTGTCCTTTCGCAACTGGGATGCGAAAGGGAAGTTTCCTAAACTATAAATAGGGGTCCGTAGGGTTATTCTAGGGTATGGTAATGCATGGTAATGAATGTAAGGCTTCCTAAAAGGGTTCTAGGGTTATCAAAGGGTGTAGCAAGGGTGAGATTCGAGGTTGTTCGAATTGAGTAAGTCCTTTCTCTTTGTAATTGATGCTTTCATAGTGGTGATCTATCGCTTTGTGCCGTGGTTTTTTCCCGCAAGGGTTTTCCACGTTAAATCTGTGTGTTCTCTTTTCTTGTGTGTTGCTTGGTGCCATTGGATTGCTATCCTAGATCTAGATCTGTGTGATTCCGCAGGCCAAAAATCCCAACAAGTGGTATCAGAGCAATCGGTTGGGGCACAGATCTGAATCTGAGGGATTAGTAATAATGGCAAGCACTAGGTATGATATTGAGAAATACTCAGGGAAAAATAATTTTAAGTTATGGAAGATCAAGATGATGAGTTCCTTAATCAAGCAAGGCGAAGATGGTGCTCTTGAGGAGCGGAAGTCCACTATGACTGATGGTGATTAGAATACTCTTGATAAGAAGGCATTATCATCGATCCGTTTATGTCTCACGGATGAGGTTCTCTACAACGTCATGAGGGAGAAAACTGCGGCTAAGTTATGGGCGAAGTTAGAGGATGTTTATGCGAAGAAATTCTCTGAAAATCGTCTGCACTTGAAGCGGCAGTGGTATAACTTCAAGATGGTAGAGGGTGGAGATCTGGAGGCTCACATCAGCAACTTTAATAAATTGGTTTGCAAATTGCTGGATATGGAGGAAGTGATGAAAGATGAAGAACAAGCATGTATGTTGCTAAATTCTCTCCCGGTGTCTTTTGAGGCATTAAAGGACACTATGTGCAGCACAAACAAAACTCTGAGTGTCGATACAGTTATCTCAGCTCTTCAAGGGAAGGCTATGAGACAACTAAACAGCGACATGGGGACATCTTCTGATGCACTGTTTACAGCGGATAGGAATTCTGAACAAGGTACAGGTTCTTTAGGTTCTAAATCCAAATCCAAGGGCAAGGGCAAAGGGAAGGTAAAGTACTGGAATTGTGGGAAGGAAGGACATGTGAAGAAGGATTGTGGAAATCCTAAATTGAAGAGGGAAGATTCTGAGGCTTCATGCAGGGAGGCCAACGCTGCCACGTCAGATGGATGTGATGGTGATGTTTTATCTGTGTCTACTATCAGGCGGCCATACGATGATCGTAAGGACGAGTGGATGCTAGACACAGGGGCATCTTTTCACATGACTCCTCATCGGAGTTGGTTCGCCAGATATAGGGAGTGCGATGGTGGACAGGTATTTATGGACAATGACATTGCCTGTAATGTCGTGGCTATTGGTTCTGTATGCATCAAGATGTTTGATGGGGTGGAGCGTACCCTGACTGATGTCAAGCACACTCCTGATTTGAAGTAGAATCTGATTTCTCTTGGTGTGCTTGAGGCAAAATGATGCAAGTACATAGGTATTGATGGTGCTCTTAAAGTATCTAAGGGGGCACGGGTAATCATGAAAGCACAACGACTCGGTAACTTGTACAAGTTGATCGGGAGCACTTCAAACGGTGAAGCTGCAGAGGATGTAGCGGATCCCACCTCTGCACGTGTATGGCATGTTGGGCATGACCACATGAACGGGCAGGGCAGAAAGGCTGAAACGTGCGGACAGGGATACAGAGCAGGTGGAGTAGCCACCTGTGAGAAGAATCACACGGCATGATCGTAGGATATCGGCGAGGTACATGGACGACTCTAATATCGCAGGAGATTCATCTTCTATTCAGATGGCTCTAGGTGAGCCTGGTGCTGAAAAGAGGAAGGTGACTATGGGTGATGTGATGGATTCGTTGTACCAGACCGACATATGGGAGCAGGTGGAGCTTCCAGTGGGCCTGTGAGCGGTTGGATGCAAGTGAATCTTCAGGAGGATACATCATAGATACAGGGCGAGGTTGGTAGTGAAGGGTTATGCTCAGAGAGAAGGGATCGGCTTCTCAGAGATATTCGCGCCGACGGTATAGCAGGTGTCTATTAGATCCGTGTTTGGCGCTAGTTGGCCAACGTGATCTTGAGCTGGAAGGATGGATGTGGAGTCTGCACTCTGTAAGGGAAAGTGAAGAGCATTCTACATGAAGCAACCAGAGCGGTTCGAAGTTAAAGGGGCTGAGAAAAGACTTTGCAAGAGGTCGTGGTTCGACCTGTCGCCTAGGCAGTGGTTTGATTCCTTCATGGTGAGACATTCAGGATGAAGGATCGGGGGGCTATAAAGATGGTTCTCGGCGTTCAGACTGAAAGTGGAGTAGGCTTTGGTAATCACAGAAGGAATACCTTATGTGTAGGTATTGATCAAGTATGTGATGGGCCAAGTAAAGTTGGAGAGCGTTCCCTACGCGTCTCTCCTCAAGTTTTCCTCAGGACATGTCCCAAAACAGATGAGGAAAAGCAGGATATCTCATGAGCCTTATTCGAATGCGGTGGGCAGTGTATGCCATGGTCTGGTTTAAACCGGTTATTTCACAGGCTATCAGTGTTGTGAGCAAGTACCCCAGCAAGCAATATTGGATAGCGGTGAGATGGTAAGAAGACTACGTCATTCTTTTGTGAAGACAGGAGCAAAGGTGGTTGGGTATGTGGATTTAGATCCGGCAAACATGATCAACAAGAAATTCCTGTAAAGAAGTTCAAGTTCTGTGAAACTTCTTCGGGCTCGGCGATGGCGGAAAAGAAGGACGGAGTGTGATCTTGAGCTATGATGTGAAGCAGAGATAAGAGAAGAGGTCAAGGATCTACATGGTTGAAGATTGAAAACTTAGTGGAGATTGTTGAGAAAAGTCTTAAATCTGAAGGTTTTGAGGTCGTTCGACTGGTCGTGGGAAGCTTCCACTGGTCGTGGGAGACGCTCGACCAGTCGTAGGTTCGAGCCCTAGCACGACTCAAAGTCCAGCGAGTTTTTGCTGTTTTTTACTGTAGCTACGACTAGTCGAGGGTCAGCTACGACTGGTCGAAGGTGGGCTATGACCAGTCGAAGACTCGCTACGACTAGTCGTAGGTTACGCAGTTTGTTCCGCGATTTTGCCCGAAACTACGGATTTGTGTCCTTTCGCAACTGGGATGCGAAAGGGAAGTTTCCTAAACTATAAATAGGGGTCCCTAGGGTTATTCTAGGGTATGGTAATGCATGGTAAAGCATGATAAGGCTTCCTAAAAGGGTTCTAGGGTTATCAAAGGGTGTAGCAAGGGTGAGATTCGAGGTTGTTCGAATCGGGTAAGCCCTTTCTCTTTGTAATTGATGCTTTCACAGTGGTGATCTGTCGCTTTGTGCCGTGGTTTTTTTCCGCAAGGGTTTTCCACGTTAAATCTGTGTGTTCTCTTTTCTTGTGTGTGTGCTTGGTGCCATTGGATTGCTATCCTAGATCTAAATCTGTGTGATTCCGCAGGCCAAAAATCCCAACATTATATATAAATGATCAAGACCATTCATCTTCTAGGTGCTTCCCTAGATCAACGAAGGGTTAGAAGTTGCACCAAATAAAAAATTTCAGCCATCTATATTTGTAGTTTAATATGGACGATTAAAAAATTATTTCCAATGTCTTACATTTAACACATGATTATCGAACTCACCCAGGGTGACACATATTAATACCAAGTCATGACATGAATGGTGTTGTTCATGTTTCATGTTAGTCATGTCATAAAATTGAAAACATGTCATGTCACTGTCCTCGTTGCCCACCAAATAGGATGTCTACTTATGAGGTGGATAAATATGTATAGTTTGAATATAACTAGTTATCATTTTTCTAACCATCTATTTTTAGTGTTACACAAGTGTACTAAACAAATAAATTGATCGACTTGATTTTTTTTAAAAAAAAAAAAAAAACACACACACACACACATTCACTTTAGATCCTATACAATGAATGGAGGTTGGATCTTGACATTTATCATGTGTACTATTAACATGGAACATGTCAAGGCCCCATATCCTTCTTACCATTCTACATCCACATGTTCTCTCTTTTTCACATGTATCGCATGTCGTTTACTACTCGACCTGTCAGAAAAAGCTTCTGATTCTGTGACTTTTCAGAAATGACAAAAAAATATTATTAAAAAAGAAAATCTTTAAGTTTTTAATTTGACCAATCAAAATGCTTTAAAAGTATTCTACTAATGATGTTCCAGCTTAATAGCCCAATCATTGTTGTTGTGAATCTTCATGTGTTTTAATGCTCTAATAAAAATGCAAGTCAAACTTCTTTCTTTTTTTGTTTTAATTGACACGTGTAATCCTTCAACACGGATTGCGTTTAGAATGGTGACGCACTCTCCCATGCACTGACAAAAAAGTTATATGTGTTTATGTATAGACGTGGGACTCACAATAAAAGGGTAAAAATGTTTAATATTAAATTATCGACTTTTCCTTTCCACTGTAAACAGGTACATGTAGCACTTTTCATTAGCATTGAATGGAGTTTGTCAAGCCTATTGGACCTATTTCCATAATTTTTGGATTATATTAATTTTATTAGATATACGTGTGAATTATATACCATGAAATGGCATGTGTGATGCTGAGAGTGTTGGATCAATGACTATGAGGTCGTTTTGCTCTTAGCAGTCTATTCACGGTGGAGATCCCGAGTAATCTATACTTGTATGTTGTTAATTAAGCTTTTAAAAAGTTCATTTTTATATTATTATACATTGAATAAAATTTTTAGGACATATATATTTGTAGTTAAATATGGACCATTAAAAAATTCTTTCAGTGTTTCACATTTAATGTGTGATTATCAAACTTGCCCAAGGTAGTGCATATTAATACCAAGTTGTGACATGGAGGGTATTGTTCATGTTTCATGACATTCGTGTCATAAAATTAAAACAATACCATTTGTCAATTGTCCTCATGGCCCACGAAATAGGATGTCAATTCATGAGATGGACAAGTGTGTATAAGTTGAATATGAATGGTTGTCTTTTTTTTTAACCGTCCATTTTTAGTGTCACACAAGTGTACCAAACAAATGAATTAACCAACTTGATTTTCAAAAAAGCAAGTTCATTGTGGGTCACACACAATGAATGAAGGTTGGATCTCGACATTTATCATATGCGTTGTTAGCATATTACCTTTGACACCCCATATTTATTTTACCACTCTATGGTCTGATGTTCTCTCTTTTCATATATATCGCATGCCATTTACTATTTGACTTGTCCGAAAAAATTTCAATACAGTGAATTTTTTAGAAATGATTAAAAAGTCTTATTAAAAATAATTTATTTTTATTTTTTTAAGTTAACCAATCAAAATGGTTAAAAAGTATTCTACTAATGATGTTCCAGCTTAATGGCCCTATTATTATTATTGTGAATTTCCATGTGTTTTAAGGCCCAAGTAAAAATGCAAGTCAAACTTCTGCACTTTTTACTTTAACCAACAGGTATAATCCCTTAATGTAGATTGCGTCTAATAGGATGGCACACTCTATCCTGCACCGATTAAAAAACGATATGTGCACATGTATAGACATGAGGTCCATAATTAAAAAAAATCAAAATTTCTAATGTGGAATTATCATTTTTTTTCCCTTATCATCGTGAACACATGCACGTGACACTTTTCATTGGTACAGATGTAGTTTGTCCAACTTATTGGACCTATTTCCATAATCCTTAAACTATATTGATTTTATTAGACATACATGTGAATTATATACCATGGAATGGCACATGCAATGCGTGGAGTGTTGGAACAATGGTCATAAGGCCATTTTCCTCCCAATCCTTCATTCATGGAGGAGATCCTGAATAATCCATACTTATACGTTATTAATCAACCTTTTAAAAAGTTCCATTTTTATCATTTATTGTTAGGAATATTATTTATTTTCGAGATCATTTTTAAACTGGTTAAAATCAAAATTAAGAAAAGCATTGATGTTTTCCCAATAAGAATGTCATCTTACCTAAGAAGAGTTGATAATCTTAACATAAAACATAAGTATATAAGTAGGAATTAACAATCTCATTGTAAATACACAAGAAATTCATAAGAAAAGTTCAAGAAGAACAAGCATGATCAAGAAGAGCAACTTCTTATTACAATGGCCAATTACGTTGCGCTCCCTCATTATTTAGGCGAAGTTTGATGGTTTAGATCTCTCTGATTTATCATGGGGAGAGAGTTATGCGAACCTATAAATGAAATCATTGCACATAACATTGTTGTCCAATGTCTTAAATTTGTCTGTAACAAAGTCTATCAATGTCATCGACAGACCACTTGATTCCATCGAGCAACTGTCAATGCCATCGACAGATGCTTGATCCCATTGAGAAAATTCAAAAAAATCCTAGTTGATTGTTGGACAGTTTCAAAGTTGCTACTTGATAGCATCGAAGGTGACTTTGATGTCATCAACTGGTCCTTGATGGCTGTCAATGCCATCGAAGGTCCCATCAAAGGCACACGTAGAACTGCATAAGTCCATGATTTGTTTCCTATTCCGGATGCGGTAGTATATATATCAGGTGTAATTGGGATGAGGGTAAGGTTAAGGGTTATTTATGACATGCTTAAGGGTTTGAGATGGTTTTAGAGAGAAAAAGGCTATGACTTTTCCTCTAAGGGATTTGATCGATAGGATTTCATCTATTGTAACTTTATTTTTCATAGTACATTCTTGCCTTGTGCCATGGTTTTCTTCCACAAGGATTTTTCCACGTTAATTCGGATTGTTCTCTGATTGGATTTTCATATGCGATTATTATTACTTTGTTTGATTCCTCACTGTGTGCTTCCGTGATTCCTAACAAGTGGTATCAAAGATAATGTTGGGAAGCAGGTTGAATCTGAAGATAAGGTACATATGGCATCAAACATGAAGTTCGATATAGTGAAGTATTCTGGAAATAAAAAATAATTTTGAACTATGAAAGGTGAAGATGAAGGGCCCTCTAGTTTAACAAGGATTGGAAGATGCACTCCTTGGAAAGAGACCAAAAACTATTAAACAATAAGAGTAGAAAAAGTTAGATCAATAGGCCAATATCTCAATCCGCTTGTGTCTAACGGATGAGTTGTAACAGCCCACGCCCACACTGTATGATATCATCCGCTCTGGGCACAGCCCGCACGGTTTTGTTCTCGGGGTTTCCCCCAAAAGGCCTCATACAGTATACGGTGACAACTCCACATATAACCACCATTACTTCAGACACCTCTTCCGATGTGGGACAAGTAACGCTACAGTCAAATGCAACAGTAGCTCGCCCAGGCCCTCAGGCCCCGCCCACATCGCGCCCGCCCACATTGAAGCAGTGACCAGGGCGTCACATTGTCCCCCACCAAGGGCAAAGTCGTCCTTGGTTCTAATACCATTTGTAACAGCCCACGCTTACACTGTATGATATTGTCCGCTCTGGGCACAACCCGCACGATTTTGTTCTCAGGTTCCCTCAAAAGGCCTCATACAGTATAGGGTGACAACTCCACATATAACCATCATTACTCCAGACAACTCTTCCGATGTGGGACAAGTTACGCTACAATCAAATGCAACAGTAACTCTCTCAGGCTCTCAGGCCCCGTCCACATCGCGCCCGCCTACATTAAAGCAGTGACCGGGGCGTCACATTATCCCTCATCGAGGGCAGAACCGTCCTCGGCTTTGATACCATTTGTAACAGCCCATGCCCACATTGTATGATATTGTTTGCTCTGAGCACAACCCGCACAGTTTTGTTCTCGGGGTTTCCCCCAAAAGGCTTCATACAGAATAGGGTGACAACTCCACATATAACCACCATTACTTCAAACAACTCTTCCGATGTGGGACAAGTTACGCTACAGTCAGATACAACAGTAGCTCGCTTAGGCCCTCAGGCCCTGCCCACATTAAAGCAGTGACCAGGGCGTCACAAATGAGGTCCTTTACAATATTATGAGAGAGAAGATTATGGTTGATACATTGGCGAAGTTAGAGAACATCTATGCGAAGAAGTCTCTTAAGAATCATTTGTATCTAAAGTTACAGTTATTCAATATGAAGATGACTGAATGGGCTGACATTAAGACCCACATCAATAACTTCAATAGACTTGTTTGCAAATTGTTGGATGTGAATGAGGCGATGAATGATGAAGATCAAGTATGCATTATGTTGAATTCTCTTCCAGAATCAAATAAGTTGTTCAAAGACTCTTTGTGCAGCAGTAGGATGACCATTAGTGTTGAGACCATTACTAGCTCTTCAATCAAAGGTGATGAGAAAGAAAAGCAATGACATGGGTGCTTCTATAGATGCACTGGTTACAAGGGGGAGAAATTCTGAGCGAGATAATGGATTTTCACGATCGAGATCCAAATCCAAGGGCAATGACAAAGGCAAGCTAAAGTGTTGAAATTGTGGCATGACAGGACACATGAAGAAGGATTGTTAGAATTCTAAGTCTAGGAAGGATTACAAAGGCCAACATTAAGAAATCCAGTGAGGAGGTGTGTGATAGTGAAATGTTGACTGCATCAAAATCTGAGTACTTCGATGGTGAATAGATTTTGGATACAGGGGCTTTGTATCACATGACCCCACATAGGAGTTAGTTCACTAGTTATAGTGAGTGCGATGGTGGCCAAGTGTTTATGGACAATGATAATATTTGTAACATAATTGGTGTTAAATAAGTGCGCATCAAGATTTTGATGGCGTGGAGCGTATCTTAATCGATGTGAGACATGTTCCTGAGCTAAGGAAGAGTTTGATATCTATGGGTGCACTCGAGGCACTAGGATGTAAATTCATTGAATTTGATTGTGTCCTTAAGGTTTCAAATGGGGCACTCATAGTCATGAAAGGATAGATGAATAATAACCTTTACAAGTTAATCGAGAGCACTTAATTGGGTGGGGCTTGTTGGAGCATAAAATTTGATTAAAGAAGAAAGAAACAAGAGAAGATTGAAGAAAAAGTAATAAGAGATCAAGTTACGCGTGGAGTCAAGTTGCGCGCGAGGTCAAGTTGTGTGGACCCGCGCAACTCACCACAGTCGCGCGGACACGCGCAACTCATCAGTGAAGTTTGTGTGATTGTATTGAATAGATGCGAGTGGGGTTCACAACACGGGATTTGAGGGCTTACACGTGCAGAAGCCTGTAAATACCCCTACCCCTTCATTTGTGGGATTGGATTTCTAGAAGACTGGTACCTCTGACAGGTATCATGAGAGAGCAGAGAGGGAGGGAGAGCACAAGGTTGGCCAGCACAACTCACACTGAGTTGCGCGCGCGCAGCATCTCACCTGCATAACTCAGTTCTGAGTTGCGTGGATATTTCAAAGAAGGGAGCATTCTTTGTTGTTTCTTTCATTATTTTGGAAGATCTCCTTCAGAGCATTCCAAATCCTCTCTCATATTATATATATATATATATATATATATATATATATAGGAAGAAGATCCGCACAACTCATCTCCTATGGAGATTTGAATGATATGAGCCGAAATGCTGCCGAAATTCACATTTGAATCAATTCAATACTTAGATTTTCAATTATAATGACTTTATCTTAGAATCAATGGATAAAAAGGATGTAAACGAATTCAGAATATTAATAAAATGCAATGATGATTATTATCTTCACTTTATCCCTTTGTTAATATTAAGTGAGATAATTCCCCGAATTAAACATTTTCGTTTCTTGTCAAAACAGAGCTGCAACATCTATAGCGAATTCTACGTCTGCACGTATATGGCATGTGCGCCTAGGCCACATAAGCTATCAAGGCATGAAGGTACTTTCTGACCGTTATTTGATTTCAGCTTTTAAAAGCATTGATTTTAGTATATGCGAGCATTGTATATATGGTAAACAATCAATGGTATCTTTTAAGTCTGGGAAACACGTTTGTAAGGGATTTCTGAATTATGCGCATTTTGATGTATGGGGGTCATTGCCCATAGTTTTTGGTGAACATGGTTCATTACGTTCACTGACAACTATTCCAAAAAGGTGTAGGTTTAGTTTTTGAAAAGTAAATATGAGGCTTTCACCAACTTCAAACGGTGGAAGGCGGTGGTGAAAAAATAATCAGGGTGAAAGTGAAAGTATTGAGAACAAATAACGATAGAGAATCACTTCTAGGGAATTCAATTATTTTTATAAAGATGAAGGGATCGTAAAGCATAATACAATGCACTGCACATTAGAGCAGAATGATGTGGCTGAGTAAGTCAATCAGACTCTCTTGGAGAGGGCCTAATGCATGATAAGTAATACTAAGTTGGGCAAGGAAATGTAGAATGAGGCCGTTAACATGTCTTGTTACTTGGTGAATCGGTCCCCTTCTACCACTATAAATTGTAAAATTCGAGAGGAAATGTGGAGTGGTCAGCAGGTAGACTACTCGGGGCTGTGAGTATTTGGTTGTAATACTTACCCTCACATACTGTCAGTTGAGAGAGATAAGTTGAACCAAATGGCTAAAAAATACATCTTTGTCGGCTATGGTGGTAGTGTGAAGGGGTGCAGGCTATATGATCGGGTCACACGAAAAATCATCCTTGGCCATGACATAAATTCGATGAGGAATCCTTGTTTTGTAAGTATGAGCACAAGGAAGTGGAAAAGTTGGTTATGAACATTCAGATAGATAGAGACGAGACACGGATTGATACTGAGATGCAGACAGAGGTACAAGAGTAAGTGGAACAGCCACCTGTAAGAAGAAATCTACTAAGGAATTGTAAATTACCAACGAGATGTAGGATGACTCAAATATTGCATTTGCCCTCATTATGGATAAGGAAGATCCGTCTACTTTTCACAAGGCTCTTGACGATGTAGATGTTAAAAGTGAAAAGCGACGATGCATGACGAGATGGAATCCTTTTACAAGAATCAGACGTTAGAGCTGGTGGAGTTTTTTGTCAGCCGTAAAACGATCTGGTGTAAGTGGATCTTTAGGAAGAAACGTGATATATATAAAGCAAGGTGGTAGTGAATGGATATACTAAGAGAGAATGTGTTGACTTCACTGAGATCTTTGTACCAGTGGTGAAACAAGTATCTATCATATTTGTATTGGTGTTGGTTGCCCAATACAATCTCAAACTAGAACAAATGAATGTGAAGACTGCTTTCCTGCATGAAAAATTAGAAGAATAAATTTACCTGAAGCAATTAGAAGGATTCAAAATATAAAGGAGAGATAACAATATTTGCATATTGAAAATGTCTTTGTACGGCTTAAAATAGCTGCCTAGGTAATGGTACAGAAAATTTGATTCTTTCATGATGAGTCAGAGGTTTGCCAGGAGTGAGTATGATCCTTGTGTCTTTCAAGACACTTAGTGATTGACATGCTCATTTTCACTCATGACATGTCTGAGATCGACATATTAAAGGCTCAGCTATTAAGAACATTCGAGATGAAATATTTGAGGGTTGTAAAGAGGGTTCTCGGCATTGACATACAAAAAAAATAGGAAGATGAGCAAGTTATGATTATCTCAGGTTGAATACCTAGAGAAGGTATTTGTGAAGTAGGGGATGGATAAGGCAAAGTCGGTCAGCATTCCTCATGTGGCTCATTTTCAACTTTCTTCTGAACAGTGCCTGAAACGGATGAAGAAAACCAGGTTATGTCTCACGTGCCTTATTCAAGTAGGGTTGACAGCTTGATGTATGCCATGGTCTATATATAAGACCGGATATTTCATATGCAGTGGGTGTGTTGTTAGCAATACATATCTAACCCTGACAAAGAAACAATGTGAGGTAGTTAAATGGCTACTTCGATACATTCGATGTACGCAGGACTACATCTTAACATTCGGATAATCAGGAGATAAGTTAGTAGACTATGTGGATTCAAATTACGTGGGTAGTGTGGATAATACAAGTTTGACTTCCTGTTACTCATTTGTGTTAACAGGTGGAGAGATCAGTTGGATATTGAAGTTAAAGTCTATGGTGACTCTTTCCACAACCGAAGGTGAGTATGTAGTAGTGACAGAAGCATTCAAGGAAGTGGTTTGGTTGAGAGCAATGATAAATCAGTTGGGGCTTCAACGGGAGGCCGTGTTAGGTTAATCGTGACAGCGAAAATGTGATCAATTTGGTTGACATGCTTACAAAGGCAGTTCCTTCAAAGAAGTTCAAGTTCTGTGTGACTTCTCTGGATCTGGCAAAGTAAAGTGTGCATGAGAAGGGATGATTGTGGAGCTATGATGAAGATGAAGTAAAGATGAAAGATCGAGTATGGCAAAGGAGCAATGGAGTGGAAGATTGAAGACACTGTGGATATTGTTGTCTAATATCTTAAATCTATCTATAACAAAGTCTGTCGATATCATTAATAGACCACTTAATTCCATCGAGCAGTTATCAATGCCATCGACAGATGCTCGATCCCATTGAGAAAAAAAAAAATTTTAAAATCCTAGTTGATTGTTGGATAGTTTTGGAGTTGTTACTCGATGGTATCGAAGGTGGCTTCGATGTTATCGACTGGTCCTTGATGGCTATTAATGCCATCAAAGGTCCCATCCAAGGCACACGCAGAATGTGTAAGTGTGTTATTTGTTTCATATTCCGATTGTGGTAGTATATATATCAAGTGTAATCGGTGTTAGGGTAAGGTTAAGGGTTCTCTAAGACATGCTTAAGGATTTGAGAGGGTTTTGAAGAGAAAAGGCTAGGGCTTTTTCTCTTGGGGCTTTGACCGATAAGGCTTCATCCCTCGTGACTTCATTTTTCATAGTGCATTCTCGCTTTGTGCTGTGGTTTTTTTCCCACAAGGGTTTTTCCATATAAATTTAGATTGTTCTCTGGTGGATTTGCTTATGTGATTGTGATTACTTTGTTTGATTCATCCTTGTGTGCTTTCATGATTCCCAACAGATTTGTGCGTGGGCTCTTAATGAACATATCCTATCAAGAAACTTGACACGACCATTAATTAACTAGGGAGTACATTTATGATATGAAGAAATTTAATCTTACCAACTAATCATTAACATTTAACAACTAATCAATTAACATATATGTTTAAGAATAATCAATTAACATACTTGTTTAAAACATGAATGGATGGTTTGAAAAGTAACAAACATTTAACATATGTATGTTACGTTCAATATAAGTAAGCTAGCTTGATTTTTTTAACTAATGACATGATCCCATATCCACCATCTAGTAAAAGCTTGACAAATAGAACACATCTCGCTTTATCAAGCAAAAGAAATCCTTCGCATTCAAATGAGAGTTTATTTTGGGACATGTCCAATTTAATAATTTTTTATTTTTTTTTTAGAATAACTTTTATTCATTGATAATATATATGGACCTACTAATCGGTATGGCCCTTACAATATATGTGGAGATAGCTTTAAAAGGCTTGGGAGAGAAAAAATATTCCTACTCATCACAATTTTAAAATTGGTAATAGTTCATTATCCTCACATATAATATTTATGTGCATTCATTTAGAATGCCTAAATTGTGAGAAATATTGAAAATGTGTCATGTCTTCAAGTGACACTAGTTAAAATATCTTACCTGTTAAATTGACTGTTATCAAACACATAGCTAAAAATAAAATATCTTTAAAATAACACTAATTGAGATATTTTGACCATTCAATTGATGTTATTAAACATATGGTTAAAAATAAAGAGATGCTCAAATGTCTAATTGTATATCCAACTAAGTGTGTGGGGCCATCATAGCGCTTGAATGACATATTACCCATCTAAGAAGGTTGTCCCATTAGAAAAGTGAGAGATTCCAAAAGTCAGGTGGCTTGAACTATCAGGTGAAGTATATTATTAGAAAACAATAATTTACCACTCAAAAAACCTTACATTTAAGTACGACACATTTAATGATTGGATCAATATAATTTTTGAAGCATCTAATTTTCATAGTAAGACAAGCTTATTAGAAGGGTGAAATGTCATACAAACACCATAGTGGGCCCAACACCAAACTAATTTGATGTATGAGTAGTATGTGAGCATTTCTAAAAAAATAAAACAATTATTGGTCTCTCAACATATCTTTCACATATTATTAGAAAACAATGAATAACTACTCAAAAAACTCTACAATCATGTAGGGAACATTTAATGATTGTATCAATATGATTTTCAGAGCATCTCATTTTCACTGTAAGACAACCTTGATAGAAGGTGAAGTGTCATCTAAACACCATATTAGGCCCTGCACACCAACTAATTTGATGTATGACTAGTGTATGAGCATTTCTAAAAAAATAAAATAATGCGTGGTCTTTCGACACATCTCTTCACCTCTAAATTCTTAAATATTATTTATTTCCATTTAAAATTGATTTTTTTATCAAAAAACTCCTCAGAGTTCCTGATTTAAAAAATAATAAATAAATAAACTTTCCACTTTCATATTTACGAAAGCATTTTTCCAAGCCTATTAATGGAGGTGAAATTATCTATCTTCCCATATCATGACCTATCAGATGAAACCGGAAGATCCATAAGCTTTGCTAAGCAAGCATGGGTGTGCATAAAGGTCAAGTATATGATGCACATCTCCAGCATGAACATATATAAGATATCTAATCCATCCATCAAGCGAGCCAAAGATGGTACATGTTTCTCCAAAAATAAATTTGGGTCCCTTCGGCATGTGGGCCCCAATATTGGAACACGTGTGGATGGATTGGAAAGAAACTTCATCTACGTATTTCAGCCATTAAATTTTTTTACAAACCGTAGCCCACATGTTAGGCAGATCAACGTAATTCTTGAGCTAAGGTATTAATACAATGGTACCGTTCTGACTGACAGATTGGATCTCAGACCTATGATACCATGTTGGCACATGTGTGGCATGTACATGAACTTTATTACACACACGTGCGCTTAGCAATACTCCAAAGCAAAAATTTTAAAGAGGAGATATGATAATCAGGTTGCGTACAATGGAAGCTGATCTCGCATAGAGATATACCTGTGTTTGGGGCTGTGTGGAGCCCACATAGATGTCTGTGACAAATCTACTCTATCCATCTGTTTTTAAAGACTACAATAGGATAGGAATCTAAAAATCAGGTAGATCCAAAACTCAAGTGGGCCACACCAAAGAAACAGTGGAAACGAAAATGTCCACCACTGAAACCTTATTAGAGTTTACCATAATGTTTATATGACATCCAAATCGTTCATAAATTTATTACCTCTTAGATAAATTGTAGCGACAAATATCAACCTAGCTAATACAAAAGTTCTATCACCCCAGGCGTTCAATCTATGGAATGGCCCACATGAGTTTTAGATCTGCCTATTTTTAGACTCATGTCTTGTTATGGTCTTGAAAAAAAAAAATGGACGGAGTAGATTTGTCACGGACATCTTCGTGGACCCAACATAACCGCAGGGACAGGAGTAGGCAATCCACTTATGCTTATGATGAACAATCATAAACCTTTTGCAAGAATTTCCTACAATGGGAACTACGTGGGGCCATATGCATGACATTTCTGCCAGATGATGGTAGGACATGAGACAAAAAATGATGCAGATCCAAAACTCAGGTAGGTCGCATGATAGGAATCAATGATGATTGAACGTTCACCGTTGAAACATTAATGAGGCCACATAATTTTTTATCAGGCTAATATTTTTTATGCTTTCAGCTCATCTAAGTAAGAATGACCTTATGAACGGTATGAATGTCATATAAACATCACGGTGGAGCCCGGGAACGTTTCAATAGTGGACATTTCCTTACCCACCATTTCCTATCGTGCAGCCCACTTGGAAGTTCTTCATTATTTAACCCATATCTTAACATGATCTAGAAAAACAGATGAACATGATAGATTTCTAACAAACATTACAGTGGCCCCACCTAGCTTTTGTGGCAGGAATTTCTGCAAAAGGCCACATAGCATGTATTAACTAAAATAAATTTGGCTAAATCGAGCCATCTATAGCCCAGTTACAATGTCAATAACATATTGGTTAAACAATAGTAGCCTCTTATCAATGAATGCTTGTTTGTGAAAATAGAATCTTTAAATATCTTGCATTTAATATTTCAATAAATATTCACCTTGGATGAAATCTTTTCTCCAACCCATTCATATGTTTTCAATATTGGAGCTTCTATGCTAATTGAATCAGATTTTCTTTTTTGGAAAAACATGTACAGGGTCAAATTAGCTCAATCAATGGATTAGATCTCACATTCATGGATTATGTTGTCACATGTGTGGCACATACATAATTTTATTGTACATACATGTGCACCTATGAAGATTTTATGTTATTTTTTTGGTTATTGTTGTTCAGTTTCTTTCTTTTGAAAATAAGGGTAAATGAAAACATGAAAGCTGGATAAATGTTTTGAAAAACTAACATTTATGAGATTTAAAATTCTTTAAATGATGTTATACAATAACATAATTTTTTTTTATGATTGGTCATTATAAAAAATTGCTTACGAATTTTCCTTCCATATTTGATTTTAGTACTTTCGATATAAGTTGATAAGCAATTTTTACTATCCATTCAATGGCCAACTCAAGGATTAAGATCATTTTATTAATAAGGCCTTTACATTATGGTCCATTAACATAGTGCCCTTGATCTTTATGATATGATTGATGTGATTATGCTATATATGGTAAATGAGCTGGTACTTATCAACAAAATAAATGGGATATAATCAAGAAAATATGGACCATCTAAACTATTAATCTTATTATCAATGCAATATTGACCAAAGGACAAACTAATCAAATGATCAAACCATACATCTAATTATAATTTAACAATTAAAACATATATTTAAAAAGATAATCTACTTGAAAGGCTAAGTTACTCCAGTTGGTACATCCATAGTGGGGCCATATTTGGATTGTCAAAATCCAAGTATAAGTATCAGTTGACCAAATAGTAGTAACCAAACATTCTAGTCTTTCTTTATCACTCATTTTTCGATAGACATGTCGACCAAAGAGTATCAGTTGACTCGCATAATTTAGACAAGGAACTGAGCGATGATGTCCAGTTGGCCCTACTCGACAAAAACCTCACATCTCACACACATGGGCCATGTTGGCATGTGTAGGTTGTTTTATTTGGAGAGCTCTCTCTCTCTCTCTCTCATGGATGTCTCATCATCAGCATGTATGTGCACACCATACCATACTTTATCATGGATCTATGATGTGGCATGACGCATTACTAGGTGTGAACATATATTATCAAGAACCATTAAGCTCACTCATTTAGATGGATATATAGTGAGCATCGTAGCAAAAGTGTTAATATGGTAAAAATTCACAAGATTCATGTCATTCATCTATAGGAAGTAATATGTTTATAGTACATAAAAATATTATGCTCAAACATTCAGTTTATTACGGCATACATCTTCAATAAGGACCCATATCCATGTGCACTATTAAAGAAGTGATACGTGTACATGTGTAGACGTGAGACCCACGGTAAAAAAGTAAAAATTTCTAACATGAAACTCTCATCTTTCCGTTTTCACCGTGGGTGAACACATGCATGTGACACTCTTTATTAGTATTAGATGGAGTTCGTCCAGCCTATTGAATCCAATATTTCCAAAATCATTGGAGTATATTAATTTTATTAAACATACATGTGAATTATATACCATAGAATGGCGCATGCGATGCAAGGAGTGTTGGATCAATGACTATAAGATCTTATTTTACTAATCATTCACTCAAGATGGAAATCTCTAAAAATCCGTATAATGAGTTGTTAATCAAGCTTCTAAAAAGTTAGTTTTCATATTACTTATTATTATAATGTTATTTATTTTCTAAATCATCTTTGAAACATTTAAAATTAAAATTAAGAGAAATATTAATATTTTTTAAATAAGAAAGTCATTTCACATTGAAAGAGTCGATAATCTTATCATGTAATATAAGTTCATATATAGGGATTAACAATCTCATTATAAATACATAAGAAAAATACAAAAAGAGCACATGATTAGAAAAGGTAACATTTTATTACAATGGTCATTTTATTACAATGGTCAATCTCATGGCACTCCCTCGTTATTTAGGAAAAGCGATGATTTAGATCTTTGATTCATCACAGGAGAGTTATACGGGGCCATAAATGCAACCATGGCATATGACACATTCGTAATTTGTGGATGTAACTCTTAATAAACACATCCTATCAAAAAAATTTACACAATCATTAATCAACTAGGGAGTGCATTATAATATGAAGATATTGACTATGTCTAATGAATCAACCAATGTACAGGTTTAAGACATGAATAGATGGTTTGAAAAATAACAACCACTTATATTCAACATACGCATATTATGCTTAATGTGAGTGGACAGCTTCCTTTTTTCAAACTAATAGTATAATCACAAGGACATCATTTACTAAAAGCTTGACTAATTGAATACCACATCACGTTGTCAAGAAAAAGAAACACTTACCATTTAAGTGACAGTTTATTTGGAACACGTTCATCAAATAATTTTTTCTTAATTTTTTTTTTTTCAATTCATCAGTAATAGATATAACAGTTATAATACATATTGAGAGAGATTATCAAAAGGCTTATAATAGACAAAAAGTACATTTTATACACTATAATTTTAAAATAATGGTAGCACATTATTCTCGGATGCAACATTTATTGGTATCTATTTAAATGATACAAATTGTGAGAAATATTGTAAATGTATCATATATTCAATGACAGTATATAAGAAAATTATAAGAAAAAAATTAAAAATAACACATATGATTAGAAAGAACAACCTCTTATTACAATGATAATTTTATAACACCCACATATTATTTAGCAAAATTTAACAATTTAAATATCATTGATTTATTATAGGAAAAGAGTTATGTAGAGGCATAAATGTAACTATGACACACAAAGTTAGAGATTTGTGCGTGAGGCTCTTAATGAACATATCTTATAAAAAAACTCAACATAGTCATTAATCAACTAGGAAGTACATTTATGACATGAAGATATTTAATCTTCTCAACTAATCATAACGTACGTGTTTAAGACATGAATGAATTGTTTTGAAAAGTATATCACTCATATTTAACATATGCATGTTTTGTTCAATATAAGTGGATTAGCTTGATTTTTTAGTCAATGGCATGATTTCATATCTATCATCTAGTAAAAACACTGATAAAACATACCTTATGATGTCAAGCAAAAGATACTTTTCCCATTTAAGTGAAAGTTATTTTAGGATACATCAATTAAATAGTTTTTTTTTTTTTAATAGCTTTTATTCATTAAGGGCTTCTTTGATTTTTCGACTCAATTATAATTACCTTGTAAATTGATAATAGTTATTTACCTAAGCAATTACTACATCTTTCCCAATGCAAACCGTGATAGCTTACATTTTTAACACTAAAATTGAGAAATTTACTAAATAGATGTAGGGCCCACCATGATGTATGTGACTTATCCACACCACCAATCCATTAATCAAGTTGAATTTAGGACGTTAACGTAAAAATGAGACAGATTTAAAGCTCAAGTGGACCACACCACAAGAAACAATGGGAATTGAACACCTATCATTAAAAACTTATTAGGGCCTCTAGAAGTTTTGGATTAAGCTGATATTTGTGTTTTCCTTTTATCCATGTCTGTGACCCTATGAACCCGTTAGATGATGAATAAACCTCAATGCGGGCTCAATGAAGGAAACAACTTTCAATAGTGGACGAATTAAGGCCACTGTTTTCTTTTTTGTAGGATATTTGAACGTTGTTGGATATATCTCATTTTTTTTTGTTAGAAGTAAAATATCTCTAAAATCATTGTTAATAAATACATGGCTATAAATAAAATATCTCTAAAATGATGTTAATCGAGATATCTTCACCATTCAAGTGATGGTTACTAAATAGACGGTTAAAAGTAAAGAGCAACGATTAGACACTAATTGTACGTCCAACCGGTTAAAGTATGTTGCTACTATGGTCTTTGTATATCTGACTCGTCCAACAAGGTTGTCCCAACATGAAAATGGACACTCCAAAAGTTAGGTGGATCAAACTATCATGTAGGGTATACTATAAAAAAATATATATAATGAACAACCATCGAAAAAAAAACTCTATATTCATGCATGGTGCATTTAATGGCAGATTAACATGATTTTTAAGAATTTCATTTTCACAATAAAACAACATTTTTAAAAGAGAAAGATGTCATACAAACACCATTGTGGGCCCCACATGCCCACTAATTTGACATGTGACTAGTTGTTTATGGGTACCTCTCAAAAATAAAATAGTGAGTAGTTTTCCAAGCCACATCTTTGCCTTTAAATTATCTAAATATCATTTTTTTCATTAAAAAATCGCTTGTAGATTTTTCTTCCTAATTTACTTTTAGTGCTTTGAATATAAATTAATAATCAATTATATTTAAAAGGCTATGTTACTTTGATTAGTACATCAACATTGGAGCTACTATTGGACAGTCGAGATCAAAATATAAGTAAAATGGGATGAATGGAGTGGGATTCCATGATAATTAAATAGTAGCAATCGCACACTCTAATCCTTTTTTATCTCTATTTTTTTCAGTAGATGTGTCGGTCAGCTGAAGAGTATAAGTTGACTAGCATGATTTAGAGACAAAGAACTAAGAATGTTATCTAGGTGGCCTCACTTGATGAACATCTCACATCTCACACACATGTACTGTGACAACAGGTGTGGGTCATCTAGCATTCCTTTCAGTACTCTCTCTCATAAATGTCCTATAATTGACATTTATGTGCAAACCATATCCATACTTCATAATGGGTCTATGATATGAAATGGTGCATCACCGAGACATACATTATTAAAAACTTCAAACAAATATGCTCATTTAGATAGATGATGGGTATACTAGTAAAGATGTTAATTTAATAAAATTTCATAAGATGAAACTATATATTCATGCTTCATACAAAATTTAAACATTGATCACTCTTCAATTTGATGGGATTTCCTCCTAGGCTCGACCGGTCGTGTGCCTTACTCGACCGGTCGAGAGTGGTGCTCGACCAGTCGAGCCCTTGCTCGACTCAAAGTCCAGCGACTTTGGGTTTATTTTTTTTGCGGTGCTCAACCAATCGAGGGAGGTGCTCGACCGGTCGAGGACTCTACTCGACCAGTCGAGCTTACGCAAATTTGAGTCCAAATCTTGTGCGGACTGCGAAAATTTGAGGCGGTTTTCACCATAGTGCGGAAGGAAGTTTCCTAAACTATAAATAGGGGTGCCTAGGGCTTTTTTAGGTAATGCAAGATGGTTTCCTAAAGCTTTGCAAGTTGCTAAAGGGTTTACGACTATCAAAGGTGTGTGTGTGTGTGTGTGTGAGAGAGAGGAAGCTTGTAGAAGGGAGGTTATGCTCGTGGAGGTGATCTACTGTACAATCAACATCTCAGCGCTTCTACGTCATCGTGATCGGTGAGATCTCTCCATTTTTCTTTTATTCTCTTATTATTTATCCACTTCTGTGTGAGTGAAGAAGGTTGTAACGTTCTACTTCATAGTGGATTGTTGATCTGGACGAGGTCCCGTAATTTTTACCTCTTTGGGGGTTTTCCACGTAAAAATCTCTTGTGTCGTGTGGTTTGTACTTTGATTTATTTCATTGTTTTATTATCCCATAATTCTGGTTGTTTTGGGAGGTTATATCCTAAGGTTTTGTGCAAGGTCTCCAACACAATTCACCACAACATACATCTTGAACGAGGACCATCATTAATCTTTTGTCTAGTGATCCATTCAACTCAATCAAATGAAGTCCGTGAGAACTTCCTATTGCACCCTACCCAGTGAAGTTAAAGGGATATAAATTCAAATTTCACATATATGCCACGTCGGCAAATGTGCTGCAAAGCCCATGGCCTATCTCATGCAGATAAATACTACAACACTTCTCTTACAAGAGGAGAACAATATACAATAGACAATCTTTATATCTTTACAAGGTATACATGTGTCTCTATTCTTAACAAGTCCAACCAAATATTGATCAATCAATACCATTCATCCTTTCTTTCCATTGTTAATAAATCATGAACTCCAAAATTAGACCAAAAAGTGATATTAAATTAAACAATATCAAGACATTTTAAATTGAATATGACCAGTTAATTTATTTTTTTAATCATCCAGCTATAGGTCCAAAAATAAAATTTAAATTTACCAAAAGACAAGAAAAACATTATTAAAAAAGTGTTTGGATGGTCCAGAATACAAAATAGTAATTCATACTCTTTAAAAAGAAAATTGCACGTGTACGGTTCAAATATGTGAGATATGTGCCATATAATTCTATACATCCATTTTTTTTCTATTCGTGGTTTATATGTGTTAGAAACGTGCTTGATCGACATCCTCTATCAAACTCCTCAACTTGAAAAAAAAAAAAAAATTTGTCCTCAAACGAGTTTGGTTCACAGTACGTGTTTAACTTCGTCGAGTTCTTCAAGAGACTTGGTTCACAATACGTATTCAACTTCGAGTGTCAACATTTATTAGTCCTGTCCTTGTACTTTGCAGTAAGCTTCTCTAATTTCTCATAGACATCAGCACAAATAGTTGCTACCCAAATTGTCATATTCTTCGCCGCAACACTCGTTCCAGGTAGTTTAGGGAAAAAAAACAAGTCGAGAGCGAGTTTAAAAACTCGGGCATGCACAACTTCAAATTGGGCTTGGCCAGTAGATTGATTCTCTTGTGTTGCTGAAGACAAACTCAACTTGGGAAAGACCAATCTCCTGCATAGGGGATAATTCATCAGGAAGTTCGGCGAGCACATTCGCCTCGAAATCCTACGATACTGACTTTTTACATTTTCTGGAATGCTCACGGACTCATCATCCGCCTCTTTTTCTACAAATGTCATTATCACTCACGTCTCCTCATAGTGTTTTATGAGATTCCTTTCTTTTTCGAGAGTCGACTTGTCTACTTTAGAAGTATTGAATTAGTTATTCACCTCCGCAAAGGTCAGATGTACGTAATTAATGAATCCGGTGACCTGTCGCGACTCTGTCTTGACCAGGTCACCTCTTGCCGGTAAATAATGAGATTTCTTTGTATAACCTCTCACCGGTTGGCTATCTTTGCCTCTCGCCAATAAACAATAAGATTTTCTAACGTAACCCTTCATCAATTAGCTATCTTACCAACAATACGTGATCGTAATCTCTAAGGAGGAATCGCGCAGCAACAACTACTTCATCCGCGACCACATGTGATTGACGCTTTCATATGTCTCGTCCGCGCGAGTTGAAGTTGCTCCCACTAAGCTGAAGCTCCACCCTTCAACTTGTAAGCCACAAGTTTAACCATTTTTCCTCAGGAATCTCCATATAGTTAAAAATTTGCTCAACTTTGAAAACTCAATCAAGAAAATCCTCAATGTGAAGTTAGCCATTGAAGTTAGAGAGATCAACCTTCATTCAAAAATCTCTATCTCGACTCAGCTTGATGCTCATTCGTTCTTCTTCTGGAGAGATCTATCATCAATCTCCTCATCACTAGATCCACCATATTCGAGAAGTGATTTGCAATTAGCCATAAGAAATACCACCCTATGAACATGACGATTGTGGACCCCAACGACAATTTCAAGTCGCTCATCATAAAAAACACGGGCCTTCTCTATGAATTTCGTTAAGTGGTCAATTACTTACTGCGTGCAGCCCTTACATGACTAGAGTATTCTCCCACCGAAAACTCTCGAACGTTGTCATAGTTATAGGATTCTCTATAGCACCGTCCATAGGATTGTTGCTCGCACCTTCAGTAGATGTCATCATCCCAAGGAAAATTTCCTTGCTTTGATAGTAATTGACGTAGGGAATAATGTATGAGATCGATAATCGTCTTTCTCGATCGATAAACACCTTGAATCTACAAGACACTCTTAAATCTATAAGAGAAAATTCTCGAATACATAAGAGATGATAAAAGTATCTAAGAAATTTTGATTGATCAATTTTTAAAAATAAGTTTAACGTGCTTAAATAACCCTACGAAAATTCTAAAACGTAATAAAAAAGAGTCATAATCAAATAAGGAAACAAATCATGAAAAACGTGTAAATTTTCACGTCCATCAACTTATCATCGACCGGTCGAGTCGATCAGTCAAACGGGCTAAAACATCCAGAAACTTAAAACTAAAATATGTGAATTTTGACCTGTGACACGATTGGTCGACCTGTCGAAACTAGCAGCAATTGTCCAGCAACCAATCTGGAATTCCTACCAAAATTTTGACTTGTCAACCATATCTATCAATCGGTCAAACTATGCTGAATTTTGTCAGTTTTTTCTTTAGACTCCTTCTGATCCATGTGTGTTACGAACATGCTTGATCCACGTCCTACACCAGGCATGATGGATCTCATACTGACAAATAGATATTCATTTACCTTATTATTTGTCCTTAAAAAATTAAATTTAAATAAGAAATTTTTTCTCGAGTAAAAAATGTTATACAATTACTTGAATACTTAACTTTTAAGTGGGATGAATACTGGTATTACGATGTCTTGCTTATTTATTGGCCTTAACTTTTACATATTTGTTAGCGAATTTTAAAAAGACATGAAGTATAATTTTTCAAAAATTTCAATTTTTAGGTTTGACATAAGATCCCTATATATAATTAAATTTTAAAATATCAATAAACTAAAATTGCATAGATTAAATGAGTTAGCAATAATTTTTTATATATACTACGAGTAGCTGAAATGAGATGAACACATTTTCAGAAG
The DNA here is from genome assembly GCA_021015155.1 of Magnolia officinalis. Classification (NCBI taxonomy): domain Eukaryota; kingdom Viridiplantae; phylum Streptophyta; class Magnoliopsida; order Magnoliales; family Magnoliaceae; genus Magnolia; species Magnolia officinalis. The sequence continues at coordinate 63,760,168 of JAJHSJ010000009.1, read as the reverse complement.
TTTGCTAAATAAATTTAATCTTTTTATGATATTTAAGATATTATAACTAAAATTTATAACTACCATTTTACGATTGTTTTAACTATTAAAATTTTAAAAACCACTTAATTTTGTAAAGATAGCATTTTTAAATGAATATTTTTATTATTTAATTAAAATAATTGTTTAAGTCATCTCTATAAAAAATAAATATTTTTAAATAGAGTTATTATGAATGTGTTGGGGTTGAAGATTACATGTCACCTTTCATTGGAACTATCCATATTTCAAGTGCTTCCCCAGACAAACAAAGGTTAGAAGTTGTACTAAATAAAATTTTGTAGTCATTTATATTTGTAATTCAATATGGATCATTTAAAAAATATTTTAATATTTTACATTTAACACATGATTATCAAACTCGTACAAGATTATACATATTAATACCAAGTATAACATGAAGGGTGTTGTTCATGTTTCATAGTATTCGTATCATAAAATTTAAATCATATTATATGTCGTTGTTTTTATAGCTCTCAAAATAAGATGTTTATTCATGAAGTGGATAAATATAATAGTTTAAAAATAAATACTTGTCATTTTTTTTACCATCCATTTTTTGTGTTATGTAAGTGTACCAAACAAATAAATTAACTAACTTGATTTTAAAAAGATACACATGTTCACTTTAGGTCTCAAACAATGAATGAATGTTAGATCTTGACATTTATCATATGAACTATTAACATGCAACATGTTAATGTTACATATCCATCTTACCATTGTATACCCACATGTTCTCTCTTTTTGTATATATCACATGTCGTTTACTACTCACCTGTCAGAAAAAGCTTCGACTTCTGTTAGTTTTCAGAAATGACAAAAAAGTCTTATTAAAAAATAAAATCTTTAATTTTTTCAAGTTGACCAATCAAAATGCTTTAAAGGTATTATATTAATGATATTCCAACTTAATAGCCCTATCACTGTTGTTGCGAATATTCATGTATTTCAATGATCCAGTAAAAATGCAAGTCAAACTTTCCTCCATTTTATTTTAATTGACACGTGTAATCCTTTAACATGAATTGCGTTTAGAAGGATGACGTACTCCATCTTACGTTGAAAAGAAACAATACGTGTACATGTATAGACGTGGGGCCTACAATAAAAAGGTAAAATTGTCTAAACACGAATATTTGCAGACGAATAAATGTGATACCCACAATAAAAAGGTAAAAATATCTAACATTAAATTATCAAGTTTTTCTTTTCATTTTGAACACGTACATGTGGCACTTTTCATTAGTGTTGGATAGAGTTTGTCAAGCCTATTAGACCTATTTCCACAATTTGTAAATTATATTAATTTTATTATATATGTATGTGAATTATATAACATGAAATGGCACGTGCGATGTTGGAAGTACTAGGTCAATGACCATCAATGATTATGAGGACATTTTGCTTTTAGTAGTCTATTGATGATAGAGATCTCGAGTAATTCATACTTGTACGTTCTTAATCAAGCTTTTAAATAGTTCATTTTCATATTACTTATTGTTATTGATGCTTTTTATTTTCAAGATAATATTTTAATTATTTGAAATCAAAATTAAGAATAAGATTAATATTTCTCAAATAAGAGAATCACCTCGCACAAAAAATTTGTTAATCTTAACATATAACATAAGTTTATAAATATAAATTAACATTCCTATTATAAATACATAAGAAAATTATAAGAAAAATTCGAAAAGAACACATATGATCATAAAGAGCAACTTCTTATTGCAATGACTAATCTTATAATACTTACACATTATTTAGATAAAGTTTAATGATTTATATATTGTTGATTTATTATAAGGAAAGACTTATGTAGAGTCATTAACTCATATTTAACATGTGTGTGTTTTGTTTAACATAAGTAGACTAGCTTAATTTTATAGTCAATAACATAATTTCTTCGGTACAATCTAGTAAAAGCTTGACTGATGAAACTTTCCTTACAATTTCATGTAAAAAAATACTCTTCTCATTTAAGTAAAAATTTATTATAGGATACATTAATCAAATAATTCTTTTCTTAAAAAATAGCTCTTATTCATTAAAGGTCTGTTTGATTTATTGACTCAACTATAATTACCTTATAAATAAGTAATAATTATTTCCGTAGGTAATTACTACATCTTTCTCAATGCAAACAGTGATAGCCTACCTTCTTAACACTAAGAGAAATTTACTAAATAAATATAGAGTCCACAATGATATATGTGGCTTATCCACACCATCCATCCATTATGCCAGCTGAATTTAGGTCGTTAACCTAAAAATGAGGCAGATCTAAAGCTTGAGTGAACCACGCCACAATAAACAATGAGAATTGAACACTTACTGTTAAAAAATTATTGGGGCCCCTAAAAGTTTTGGATTAAGCTGATATTTCTGTTTTCCTCTTATGTGACCCTGTGAACTCGTTAGATGACTTATAAACCTCAATGTAGGCTCAGTAAAATAAACAACTTTCAATAGTGGACGAATTAAGGCCATTGTTTTCTTTCTTGCAAGTCATTTGAATGTTGGATCTATCTCATTTTTAGCTCATGTCCCAAAATGTTATGAGGAAACAGAATGGTCGACGCATATATATCATATAAATTACAGTGGAGCCCACATATTAAATTCAATACTTTTGAACCGATTTTTAATGTGGAATTACTCACATATTCTCAAACCAGATGAAAAAGTAATAATTACTTATTGATCATAAATTTATATATATCATGAAAAATCAAATAAGTCATAAATAATTCAAGTGATAGATAAGACCCTATTAATATATATAGCAATTGCAATGCCTATAGAAGGAAAAATGGATTTAAAGAGATTGAGAGAGATATAAATTACTCTTACTGACCATAATTTTAAAATGATTATTGCTCGTTATCCTCGCATGTAATATTTATGTGCACCTATTTCAAATTTCTAAATTGTGATAAATATTATGAATGTATCACGTCTCCAAGTGACATCGGTCAAAATATCTTACGTATAAAATTGATTGTTATTGAAGAATGACTAGAGATAAAATATATATAAAATGAGTCATGACACTAATTGAGATATTTTGATCATTCAATTAATGCCCAATCGATATTTATCAAACATATAATAAATAATAAAAATAAAATATGCTCACACATATAATCACGTGTCCCACTAATTAGTGTGTGGAGCCCACCATAGTGTTTATACAACATGTCACCTATCCAATAAGGTTTTCTATCAGAAAAATGGAACACCACAAAAGTTAAGTGGTTCGAACTATTAGATCGACATACTATAGAAAACAATGAAGAAACACCCAAAAAACTCTACATTCACGTCAAACACATTCAATAATTGGATCAACTTGATTTTTGGAGCATCTCATTTTCAGAATAAGACAACTTTATTGGGAGGTTGACATGTCGTGCAATAGTGAGTGGTATTTCAATACACATTTTAACTTATTAATTATCTAAATATTTTTTTTTATATTTAAAGTTCTTTAAATAATGTTATATAATAATATAATTTTCTATTATTAGCTATTAAAATTTACTTGGAGAATTTTCTTTCACATTTGATTTTACTACTTTAAATATAAGTTAATAATCAATTTTTATTTAAGATATTTTGATTAGTAAGGCATTCACATCATAGTTCAACAAGACAATGCACGTGATCTTTACAATAAAGATTGACATGATTATGTTATGTGCCATGAATGAGTTGGCATTTATCCGCCATATAAATTGGATGCGTGGTGTGAATAATGTCAAACAATCATTTACTTTAAAAGCTTAAGCTGTCAGAGTGTGGTGTATCAATGTATATCAAAGAACTTTATCACTTCAACACTCCCCCGCACGTGAACAGATAAGATTAAGTTGTTGATCTTATTGGCAATATAGTATTAACCAAATGATAAACTAATCAAATGACTAAACCATACATTTAGTTGTAATCCAACAATTAAAATGCATAGTTGGCTATCTTTATGGGTTACAAATTGAAAAAAATACAATTTACTTGAAGGATTAAGCTATTTCGATTAGTACATTTATAATAAGGGTACTTTTTGGACAGTCAATATCAAAGTACATGCGTAATATAATGAATGAGATATGATTTCATGGTAATTAGTAGTAATTATATACTTTGATCATTTTTTTATTACTCATATTCTGATAGGCATATTGGCTAGAGAGTATGTAACTGACTCACATGATTTACAGTTGATGAACTAAGTAATGTCATCCAACTGGCCTCACTTGATGAACATCTCACATTTCACACACATGGGCCTCGTTAGCAAGTGTGGGCGGTCTAGTTTGGGCGGCTGGTGCTTCTCTCTCTCATATATATTTCATCATCAGTATGTGTGTGCACACCATATTCATGCTTCATCACGAGTCTATGGTATGACATAATGCATCATCGAGCGCAGATAAACATTATCAGGAATCATCAAGCTTACTCATTTAAATGGAATATGAGTATCATAACAAACATATTAACATGATAAAATTTTACAATATCTAACATTTTCTTCTATAAAAAGTAATGTGTTCATAGTCCATGCAAAATATCATGCTTGACCACTCCTCAATTCATCACAACATATATCTTGAATAAGGATTCATATCCATGTACAATACTATTAAAAAATAAAATGTGTACATATATAGGTGTGGTAATCATAGTAAAAAAGTAAAAAATTCTAATATGAAATTATCACTTTTCCATTTTTATGTGGCTAAACACGTGAGTGTGACACTTTTCATTAGCGCAGGACAAAGTTTATCCAGCCCGTTGAATTCATTTCCGTAATTATTGAGCTATATTAATATTCTCAGACATATGTGAATTATATATCATAAAATAGCACGTGCATTATAGAGAGTATTAGATTAATGACTATAAAGCCCTTTTACTTTAGTCGTTCATTCATGATAGAGATCCCAAGTAACACGTACAATGAGTCGTTAATCAAGCCTTTAAAAAATTATATTTCATATTATTTATTGCTATTAATGTTATTTATTTTCAAAACTATTTTTAATTCGTTTAAATTTCAAATTAAGAAAAAATATTAATATTTTTAAAATAAGAGTATCATTTTGTATAAAAGGAATTGATAATCTTATTGTGAATATAAGTCCATGAGTAGAGATTAACAATATGATTATAAATACATAACAAAACTATAAGAAAAATGCGAGAAAAGTGTATATATTAAAAAGAGAAACCTCTTATTGTAATGACCAATTTCATAATACTCCCTCAAAGTTTGACAGTTTAGATCTCTTTAATTTATCATACAGATTTACGCAAAATTATAAATACTATTATAGCATATAACATGTCTCATGATTTGTGCATGGAGTTCTTAATAAACACATCCTATGAAGGAAATTAACACTACCACTAATCAATAAGGGAGAACATTCATGACATGAAAAAAATTAATGTGTTTAACTAATCAACTAAAATGTGAGTTTAAGACATGAATAAATGGTTTGAAAAATAACAACCACTTATATTCAACATATTCATGCTCTGTTTAATACTAGTGGAACAGTTTGTTTTTTAGCCAATAACATAATCACAAGAACACCATCTAATAAAGAATCGACTGATTGAACATACCTTTTATTATGAGTAAAAGAAATCATTATCATTCAATTGAGATTTATTTTGGGAAGCGTTCATTAAATAATTTATTAAAAAATTATTTATTTATCATATTTGAAAGGCTTAGAAATGACAAAGGGTATTATTGTTCATCACAATTTTAAAATGATGGTAGCTTATTATGCTCACATACAACATTCATGTACATTTATTTAGACAGTCCAAATCATGAAAATTATTATTAATGTGTTATATCTCCAAATAGAATTAATAAAAATATCTTAACTTTCAAATGATTGTTAATAAACAAATGGTTATAGGTAAGATAACTTTAAAATGACATCAATCAAGATATCTTCATCATTCAAGTGATAGCTACTAAATAGACGGTTAAAAGTAAAGAGAAATGCTCAAACACTAGTTGTACATCCAATTGGTTGGCAATGGTGTTATCATGGTGTTTGTATATCTGACTCGTCCAATAAAGTTGTCTCACCATGAAAATGAGACACTCCAAAAGTTAAATGGATTAAAATATCAGGTAGGGTATACTACAAAAAAAAGTGAAAAACCACAAAAAAAAAACTATATTTGTGCGTGGTGCATTTAATGACAAATTAACATGATTTTTAAGAATTTCATTTTCACAATAAAACAACCTTGTTGGAAGAGAAAAATATCATACAAAACTATAGTGGGGCCCACATGCCCACTAATTTTACATATGCCTAGTTGTGTGTGGGTACTTCTCAATAATAAAATAGTGAGTAGTTTTCCAATACACATCTTTACCTTCAAATTATCTAAATATCATTTATTTTTTTCATTAAAAAATCGCATGTAGATTTTTATTTCATATTTGCTATTAGTGCTTTGAATACTAATAATCAATTCTATTTGAAAGGCTAGGTTACTTTGATTAGTACATCAACATTGGAACTACTATTTGCACAGTCGAGATCGAAATACAGGCAAGATGAGATGAATGAAATGAGATTCCATGGTAATTAAATAGTAGCAATTGCACTAGTCATTTTTTTATCACTCAATTTTTCAATAGATGTGTCGTTAAGCTAGAGAGTATGAGTTAACGAACATAATTCAGAGACAAGGAATCAAGAATGTTGTCCAGGTGGCCCTACTTGATGAATATCTAACATCTCACACACATGTACTGTAAGAGCAGGTGTAGGCTACTGGGCATTCCTTTTTTTTTTTTTTTTTTCTCTCTCTCTCTCACCCATGGATGTCTTATAATAGACATGTATGTGTATGCTATATCAATACTTCATAATAGGTCTATGATGTGGCATGGTGTATCATTAAGACATGCATTATTAGAAACTTCAAACAAATATGCTCATTTAGATAGATGATGGGCATCACAACAAAAGTGTTAATTTGATAAAATTTTAAAAGATCCAAGCCGTTTATCTACAAGAAGTATATATTCATGCTTCATGCAAAATACAAAGCTTGACCACTCTTCAATTCACCACAAAATACATCATGAACAAGGACAACCGGTAATTATTTGTCCAGTGATTCATTTATCTCAACTAAATGAAGTCCGTGAGAACTTTTTATTGCACCCTACACAGTGAAAGTTAAAGGGATATAAATTCAAATTCCACATATTTGCGCCACATCGACAAATATACCGCAAAGTGGACGGTCCATCTCATGCACGCTGTAGTATTTCTCTTCCAAGAGGTGGACAATATACAATAGGTAACCCTTAATCTTTGCAAGGTATACATGCGTTTCTATTTTTAATAAGTTCAATTAGAAATTGATCAATCAATACCATTCATCCATTTTTTTCATTGTTAGGAAATTATGAAATAAAAAATTATACCAAGAAAGTGAGATTAAATCAAATAATATCATGACATTTTAAATTGAACATGACCCGTTAGTTTATTTTTCTTAACCATCCATCCATAGGTCCAAAAATGAAATTTAAATTTACCAACAAATTAGAAAATAATGATTAAAAAAACAGTTGAATGGTCCAAATTATAAAATAGTAACTCCTACTCCAAAAAGAAATGCACGAATATGGTTCATATATATGAACTACGTACCATGTAATTCCATACGTTACCAAGAAAGAGAGAGATCTTTTTCCCTATTTTGTGCCTGAGCCCATGGCCGCGGGGCGGGCAGACCCGATCAAACGGACCATCTCACTCCCCTCTCTCTCTCTCTCTCTCCAAAAGAGAATCTCAAATGCATAAAGAGCTGGTAGTCTCAATCTCTCCCCGTTTTATTCTCTCCTCTTGCCACCTCTCTCTCTCTCTCTCTCTTCCATGTATTCCGTACGGATTAGGGTTGGGGCTCCAAATCCCTCTTGATTCTCTCTATCTCACACTCTTCTCAGCTTGAGAAGGGGAATTCCTACCAAACCTCCAGTGTTCCATCTTTCTGAGCTGTTTTTCGCATTTTTGGCGGGGAAATTAGGGCTTGTTCTGAGCTGATTTTTAATTTTATTTTTTAAATTTGGCTTGTTTATTTGTTTTAGAATTTCTTGAGCTGGTGGAGAGGTGTTTGGATTTCATTTGGTGATGTGACTTGATTCTAATTTATTCTGTTCTGGGTCGACGGCGGTGGTGTCGGTTTGGTGTTTTTCTAGGGTTATTGGGCGGTTTTGTTTTGGGAAGACTTGGTTGAGGAATTAGGGTTTGGACGGTGACTTTCTGTTTGGAGTCTGCAGCGGTGTTGGATTTGATTTTGTTCAGGTAAATTTTACTGTGATTTTGAGTTGTATTTTGTGGGATTGAGCTTGGATTTGAAGCTTTCATCGTTTGATAGTTGGCGATTATTTGGGATTTTTTTCTCGTAATTTTGTTGCGTGGGAACATATTGAAGTGAGGGTATGCAGAACTGTGTTTTCGATTTGGCGTGTAGGTGGGGCACGCCTGATCCAGGCCATTTGAATCGTGGGTACTGTCTGCGTGGGTTGTGCTCTGGGAATCTCTTCCATTGGAATTCTTGCTTGATGGTGACTGGATTCTCTTGAGCTAGTGGTGAAAGAAACTGCGCTTTTGCATGCCACTGATCGGACAGCCAAGATCCTCCAGTGGAGAATTTTGTGCTTGTTTGCCTCCCATCCATGCTGGGCCACTGAAAATGAATCCTGCCTGTACTGTTGCTGGGTCTTGCAAAAAATGCAGTTTTGCTTGATCGAGCCCTATATTTTACCTATTGTCTTATCTGATTCTTGTAGACATGGTTTGTGATCGTGTTCAGGTAGTTGCGTAGAGTTTCTTCCTTTGCTAGCTGATTTTTGTTCTTGTAGATGATTTGGGTTGTGGGTCTTTTTGACATCTTCCCTTCTGTTTTTCTCAAGATTCTAGGTTTACAAGTACCAAGAGTTTTGGTTGATTATTTTCTTCTGGGTTTTGTGGATGATCATGGAGCCTTTTTCTGATATCCAGGTGGATCATTATTTTTGGGGGTTTTGTCAGGGTTATTTTGATCAGGTGTCTTCTCAATTTGGTTTTGATGATCTGTGATTTCTTCTTGAGTTTCTGCTTAACTGATAAACAGCTTGTGCTGCATATTCTGGTTAATCTTTTATCTGAGCTTCTCTATCCTGTCTGCGGTGCACAGTTTATGTATCAAATTCCCTCCGCAAAACATGAGAAGGGGTCTCAACTCACCGTTGATCTGGGAAATTCATTGGGTGGATGAGCGGATTCCTTAACACTCTCCAAAATTGCGTTGGATGAACAATCCTACCTTTCTGATCAGCGGGTTCCTTCCTGTTCAGTGCTGATGACTGCAAATTTTCATTTCTGTCGTCTATTTTAGGTCATCATTAGGATGGATTAGTCAATCAGTGAAAATTTCTGCTATGGCCCATTGATATAGGTGCGTTTTAGATGAATGGTTTGGATCATAGAGTATTGGGCCATGTGTCTGATCTTCCTGCAGTGTGCATGATAATAAATCTTCTCTGTGGCTCATAGAATAGATTCTCCTGTTTTTATTTATATCCGGTGATTCTTATTGCAAATTTCATTTGTGCAGATCCTTTTGATGTCTTTGATTTTAACTGAGGTATAGGGTTCATGAGCAGATTGATCCTATTTTGGCTCTGTTGTATTGGGTTGGGGAATTTGGGATATAGATATTTTATTTTGTCTGCATTACATTTTTCTTTCCATTATTATTATTATTATTATTATTATTTTTCAGTAAGAAAGTTTTAGTAGGAACCAAATGCCCGACCATGCTAAAGGTCACCTCACTGGAAAAGGAGTGCATCCATATTAACACTACAGCATAAACATGTTCCGCTCCTTGGAGTAATCGACTGAGATTTTATTTCCATCTTCTTTTATTTTCAGAGAATCCTTTATGTTTGGATTCTTTTGATTAATTAACTGAGATTGGTGTGTGATCAGGTTTGAGCAGATGAGTCGTACAACGACAAATGAGAGCGACAGCGGAATGCTTGCAAAGGACCAGACTGATTCACCTTCAATGGATGAAAGCAGCTGTGGAGGGGGGATGGGAGGAGCAGGCCTTTTGAAGAAAGGGCCCTGGACATCCGCAGAAGACGCTATTTTGATGGATTATGTTAAAAAACATGGAGAGGGGAACTGGAATGCTGTGCAGAAGCACTCGGGCTTGTCTCGTTGTGGCAAAAGCTGTCGTTTGCGATGGGCAAATCATCTAAGGCCAAATCTGAAGAAGGGGGCCTTTACGGCTGATGAAGAACGGATGATCATTGAACTCCATGCCAAAATGGGAAACAAATGGGCTCGGATGGCTGCACATGTAAGTGTACATTTCATTTTCATTTCCATGTGAATTAGTCCGAATCATCTTTTAATTATATGCACCATGCAATTTTCCCACTAATGTAATTTAGGCAGCAGACATGATGGTAAGCCAGCCATAGAAACTTGAGATACCAGTATATCCATGCAGTTATTTTATAAGACTAGAAATTATATTGTTGCGTGTGTATGCTACATTGCTACATAAAAGTAAGCATAAGTAAAAATCGGTGAACAATAAAATACATTCCTGGGCACAGATCGGTGAGGCCATAGTGCCTCTCCTGGAATCTGAAGTCGTACCAGTTTGCGTTGAGGAACGATATGACAAATACTATGTTTGATGCATCGAATGGGTGGTGTATCCAGGATCCCAATTGCAATGATCTGCCAACTAGGATCAGATTGGTGGGCCCCATGGGTTGTCTGCTCAGATTGTGGACCACACACGTGAGCACTGTTCTTCTGTGCACTGTTCGTCTGTACATATGCATGGACTAGCATAACTAACTAGCTTCTTTTTAGTTTCAAGTTTTGTAGAAGTTTCTTTTTTAATTAGGAAACCTGTTTATCAAGCTAATGACAATTGTCAGGATGAGCAGATTAGGAAGCTTGTTGAAGAAAGGCCTATGTGTATGAGGCCATATAAATGGAACTAGACATGGTTGTTGTTTTTTTTTTTTTTTTTTGAAAGGTGAACTAGGCATGGGTGTTTAAAAAAAAAAAAAAAAAAAAAACTATTTTAAAAATGATTAATGACTTTTTGCTTTTAACCGGTGATGGTGGAAGATTGTGGGGTGTGATGTTCCCAAAACTAGTGGTGTGATGCACTAGTTCTATCCTTTCTTGTGGTGTGGTGCCCTAGAAACTGTTGAAATCTCATTCAACAGCCTTTTCCTTTTTTTTTTCCTTGATGAATGTGTCCAACTGAGTGGTGGTCTTGGAAGTGATTTTCATGCACAAATCTGGTATGTGTTTAAGGGTCATGTATATCTTAATCCTGGCTTAGTTTCTGCTTGATCCTGTGTTGTTTTTGTTATCAGAGCCTCGATACGGTGTCTTTTTTGTCAGTTTTGGTATATAGCACATTCCTAATCTCTTGGGAGCTTGTTTTCGCTCTGGGTTTAACAGTTTCATTTTTTGTTATTGCTCTGCATAAGCTCAGCTGGTTTCAAGATATTCAATAACAGTAATGGTGGCTGCAATGGTCAGTTTACAGGTCTGTGCACCCCCCCCCCCCCCCTCTTCCTTCTTTCTAGAACAGGCGTTACAGTCCTCTGTCGTGTAATGGATCCCATTGTTACTGTTACATAACGGTTGTTACGGGCCCATTATGGTCCTTTTTTTTTTTTTTTTTTCCAGAAATGGGTGTTATAACCTTGTATCGCGTAATGGATCCCATCAGTATCGTTACATAATCGTTCGTTACAGACTTACAGGTCCATTATGACCCCCCCCCCCCCCCCCCCCCCCCCCCCCCCTTCTTGTAGAATGGGCATTACTTTATTGCGTAATGGGTCCCACCAGTACTGTTACATAATGGCCATTACATAACTGTTTTAATACCATGCCTGGTTTCGTTTGCATCTGTATCTGGTATCAATAAACAAAATCTGCAACAAATCTGTTTTCTGCAAACCTGCTAAGAAAAATCAATTGATCAAATCTAATTTGCTGTGTGCCTCATCAATTGAAGTCCAAATTTTTTTATTTTTTATTTGGTTGCAAAATTGTTTTGTAATTATTTGTTGACCTGATTTATCTTTCTTGCTGCAAATATGCCTTTTAAAGTTAATCGGTCAGACCCAATGTTGTTGTCTGCTTCAAGTCACTGAAATTGAACAAAAGAACTCCAGATTTGTTCTGCTGCCAGTTATTATGATTGGTCAGTTTGTCTCTGCATAAAACCCAGTTTCCGCAGACCAAGTGTTAAATTTATAGGTTTTGGGTAGTTTGGAATGATTCTATCGTTGGTTAAATAAGAAAGCCTGAATTTCAGAAAGTAGTGGAAATAATCAGGACCACAAGCTGAAACTGCGTTGATCTAGTTTAGCAATCTTATTTTCTTATCTCTCTCTCTCTCTCTCTCCTCTCTTTGTTTTTTTTTTGTTTTTTTTTTCTTTGATGGATAAACCAAAAATTTTTGAAAAAGCAAAAAAAAAAAAAAAAAAAAAAAAAACCTGGGAGAGGATCCAGTGCCCTGGAACCCAAGGTAAAAAAGGAACCAAATTGACTAGGCTGCCACTTCTCTGAGGATCCAGAGCATCAACCCTCCTATGAATTGCCTCCGGTGATACCCTATTTAAGTAGGAGTAAGAGACCGCATCAATCTCCATACTACTCAGAGAATCCCTACAAACAGAGAGCCTTGGCCCTAAGTGGGCAGATGCATCGTGGATGTAGCAGACCCTAGTGGGGTTCCTAACCAATGGAATTTGCAGTCTTCTTCTGGATGAAGCGGGCAGAGTGTTAGTTGCTTTATCTGTTTCAGTCAAAGTTGAATCTATGAGTAGAACCATTGTGCTTGCAGTTAGAGATGCTATCTGCATTGTTTTCAATCAGTTTTCCCAGTGCCCCATTTCAGTGGAGGTGGCTGACAAACATGATTGTTGTTGGACTGAGGGGACCGTGGCCTATCCATGTAATCTGTTTTGAGTTTTTGATGAGGACATCCGAGCACTTATGGCTAGACAATCATCACATGGAGCCCAAAGGGCCCAAGTCGCATTCCTAGCCATCGTTAAAGACCCCACACTGGGTAGATATGCATGGGTTGATTGTTTGGAGCGTTTGGACTGTTGGATTGCATGGGTGCATTGATCGGCCTGTTGGATCGCGCACGATGGACCTTTGGCCTATCTTGATCGTGGACCACCCCATTGGCTATGAATAGTTTATGATAGTTTAGATTTATTTGTTTTGAGTAATTTTTGTCATTTAGTTTATTATTTTTGGACTATTTTATGTTTTATGTGAGATATCGTTTTTTTTTTTTTTTTTAATGAGAATTCTTTCTTGAGAGAGGTTTTTTTTTTTTAAAAAAAAGAGATAAAAGGTTTGGACCCTCTTTAGGGTTTGATTATTATGAACCATTAATGAAGAGAATTTCCTCTCCTTTGCTATGTGATTTAGCAATTCATCCTGTGATGGGATTGATGGTGTGAAGCCAATTGGGGAGTGATTCCCTTAGTTATCGTCTTGTTTTCTTCCTCTCTCTCAAGGAACTTCTCTTCTCATCTTCTTCTTCTTCTTCTTCTTCTTCTTTTTTTTTTTTTCTAATGATTCTAAACTAACCTAGACCTAACCCACACCTAACTGTTCTGGACGAATGTGGAGCGAAAGATGGAAAGATCTGGAAAGGATCCAGTCTCTTATTGGGTTGAGATGAAAGGGATATTAAGACAGAAATATCTTCCCCTTTCCTATGAACATTGGCTCCTAGATCAATAGCAATCCCTTAGGCAAGGATCCATGTTTGTAACTGATTACATTGTGGGCTTTGATGAATACATGATGCGTTGTAATGTTCAAGAGGACCCACTAGTCACACTATCCCGTTTTAGAATGCGCTTTTGCCCAGAGATCTAGCGTGAGCTCATTCATCATGATGTGAACACTTTAGAGCACACCTATCAGGTGGTGCAAGAGTTGGAGCGGTATCCGAAACTGCCATTCGTGAGGCGGGTTGATCCAATATATTATAACATCAAGCCCAATTTGCAAGGAGCCAAACCAAACGTTGGAACTCAACCCAATGGCCCTACTAGTTCGAGACCCACCTACTGAGACGAAAAGGTGAAAGGGTTGGCTGGTACTAGTGCGCGGGCTGATGAGTCCATGCAATGTTACAATTGCTGAGGATATGGGCATTTCACACATCAATGTCCTACAAAAGAGAGAAATAAGGCTCTTGCCATTGGCGAGTTACATAAAGATGTGGCTGATTAGGGCAAGTACTAAGAAGAAGTTTATCGGCCCGATGTCACTGGTACTAGTGATGAAGAGGTTGAGCATGTTGAGACTGCACCCCTTGCATTTGTTAAGTGTGTCTTGGATCCTCTTCCTCCCACAGTCACCACAGAAACAAGAAGATAAGTGAGAATAGCGAAGAGTCAGAACCTAAGTCTCTCCATATTATAACTATGAAAGAATTTGACAGAGAGGCTAAGGATGGAACAATAGAGTCAGTTCCTATGTCAGTATCCCATAGGCCGTCAGAGTTCCCAAAGAATTTGTCATATCCATGATTCACATGTTGAAATTAGAAAACAGATTAACATGAGCAATGAAACGCACAGGATATTCGTTGACTCTCATCACAAGTTCAGAGAGTTTTAGATAGGTGACTGTGTGATGGTTTGTATGAGGCCCAAACGGTTTCCGCAAGGGGCTATTAAGAAACTACAAGCCCGTAGTGCATGACCTTATAAGATACTGAGTAAATTTAGACATAATGTGTATGTTGTGGATCTTCTACCTGACATGGGTTTCAGATCTATATTCAAAGTGGAAGATCTTTTGTCTTTTGAGGGTCCAATACCTACACCTATTAGCCTTTATTTAGATCATCACCTTGATCTTGATGATAGCTTCCCTGACCTGTCCCATGACCCTTGGCCTATACCCGCATATTCTTCCCAGCATTTACCTCTTTTGCCATACACCTACCAAGAGAGAAACGATAGAGGATATCTGGGATGAGCGAGTGGTTTCCACACAACATGGATGTTATCAGTAGTACCTTATCAAGTTGAAGGGTAGGCCAGATTCAGACAACATATGAATCACAAAGACAGAGCTTCAGCGATGAGACCTGGATCTCCTCAAGCATCACCGCCGCTTTATTTCGCTAGAGGCGATATCTCCTCAGTCAGGGGGAATTGATGAGGACATCTGGGCACTTATGGCTAGACGATCATCACATGGGGCCCACTGGGCCCAAGTCGCATTCTTAGCCATCATTGAAGACCCCACATTGGGTGCATCGATCGGCTCATTGGATTGTGTATGATGGACCATTGGACCACGCTTGATCGTGCCCCATCTTGATTGTGGACTATCCCATTGGCTATGAATAGTTTAGGATAGTTTAGATTTATTTGTTTTTAGTTTTTGTTGTTTATTTTATTATTTTTGGACTATTTTATGTTTTACTTGAGATAAAAGTTTTTTTTTTCAAATGATAATTTTTTCCTGAGAGGTTTTTTTTTTTTTTTTTTTTTTTTTTTTTTTTTTTTTTTTTTTTTGTTTTGTAAAAGTCTCTTTTTGATATTATAAAGGTTTGGACCCCTTTTAGGGTTTGATTATTATGAACCATGAATGAAAAGAGTTTCTTCTCCTTTGCTATGTGATTTAGCAATTCATCCCGTGATGGGATTGATGGTGTGAAGCCATTTGGGGAGTGATTCCCATAGTTATCCTCTTGTTTTCTTCCTCTCTCTCAAGGAGGTACTTCTCTTCACATCTCGCTTTCTTCACCTTCTTCTCTTTCTTCTTCTTCTTCTTTTCTTATGATTCTAAACTAACCTAGACCTAATTTTACCCAAGCTCTAGCCATGAACAATACATTGGGAACAGTACTGCATGAACTGTGTCTGTACGGACAGCCCCAATCCGTGGCCTCATTGCTTCGAATCTTCAACTTCCCTCATCCCTTTGATCCCCTTTACAAAATGCCTAAACATGAATCCCAAAGCCTAACCCTAAGATTTCCAAATTCCAAAATCACCAATCTTTCCAAACGCTAATCCCCAAATCCGAATTTCCCAAAATCCTATGACCCTAAACCTAATTTTACCAAATTTCCCTAACCTATTACCCCCTAGATCCTCAAATCCCTATCCCCAAAATCCTAAATTCTCAAATCCCTATATTCTTAGTTTGCTATATACTTTAAACTTATTCCCTACATTCCCTAACCCTTAAAACTGCCCTAAGCATGCAAAACCCTTGGAACTCAAGTGATTCCATGAACATATGTTCAGATTTAATAACCTATGCTAAGGGGGGGTCCTATCTTTTACATGATCCTAATTACTTGATACTTTATAAAAATTACATTGCGGGACTGTTAGGTGTTTTTAACCTTAACATGTTACAAATATGAGTTTCTTTAACTTGTGGTAGTTTAGCATTATTTTGTCTTTTGATTGCTCTAGTTAATCCGCTATCTAGTTTCAACATGTCATTTTAGGTTAGATCATCTCGTCCTACATCAGTTTTCAAAGAGATAAGATCTTTCGTTGGGGTAGTAAATATTTTATTTACTTCGTCAATCAAAGAGTGATGCAACCACGGGATTGAAAGTGTATGCTAGGAGAAAGCATCACCTGCAGATCTAGAGATCTAAAGAAATCTCACAAATCTTGACAGTTTACAACTTTGATTTTGTTTTTTTTTAAAAAAATGAAAATCCACCCCTTGACTGTTGACCTATGACTGAGTTATCATATGGGCAATATTGGTCTCTCTCATCCACTAGGCCTTGGAATATGCAAAACAGATCCATTTTTATTTTCCGATTTGGATTAGTAGTTTGAGATATGCTTATTTTAGTGTTAATTTTATTGGTGGGGGTATTTATATAATATAGGGGAATAGGGCATCTCATGGGGCATGGGATCTGTTTGCCTATAAATACTTGCTATATGTTAAACTTTAGGGATGCTTGTTTTTCTTCTCAATAAGAGTTTTCATTATGAGAACTACAAAGTTTTGAATCTGCATAAGCATGGGTGTGTGATATCTCAGCACGAGAAGGGTGTGGAATATATCTTTTAATTTCCAGTTGACTCATATCCTAGATTCTCTACTATTTCCGGTTTTTCCTACTTCCATCTTTTGTTTCTATCCTCTAAAAAAAAACCTTTTATTTGTTTCTCTGCATAATCGCTGCCACATGAATTCATGTTCTTGTTTGAATATGGTCAGGCTTGATTCCGCGAGTTCTATTTGATTCTATTCCATCGAAGCTATTGGTTTTTGATCGTTGGATTAATTTTAATCTGCAGATTGATCTGAGGATTTATTTTAAACAGACGATCTTTTTTTTTTTTTTTTTTTTTTTTTTCTGCCTCGGACTCTTTTTGTTGAATCTGATTCATGATTCATAATGACTGAATTATCAGAACAGTTAAGTCGACTGAAGTAGATCAGCCTGTGAAATCCTAGATACAAAGTTCGCTGTTTGCTTCGTACGCATCCCAATGCAGATCTGCATTTTCTGTTAATCAACCTAGAGTTACCCTGTTTACAACCAACCGACAGTCCATTACCCAAATAGCCTATACCTTATCTTCCTTTAACCCTTAAACTCTCAGCGTACTCTATCCAGCCATAGTTTCCCTTATTTTAAACCATAAACCTATCCCATTTATCGTAGATTTTGCTGAAGCAAACTCAGATTATTCAGAATTTGCTGTTGTTTTCCAAGACCCCCATCTAGGACACTAGGGCACATCACAGAACCTAATCCATTGGTGCTTGACATTGTAACCTTGGGGACCTTGCGCCCATCTTTGTATTGAGAATTCCCTTCCCCTCTAGTTTTGAATGAACTTTGTTAACCTTTCAAGAAGAAAAAAAAGAAAGAAGAACAAGAAAGAAAAGAAAAGAAGACATCTTCTTTTGCTGTAACCACCCTGCATGTTGCCACCAACTCCCCATCCATGCTCCCCTTCCAGTTCCTTCAGTGCAGACCCTACCACCTTCAACCACCAAAGCCACCCACCAGCACATGAAACCCAGGCTCACCAATCGACTGATGCAGCACGAAAGGCAGACGAGATGGAGAATTGAAGGCCAAAATATGAAAAAAATGCTGATATAGAATAAGATGGATCATTGCCCCCCCAAAATTATCTTCAGTGGTGGGATTGAACAAGTTGATCCATCGCCTACCGAATTAGGTAGAGATGGTGTTCCAGCACTCAGGCTGTCAGGCACCTATTCTTGAGTCAACTTATCCGAGAAACATGTCTCTAGGTCAGTGACAGTTCAATACTCTCAATCACAGGAGTCAGACTTGAAATATCCTGGAATCTGCAAGCCAGCTCAGCAGAAGGCACCACATGATTTGGGCCACATATCCTCTCTACAGAACCCCCTGATCAATCAACAAAAATCAACAGCCCCCTGAGCATCTGAATTCTGAGGTGACCCTAGGTCCTACTTGCCGCCAGCACCCCCCTGGATCTCTGCAATTGAGGCAACAATCAACCCTAACTCCGACAACCTCATGCCATATGTGGTAACATATTCCCCACATACAATGTCTGTCAGGGGGAACCGCTGGAAATATCCCTTTCTCCGTGTACAATTCGCAACGAGGAAATGCTGATTAGCCCTACTAGTTCCATCATCGTGAAAATAGGGGGGAAAAGTTCTCTGACTTCCAATTTCAACGCCTTCCCAACCACCAACTCCGACCTCAAGAGGATCTTGAGCCTGGCAAAAGGTGACAAAGTTTCTCTTTGATGACATATTATCAATCTCCAATACCTACCTGAATCTAGACCCAATCTCGCTAACCACCAAATCTATCCATGTGTGAATTGGAATTCCGAATACATGAATCCATGGGCCCCTGCTTGTAGCAACATCAGATGGGCTCCATTTGTCTACCTTCACCAGAGACATTGGTCAATGGAAGCAGAGTCCCTTGCGAACGCCACCAACTCCTCCCGCAAGCTGAAGGTAGTAGGTCAGTTTATCCATTACAAGCTTCGAAGTGCCAAATGGGAAACTGTTAATGCATCCAACATGTCGACTATAGAGACCCCTCCACTACCAGACTGAGCATCTCCTTCAATCTTTTGTCAACGATAGGATATGGTACCTGAAGCATTGGCTCACCAGTGCCATGAGAGCCTTCCTCTGAAACAAGAGCCTTTGAAGGAGCTAGTTAGCCCACTGTTCAAAGGCTTGAGCCTTTCGGATTAGGGTTATCAGTGTTGGCCATGAGATGACACTTGATGCCATTATTGTACTCCACAACCTTATATTCTCTCTTGTTCTAGAATTTTAAACCCTTTGGATTCATTTCTATAGTACTTCTAAATTCTAATACCTGATTCGTTTCTATAGTACTTCTAATACCTGCTACAAACAACCAATATGAATTTGACGCCTCCACTACCCACTACTTGCTCCTCAAGACAACTACTATGCAACCCTAATTGGCATCTAGACTTAATGCAGGACCCACATAACCAATAGAAGGCATTTGAAGACCTTTTGTTCTTCGGGTTGAGGCCCCATAGGTTATTCAGTCCGGGCGGGAGGGAGGGGGGGAGATGCTACAATCATTTTCTGAAAATCAATATTGTATCATAAACCCCAACAAAATGGATCAAATCACAAAATGTATGGTTTTTCTAAAAAGTTTTTATTTTTTATTTTTTTTAGTAGAGAAGTTAGAAAGAAATATAGATAAGTGTAAAAAAATTGTACACATAAGAAATTAGTTAGGTCACCATTTCCCATGCATATATGTCTATTAAACAATTATGGACATTGTCCTACGAAAGCAATAAATTTATAACTATAATGTTCAAGCCAAATATGTTTTCAAACAAAAGAAACAATCCATAAATGCGAAACATCTTGATGTGCAAATGTGAAGAGTCATAAATCCTCATGTTATCAATTTTCTGTTCCATTGTGAAATCATAATGGAAATGGCAATCTTAAAGTCATCTTAGTGTTTTTTGAATTCATAAGAAACTCGTGAAATCCAAGCAACTTCCCCACTATAGCCTATTTGACACCTCCACCATTCACTACTTGCTGCTCAAGACAACTACTATTCAACCCTAATTGACATCTAGACTTGATGCAGGACCTACATAAGCAATGGAAGGTCTTTAAAGATCTTTGTTCTTTGGGTCGATGCCCCATAGGTTATTCACAGTCCCTATTTTATAGTTGTTTTCCTTTTTTATATCTAGCTATAGTCGATTGGCTATATGATATCCAGCCTACTACCCCAACTGTGTTTCCCCTTTTATAACTAAAGCCACATTTTTAGTAGGTCTGTTGTAGAAAGGCTATAACCAATTGCTGCTATCAATTTTCTCGAAATTGAAATTGTATCGTAAACCACAACAAAATGGATCAATCACAAAATGCATTTAAAAATAAATAAATTGTAGAGAAGTTGGAAAAAATATAGATATGCATAAAAAATTGTACACATGAGAAATTAGTTAAGTCACCATTGCCCATCCATATACATCTATTAAACAATTGTGGACATTGTCCCACGAATGCAATATATTAATAACTATAATGTTCAAACAAAAGAAACAATCCATAAATGCAAAACATATTGATGTGCAAATGTGTCACGCCCTAGACTCGATAACCGGACTCACAAGGAACCCGATGGCCGGTTCTGGCCGCAACAGCCTCCGTAGTACCCCATTCTCGGCTCTTGAGACAGGTTCCGATCCTGGGATCCTACAAGGAGGATTTCCATAACAGCATAATCATTTCCAATACGAGCATAACCAAGATCACAACAAGTACATCTGAGAATAACAAAGGCACACATCGCAAAATCCGCTATAAATTTGAACTTTTACAATCATCCATAAGGTCCAAAAACAGTCCAGAATTTTTCTGGACAGCAAGGTATGTCTTGAAATAACTAATCATAACCATTGATTTAAAGGGGGAAATACCCCATAAGATTAGTGTT
>JAJHSJ010000009.1:63668589-63738918 GCA_021015155.1 Magnolia officinalis | reverse complement strand
CTCTCTAATGAGAATGACCTTATGAATGGTTTGGGTGGTCCACTTAAGTCTTGAGTTAGCCTCATCTCATGATAACGTCCTAACATGACCTCAAGCATCCGAACCATGCATACGTGGGTTCCACCACGCCGATGACATGGCCGAAAAATCAGGTTGGTCGTTTGATCTCTCGGGCTACTATACCATTATTGTAATGCATGCGTGTCCACCAAACTGACAGCTTGACGGGCCAAAATTTTGGTCAGCCCATCTACACTGTGGGTCCCACAAAAGGCACGGATTGGACGTCTGAAAAAGTGCCAGGTTGGCATGGATGGCCAAAAATAGCCCGATTAGTCCGCGATTTGGAATAGCCTCGCGTATACGATACCCGGCCGCTCTCGGCTCTATACGACTATACGTTCGTTTTCCCTCCATCGCGACAGAATTGAGCGTGTTTCGCCACTCTCAATGCGGATCTAATTCTCACTATTTCCATGATCAGAACCGTCCATTTTGTGGAATCTACTCATTTATGAATTCTATTATCCGTACCATTAGATGGATTTATAAGAAGGAAAGAAAACTATCAAAAGATTGAATTCAACTTTGAAAATCATTGGTTAAAATCATCAAATGAAGTGAAATTACGGGATAATATCTTATTTAATGCATTAAATAAAATGTGGACGGTTCATAACATCATACCATCTCAGTATGTGGGCCCCAGTGTGTGGAAAAATACGCTGCATTGTTAGTCGCGAGAGACAAAACGAACTCCTGCTCTATAAACCCCACCAAAACAGTAGCCAAAACCTCGTAGGTGCGCAGTTCAAAAACCTACGCCCAACACCAACAGCCTCTCACACAGAGAAAATGGCGCCAAATCCCGCAACAATCCCCGTCAAATCTCTCTCCTCCTTCTGTTCCATCCCTCTCCCTCCAAAACCCATCTCCCCTTTTCTCAATCCCTCCAGAATCTCTGCAAATTTCCATCCAGAATCCCGTTTTCCGGGTCGTTTTTCGTGCCGTTTCGGTCTCAGTTCAAATTCCAGCCATGAAATCCGTTCCGGCGATTTGGGTCCCTCCAAAATGAGGTTTGGGAAAATGGGTCTTGATTTTTTCCCGGCCCGAGCGGTTTCCGATGGTGGTTTTGGCGGGGAAGGCGGTTTTGGTGGTTCTTCAGGCGGCGGCGGGGATTCAGATGGAAGAGGTGAAGAAGAGAGTGGTGGAAATGATCACTCATTGCTTTCATGGTAAAAAAAAAAATGCTTATTGTCCTCTGGTAAGCCCACACGTGTGTACATAATGGCACACGTGTACACAATCCAAGCCGTCCATCAGGTGAGTGCCATTCTCAATATGCCTCATACCAAAATTCAGGTCAGTCTACTTGTCAGGTTGGCCACAGTTTGCTGAAACAATTGATGGCTGAAAAGAGCTTGGCGAAGTTTTTTTTGGGCCATCAGCTTGTTTCTAACAGTGTGGCCCACCTAAAGAGTGGACCAGCTTGATTCTTGGGCCAGATCTCTACGTGGTTACCCACCTGATGGAAAGCTCTAGTCTTCCTCTGGTATACCCTGTCGGCACATGTAGTGGTGTATGGATGGGATGCCTCACTAATGTGGTCATTGAAAATCACTCATTTGTTTTATTTTTTGTGTTGTTGGTTATCTTCTTTTTTCCTTCATACAATTATGTTTTGGATTATTTATTATTATTATTTTTTTAATATAAAATTTGGCCTATTTTTCTATGTTGCCTGATTGGTTGTGCTTAGTGGATTTTAAAACAGGCTAGCAGGGCGATCGATGCTGCTGATTTTTGGCAAATAGCACACCACGCATACATACATAGATACACACTGAGAATAGTGAATTCAGATGACTATCCACTTGGGCTGTAGCAGGCATGTGCCCCCGTCCCACCCTGACTGCTCACCTGAAGGGTCAGCCATTGGTGGGCCATGGCAAGAAAATCATTTATCCAGATGATTGTAGCTGCTTCATTGTATGATTTTGTTTGATGAATGTGCAAGGTCTGTCAACTTTTCTCATTGAGATTGAGCGGTTAGGATCATCCAACCAATGTGTGCCATGTCATGTGTAATTTGCATTCTCCTAATATACAGTTATTAGAGATGGATTGATGGTACTTCTCATGGAAAGAGAATGATTCTATGAAAATGGCATCTTTTATGCTCCTTGCTTTGAGAGAGGGAAGTTGTCCTTGTGTTGACGGGTATGTGTGGAAAAAGTCGCTTCCTCGGTTCCTCCTAGATTTTGTTGGACAGCAAGGTTAAAGCTGTCCCTGTTCTAACATATACTGGCGGAAAAGTCATTTATGCCTAGAGTTGAGTTGTTTTGTTGGACAGAAGCGTTGAACAAAATTCTAATGCCCGACCATCTTCACCGGATCAAAATTTTCAATAGCATGTGTCATGTGTAGAGAAGAGTGTGATGGTGGACTATCTTTTCCCCACTACACGATGGTTTTAGAGAGATGGAGTTGTTTCTTTATCTCTTTAGGATTTCGTTGGACTTTTAGAAGAAGGCTATTGAATTGGTGGGTAAACGTATATGTCTCGTTCACACTGGTGTGGGGAGTTTCAATGTAAAGCAGGAGAATATTTAGGTGCTTGCATTGATAAGCTTGTCTGGCATAGTGGCACTATCCATGGTTTTATAAAATACAGTTGGACGGAGATTCCCATAAAAATTGTGATAGGCAATGAAGTCTGATTGCAGACAGATAGAAGAAAGATTTCAGCCATGCTGACCAATCAAGCATCACAAACATCTGACAAGCAGGCCCCTAGTTCCTACTAATCCACCCAGCCAGACTATCCATTACGCTAAACCTTAAATAAAATTGCAAGGAATGACAACAAGTTGACTATGCTACACTCACAATTCATCACATTCTGTATTTGTTAAGTATCATCAAAAGAAAAACAGCAAAAAAGTGAGATGCAAACTCGATATCCTCACTGTATAAACTCAACAAGAATGAAGGTGAACTCAACGAGAAGAAAAGACGATCTCAGAACAGAAGAGCCAAAGACGGCGGGAGGATCGGGCGCTTCCAGCAGAGGCCGAACTTCAGACGGATCGGCAACTCCGGCAGACGCCGAGGACGAAAATGCTGAATCGGAGGACCATGGGAATCAAGGCTGGAAGCAAGTCTCTTTCAGGAAATGTTCCCATCCGGCATCAGAACCAGTGGGAAGGAAGAGGGATGCTTACCCAACCCTATTCGTTTCCGGGTGGCTCCCCATCAACATCTTGAGGGTCTTCGGTTGTGCAGGAGCGGTCATGGACGTCATCATGCCGAGAGATTAGAGCAACGGATCCTATCGAGGATTTGCTCTGGTAAGGATGAGATTAGAGACGGAACTGGCACGAGTGGTTGAAATGCTCCACGACAAGAGATTTGGTGGAGTACCCCCTTCTAGTCCAGAGGGCCCGGTTCGGACCTAACCGCAGCACTAATACAAGAAGGGAAGCCATTCCTAAGACTCTTAAGGTTCACAAGCAAAACCCCAACTCTTCTCAAGCAGTGAGATTGGAAGGCCACACTTTCAGAGATGCACTCCTCCAACGCAATCAAACCTCGAGAGCGCACCCTAACCTCTCTAGCAAAACCGACATGGAAGCAAGCTACTCGCCTGGACTGGACAGAGTAAAACCTAAGGAGGTAGAGAAGGACTGCAACCTCCGTATAAACCAAGCAAGCTTCAACCGTGCTAGAGACGAGTTACTAGACACTGTAGTCATAATCACCAAAGAGGGGGTATCCTTATTGCAAGTTAGGGTTTGGATTGAAGAATGTACTGGCTTCCATCCTGGCAACTACAACATCAAACCGCTGGGATACAATGATTTTTGGGTCAAGGTGTGCCCCGGCCTCAACCTAGAAATGCGATAATGGCGGGTCAACTCCACTCGGACGGACCAGTCGCTAAAGTAGTGCCATGGGAAGAGTATTCCATCTTTGGGATGGAAAGTATCTGGATACTCATCTGGGGTATCCCATGGGAATGTTGGTACGTCGTCGGCGACCTGCTTCGGCTCCCTAATAGAACTGGATTCCAAGACAGATCGAAGAAGAACTAGCCGTCATTAGAGATCGGGTGAGAAGGAAGAAGGGATTCCTCTGCCTCCACACTTACTGGTTCACGTTGATGACCGCCAACTCAAACTCCCGGTGCAAAGAGAATCACTCGACGCCGTCTATCCCAGGTGGGGTGACCTTTGGAGAGCCAAGGAACCTCCTCCTCCGGTGCCGGTGGCAGTACCAAAGAAGACGACCTGTGAAGGAGCACAACACCCATGCGCCAACAGAGTACCATTCTCGTTCCCTGCCAGCTCTTTAGACGCCATCGAAGAGCACGCCAGCATCCAGCCCATTAGGGGGGCACGAGGCATCATCGCCTGAGTCCAGCCGTCTCGATATGAGGGGAGGCAGTCGCGGCCGTAGGAGAAGGCTCCACGTGGCATGCATGCAGAGTCCTTGCCTAGGGAGCCGGGCTCTCTCATCGATCGTTCGGCGGAAAGGGGTATGTGTTCGACCCAGATCCAGTCACGTCAACTCCTTCCCCATCATTATTCGGCGCGCCCGAAAATTGACGAGCCTCCGTCTCCAGGAAGCAGACGCGTGGCCATCCGAGATCCCGAGATCGCCCTAAGTCTTCGGCACGAGGCCATCAGACCCTCTAGCCCGAGATGAGTGTCTGTCTCTCTTATCGAGAATGGATCCTCCGTTTTGAGTCCGGGTCCGGTCCAGGTCCAACCCTCCCCAACGTCTCTCAAGACATCAGCCATACCCGATAGCCATACCCATATACCGCACTCCATCCCTAAAACCATATCCGTATTTATTCCCTCTCCCCTCCCCGACAACCTTCTCGGCCATGGTAGCTCCCGTAGCAGATGCTCTCTCCCCATCGTGCTAGGATGCAGACCCACTCCGCATCTGGTGACAATACCTCTAGGGGAGATGACTCGGAGACTTGCTTCTCGGAATCCCAATCCCTTCCTTCTTCCCCCACATCTCCGCTCACCTCTTTACCTCCCTCTCGTGACTGGTCTGACCTGGGCCCCATTACCCTCTTCCAGGAAGAATCAGCAGGTGATGCCATCGAAGTAGAACCCCTGCAGATGCGCGCCGACTACCCCCATCATCAGCAAGAAGCCATTGATATGGTGTCAGTCAAAGAAAAAAGAAGAACAAATCTATGACATGATCCAAAGTAAGAAATGAATAAGAGATGCAGTTGGGCACGTCGGAAGATCTCTAGGGCTAACTTTCGGGGACAGACCGGAGGATTACATAGCCCTATTCCAATGCATCGAGAATAGAGGAAGACCCCTCCCTAGAATCTAGAACTCCTACGAAACATCTACCTAGATCCATCAATAACTGGGAACTCCAAAGCCTTCAACCGAGTCCAAGCCTCTTATCTGCCTCCAAAGCAAAACAAGGAAGACGGAAATCGGGGAAGCTCCATACCCCAATGAGAATCATCTCATGGAATGTCAGGGGGGGTGGGTTCTAAACAGAAAAGATATCTGATCAATGACTTCGTCGGAAGAAAAAATTCGGATGTCCTCTGCTTCCAGGAAACTAAGGTCTCCCAGTTTAAAGATGTTCTCTTGGCCACCCTGTGGAAAGCTAAGGACGTGAAGTGGGTGTTCCTTGACGCCACTGGCAGTTCGGGAAGCATCCTGATTGCTTGGAAATCCTCTAAGTGGGAGCTTTAATCCTCTTCAGTTGGTGTCTTCTTGGTATTAGTGATTCTGCAAGATAAGTCATCCAATTTCCGTTGTCTTATTTCCGCTGTGTATGGTCTCAATGTTGATTCCATCAGGCCAGATTTTTTAGATGAACTGACTATTACTAGACAGTCTTTCTCAGGTCCATGCTGCTTCGTTGGTGACTTCAATGTAATCAGATTTGCGGAGGAGCATTCCCGAAGGAGAAGGGTCTCCTTAGCTATGGACTCTTTTTCAGTCTGGATCCAATCCCAAGAGCTAGTCGACCTTCCACTTTCAGGGGCGAAATACGCCTGGTCCAATGGGCGTGAGACTCCCATTCAATCCAAATTGGACAGATTCCTCCTGTCCCCCGAATGGCTGGAGGCTTTTCCGTCGTGTCCCAAGTAGCCCTCCCCAGAACAACTTCTGATCACTGCCCGATTTTGCTGTTGATGGAAGAAGAGAGCTGGGGCCCTAAACCTTTCAGATTCAACTCATCCTGACTCAAGATCAATGGTTTCAGTCAAAGGATTGCAGAGTGGTGGTCGGGCTTCCAGGTAGAAGGTTTCGTTGGGCATAGGCTCCTCTGCAGGCTCAGACTCCTTAAGCAAAAGCTGAAGGTGTGGAAAAAAGAGGAGTTAGGAAAGAGGGATGCAAAATCGGAATCCCTGCTCTCTGAACTTCATCGTATCGACGCTGAAGCTGAAGGTACCTCAATGTCTTCAGAAACCTTGGGTCGATGTATTCAAATCATCCAATCCATCTCGGCCAGGGCCTTGGAAGACGAAATATCTTGGAAGTTGAAATCTAGAGCTAGATGGATATCTAGGGGGTGGAAGAACACCAGATATTTCCATAACATCGCCAACATGCACGCCCGATCCAAAGCCATCTTCAGTATTACAGTGAACGGGGTCTGCTTAGAGGACAAACAGGAGATCGCGGAGCAAGCCATCCTTCACTTCAAATCCCTTCTCTCCTCTGAAGATTGGGTCAGATTGCACCTCGATCGTACTTAGTTCAACAGTTTAGAGGCTTCGGATGCGGAGCTTCTAGAAGCCCTCTTTACTGAAGAAGAGGTGAAGATGGCAGTCGAGTCTTTGAGTGGTGATAAATCCCCTGGTCCCGATGGCTTCCCTATTGTGTTTTTCCAAAAGTTCTGGGAAGTTATTTGCCAAGATGTCATGGATTTTCTCCATGAATTCCACAACAGGGGAAGATTATCCAGAGGTCTCGGTGCCTCTTTTATCGCTCTTATCCCAAAGGTGGCTGGAGCAAGCTCATTCTTTGAGTTCAGGCCAATCAGTTCTGATCGGGATCCCGTACAAGATCTTAGCCAAAGTCCTATCCTCCCGATTATCAAAAGTGATGGGAAAGCTTATCTCGGCCAACCAGAATGCATTCATCCGGGGCAGACAGATTGTAGATTGTGCCCTCATTGCGAACGAATGCCTCCACTCGTGGCACAAATCCGGAGTTCTGCAAATTGGACATCGAAAAGGCCTACGATCACGTCGATTGGGGCTTTCTCCAATACACGCTCACCCGTATGGGGTTCGGTGCCAGGTGGAGAAGGTGGATTGGAGCATGCATAGGTTTGCCCACTTTTCAGTTCTTCTCAACGACTCCCCCAAAGGCTTCTCCAATTGTTCTAGAGGTCTGCGACAAGGGGACCCCCTTTCCCTTCTTCTCTTCCTTGCGGTAGGTGAGGCCCTCTCCCAAATGCTTCTCAAAGGTCAGGACGAAGGCATCCTGAGAGGTATCGCGATGCCAGGGGTGTCCCCTCCCATCTCCCACATCCAGTTTGCTGACGATACCGTTATCCTTTCTGAAGCTTCCTCGGTCTTCATCGACAACCTGTGCACAGTGTTACGCTGCTTCGAGGCCGTCTCAGGTCTGAGAATCAACCTGGCTAAGTCGAAGCTATTTGGAGTCAACCTGTCGGAAGCTGAAACATCCAACTACGCAGACACCCTCGGCTGTCCTTTGGCTTCCTTCCCTTCTTCTTTC
The DNA here is from genome assembly GCA_021015155.1 of Magnolia officinalis. NCBI lineage: Eukaryota > Viridiplantae > Streptophyta > Magnoliopsida > Magnoliales > Magnoliaceae > Magnolia > Magnolia officinalis. Next base: position 63,731,173 of record JAJHSJ010000009.1, on the reverse strand, counting down.
GTGGGGCTCCCCCTTGCTATAGGCCCTCCCCCGAAATCGATGTGGGATAAAATAGTTGGTAAATTTTATAAATACCTCGCCAGATGGAAGTGCCGTTACCTGTCGTTGGGAGGCCGTCTAACCCTCATCAAGGCAGCCCTGTTCAACCTCCCTTTATACTACATGTCTTAGTTCAGATGCCCCTCTCCTGTGCTCCTGTCCATTGATAAGCTAAGACGTGACTTCTTGTGGTGCGGGAAGGAAAATCAGAAGAAGCTACACCTTCTAGATTGGAAAGAGGTCTGCAAACACTTCCAAGAGGGCGGAGCTAGTGTCAAAATTTTGAAAACTATGAATCAGGCCCTTCTCAGTAAGTGGACCTGGAGATTGGGAACTGAAGGTGGTGCTCTCTGGAACACAATCATCAAAGGTAAATACGATGCTTCTCCAGGTGGGTGGTGGACAAAAGATTCCTCAGCCTACAGGGCTTCTTTCCTATGAAAGGGGATCCTTCGGTCAAAACAGGCCGTCCTCGAGAGTATCAGCTACGAGCTAGGCAACGGAGTTTCCATTCGTTTTTGGGAAGACCTTTGGGTGGGTGAAGAGCTGCTGAAATTCCGCTACCCGAACATTTTCTGCCTTGCCCCGGACAAGAACATCTTTATACAGTTTCGGTTGCAAACATTGTGTGGGATGTGAAATGTATTAGAAATCTTCATGACTGGGAGCTTATTGAATTTGTGGACCTTCTCGACTGCATCTCTAAATCCAAGCTTGATTAGTCCTCTCTAGATAGTCTCATCTGGACGCTCGACAAATCCAACATGTTCACGGTCAGATCCTTCTATTCCCAACTCCTCCCCAATCTCAATCCAACTACTCCCTCTTCCCCCTTCATCTGGAAGTACTCTGCTCCCCCTAAATTCATCTGTTTTGGCTGGCTGGTTGGTAAGAATAGAATTCTTACGATCGACAACCTTAGAAAGAGGGGAATGCAAATCGTCAATGTTTGTCTGTGCTACATAAAAGAAGAAGAAACGGTGGACCATTTACTCGTTCATTGCTCGTTTATCGCTCAAGTTTGGTCGGATTTCTGTAAACGTTTCAAAATCAGCTGGTGTATTCCTAACTCTACCCTAAACCTCCCGTCGCCGTGGCATGGGTTCAAGCTAGGAAAAAACAGAACGTGTGTTTGGAGATTGGCGATCCTTGCTATTTGGTGGTCCGTTTGGGAAGAAAGGAACGACAAATGCTTTAATGACAAGTCTTCCTCTGTAGAAGTTGTTTGCTCCAGGGCCAAAAGCCTAATTTTTGAATGGGTGGTCAATGTAAATTGTCTGAAGGATTATGACCTTCATTTTCTAGGTTGTTAGTGCTGTCTGCTATCTGAGCAGATCTTGTTCTTTCCTCCCTGTTCTTCTTTTATTTTCGGTATATTTCCCATTACCCTTGAAAAATTAAAAATTAAAAATTGTGATAGGTAATTAACAAAATATTGGTATCTTGGACATGTTATCTTTTCAAAAAGTTGTTTTTTGACTATTCTCAATGGAGTTGACACCGGAATAACGTGCATGTCACTTGTGTCACACATGTGCGCTACTCGTGAGAGTAGAGGCATATGCAAGAGGTGGAAACATGAAAACACACTTAAAGATAGGCTTAAGGCGTGTTACAATGTCATTATCTTTAAGGCGATATTCGCACCCTACTGGTTGTTAAACCAGTTTGCTAGAAGGTTACCACAAATTTGCCTCCAAGATACAATGAGCCTTCTCTCCTCAACTTGAGAAATGTGGGCTTCGGCCTGCAAAACCTAAAAATTGCATTCCGAGCACACTTTTGAAGTGTACACCCCTGACTTCTTTATTTTAACAGTTTAGTCCCTAACTTCTTTTCTGTTCGCAGCTTACCCCTTGCATTTTTTGCAACTTTTCAAAACTATCCAAAAACAAAAGAATTGTGGTGAAGAATATGGAGAGGAGATTGCTAGAAAATATGTAATTTGGAATGACCCGAATGTGGTTTTTTATGAAGCAACAAATGACACTTGGAGTCCTTTTCACGAAAAGGCATGTCTTTTCATTATTTTCATGGTGTTTCTTCATCACTGACAATTCTCCACCAGGATTTTGAATTCAAAAATCAATTTATTCATCAAGTGTTGTCATGATTCACAATTAAATGGTCATCAAGAATCACCAAGAATCTTTTCTTTTTTTTTTTGGAAAAATCCCAGCAATTCCTACTATTTTTCAAAATAAAGAGGTCGGAATATGTAAGGAAGATATGTGCATAGGAGATGGTGTCTTGTGGACTTTAACCTTCACTTAGTGTGGACACCATTGAAGTTGCATTAGAATTCTTAGTGACCATGGTCGGGAACTAAGTATTCTATGTAACACAATTGGACATGTCACACAAACATATTTTCAATTTCCATACGTTCTAAAAACAATAGCACATTAACGACCTTATACTCGGTCTTGGATTCATGAGTTCATGAGAGCAACCAAATTTGTTGATTATCAGGAAGCAGCCTAACTTCCAATACTCGTATAGGTGAGTCCTTGTGAATACCTATGTAATAATAACACCCTTGAAAGGACTCATTAAGAGCAAAAGTTCATCCTCCTTTTAATCGTTATAGGTACCCATCATCATACATATATCTAGAAACGAGACAAATAAAAGAACAAACAGTATTGCTTCAATCACTTCCTATGATGTAGTTTGCCCATTGAACCTATTAAATTAGATTGGGTTTCCCTCATCTAGTGTTTGTGAAATTGGTTTTAGTTTCATTCCTCTTGATGTTCTACTGACAACATCCCTTGCCACCCTTGGTGAATGGGTTTACTAGGGTTTGGATGAAACACGCATATTGTATTGTTATAACGCTATCACTAGTTGTCGTACAAAATTGTGCCTATGACCAATGTGTCTAGATTTTCCATTATAAGTCTTATTAGACTTTGATAGTGTCTCTTCACTGTCACAGTAGATAGAGATAGGTGGCAAAGGCCTTGCCAATAATGTTGTTTTTAACAACAGGTTTGGGAACCATTCTGCCTCTTATTACTAGCTGCCAAAGTTATACATTCAAATTCCATGATAGAATGAGATATATAAGTCTGATTTTTGGATCCCTTAGAAATGACGGCTCCTCCAAGTGTAAAAACCCATCTACTAGTAGACTTGGATTTATTAGAGTTTGTGATTCAACTTGCATATTACACCCTTCAATCACACTAGGGTAACCAGAAAAGTATAAGCTACGATTAATAGTTTTCTTCGAGTATTAAGTATTCTAGAAACAACATTCCAATTATTTGAACTTGGATTATTGGTAAACCTACTCAATTTACCTCCCGCAAAAGCAATATCAAGTCAAGTAAATATCATGGCCTACATAAGATTACCAATCACCTTGGAATACTCTAATTGAGTTACACAATGGCCTTCATTTCTAACTTAAATGTTAAAATCAAGAGTAGAATCAAGGTCTTTATCATAATGATTAAACTTTCTAAGTATTTTTTAATATAATGTGACCGAGACAAAATTAAAAACTAGATGATAAGAATATTTTAGTTTCGTTTATTATTTCTAAATACGTGCCAGAGATTAGCAATAGCTACATTTTGGTGATTCTTGGTGACCATTTAATTATGAATTATAGCGACTCCTGGTGAATGAATTGATTTTTGAATTCAAAATCTTGGCGAATAGTTGCCATCGATGAAGAGACACCATGGAAAGACGTTACCATGAAAAGCAAAGGACTCGTAGTGTTTCTTGTTGCTTTATAAAAACTAACTTCTGAGTCATTCTAAATTACATATTTCCAACAATCTCCTCTTTACATCTTCTTCTCTACTATTATTTTGTTTTCGATAGTTTTGAAAAGTTGCAGAAATTTTAGGGAGTAAATTGCAAATGGAAAAAAGTCAGGGGATAAACTGTTAAAATAAAGAAGTCAGGGTGTACACTGCAAAAGTGTATTAGGGTACAGTTTTTTAATTTTGTAGGTCGAAGCCCACATTTCTCAAGTTTATGAGAGAAGGCTTATTGTATCTTTGATGTGGATTTGTTGTTACCCTCTTGCAAATTGGTTTAACGACCATGCTGCAAATTTCGCCTTAAAGATAACAACATTGTGACACGCCTCAAGTGTGTCTTTAAGTGTGTTTTCTTGTTTTTGTCTCTTCCATGCACATTGACTCGGACAATTTTAAGGCGATGATTATGGCCTCTTCTACGTGTCAACCGACTTCATTCAAATACCATTGTTTAACGACTTAAATGTCCTTCAATGGCAATCGAGGATACATTAGATCATGTACTCAGGATGTAAATGTAACTTTTTTAGAGGGTGACCACGATGAGGAGGTATATATGGAGCAACCAAAAGGTTTTAGAATTCTGGGACACGAACATAAAGTGTGTAAATTGATCAAGTTAATCTGTGGACTTAAATAGGCACCTAAACAGTGGTATGGAAAGTTTGAAAAAGTGGTTACCTCGTATGGCTTTAATAGGCAACTAACCATGTATGTGCGCAACATGTGTCACATCATATGTGCCCGTACATCTTCAAGCACCCCACATGTGTCCGTTGTACATTTTCAAGCATTTGCATGCACATATGTGCCACTTTCAATCTACACATGCCTTGCATGTCCACATGTGTCAATGTGCCAGGTGCAAGGCATCACATGTGCTTATCCATTCATGCCTATTCCAAGGTGTTTGACAAACAACAACCAGGCGGTGGAATAACCTATCCTTGTCAGATGTCTCTAGATAGGCTTGTTCTAGACATAACTTTGATGGGTGCCAAATGGACCCTTAGTGAACGAGTGATCAAAGGAAAAAATGATGCAAGCCATTCAAGTTGATGCAACAACGTGTACAGGCTATAGCGAAGGGGCCAAGAATTTGCCTTGAATCAACATAGGATAATCAATTCACGCAGCCCTGCGGCGACTCAATAATTGGACACCGTAAAGCCTTGAAAATGACAAAATTCTACAAGCAATTTGTGGGAAAGGTGGAACTTTCCTTCGACAAAGCTTGCTAGAAAAAGCAAGGTAACATTATTCTAAAAATCAATATCATCAATCACTAATAAAAAAAAATCCATATTAGATGTATTTATGGAGTTTTCCTAGCTTGGCTTTCAACTTAACAAAGTTCTAACCTAAATCCAACTCTTAACTAATCCTATTTATACTAACGCCGTGCTTGGAGTCCAAGATAATTCTACTGCTAACTATCACCACCATCATCATCTAAGTCTTATTCCAACTATTTGGGGTCGGTTGCACGAATCTTGTTCCGATAAATCTAGCACTAACCAAATAAGAATTCAAAACCAATAAAAAAATAATTTAAATTGGTAATTAGTAACTCAAGATTTGGTCAGATGTGTAAAATGGGCCTATGATTGTGGGGTCTATGGTGGTTGGCTTTCATTGTCCTTGAGGGTGGTAGATGATGACCACACACAATCCTACAAAAATCTAGGCAATTGAATGTCTAGACTGTGGGCTGTTCCATGATCAAAGTTCAAGAAAGTTGTGGCCCAAATGTCATTTACATCTTCCCCAGGTTGGGAAAAACTCGTCATCGAGCTTTGTTTTCTGTGAATCTGTACAACAATGCTTGCATCAGCATCTCATCTCAATGCCCACGATATCTGTCAATTGGCTTGATAAACACCAAGCTGATGCAATATATCTTCGAAAACTTCTCTACGATTAACTCCAGTGTGGCAATTACTACATGATGCATTGTATCTTTGTAAGTTTTGTCGTTGATAGCGTGTCACACTCATGAAGTGCCTCTTAGAAGACTAGGACCCTGTTTGGTAGGTGCCTAACAATGAGTTGCAGACTTGCAGTATCTAGTTAGTCTTTAACAAGTGATTGTTGGAAGTTGCTAGGGGAAAAGATGAGGCCGATGGTCTAGTGGTAACATCCATGACCTAGTTATATTGTTGGAAGTTGCTAGTGGTAAAGATGATGCTGATGGTCTAGTGGTAATATCCATGACCTAGTTATTGGGAACTCTAGTTTATGCTCGATAGGGAAGTGGGCCCATTAGGAACAAGTGGATTTCTTAGTATGAAAAGGCAAATGATAAAATGGCATTTTTCTTGTCTGATGAGCACAAATATTGGAATGAAGTCGAATCTAGGGTGTTAGAGAAGGATCGTGGCTCCTCACTTTGCATTTTTCTAGCTATTGATTTTTGATAATAGAAAGGCAACTCACAAAGTGTAATTAAATGGGTTTTGTCACAAGATTTAGAGCTGTGGAAAGTCTGGAGAATTTCATTCATTGTTAATGGGATCTAGGAGTTATCATCTAAAATTGAATTTTCTTCTTGCCATATGTTGTGACTTGTGAGATACATAGTCACCAATAAGCTTCCGAGAGTATGGTGAGAGAGTCACTCTTATCCTTTTGGCTTGTCTTTTACCTGCATGTCTTGTTGTGCTCGTCCAATTAACAGTATTTATCATTGTGTCTTAAAGGTTTATTTCTATATGGAACAACCATAAGATCTATTCTATTGTTTACAAGACGTAAGTTTGAAAAATTTCTATTTTAGAGTAAAAGGATTAGCACATCAACTATATTATTTAATCTTTTTCAGGTATTTGGTAGCTCTTGAGAAGTATCCAGTGCTCACAAAAGCTTTGACGTCTGCATTATTAACTTTCATTGGGGACTCAATTTGCCAGGTACTTTTTCCTTCAATGCATGTTTTGTTCCTTGAACTCTTGTGTATATGTTGCTTGTTTATGTTTTCTTTTTTTGCTTTTGCAAAGTTAGGTTGATATTTTTTTTTGCCCCTTTTTTTTTTGGTTTGTTTGTTTGTTTTTTTTTTTTGGCTAAGGTGGACACTACCACTGAATTTTATTGATAGAAGAAATTATGTAGAAAACTTCCACCAATACCAAACCAACCATGGAGGTTTCCCTGGGGCTATAATATCAACAGCGATTTTCGAATCTATTTCATTCTGTTCATAACCAGAACCAAGAGCCTTACTATATCTTTGACCATTCAAAAGCACCCTTCATGTAACTGGCATGGGGTCAAATTGTTCTCCACCGTTGATCATCGAACAACCCATGATCTCTTGACCCTCCGAGGCCCATATTTGTCCTTGATGTAATTGGCATGGGGGAAATCATTCTCCACCGTTGATCACGAGCAGTACCTTATCTTGACCCTCTGAGGCCTATATTTGCAGCCCATAGTATGTGGGTCATTAATTTAATTTGTACCCTGGAGACCGGTGATTATGATTACATGAGAAGTGGGCCATCATTGTTGTTCCCACATGAGAAGTTCTATAGTTGAATGACTCCCAACTCGGCATAGTTTCCTTGGAAGGATTTTCTCCCACGTTTTTAGTTATCTAGGCAGCGTTAAAATCTCCCTTAGTATTTCTGCTACTCACTTTGTGGTTCACTTTTGGCGGCATCAAATGATGTTGAAGCATCGTGAAATTGTTCTAGTTTTAAAGCCCATCGACTTAGCTTTCCAATGAACCCAAGATCATGTAATTCCAGTATTGCTTAAGCTAAAGTCAATTGAGTTAGCTTTCCAATGCGTCCAAGGTCATGTAATTTCGATATCGTTTGAGTTATAGTCAATATTCTGAGAGTTTGTATGGTTGTGACAAGAGTTAGCATGGCATAGGATTTTGTTAGCTTGAGTACTAAGCAATTAAATATGTATGTAATCTCAGAATTTTAATAATATAGTTGATTGATTTTGATTTCACAAAAGAAATGATGAGTTTTCTCCCTAAATTTCTAGGAAGGGCGTGCCTAATTTGCTGTAAGTTTCTGCTTGATCCTGCTGAGCCGCTCGTGGGTCTCTTCTAGTCGGGGTTTTGGTCAATCCACTAGTGAGCTGCTCACAGGATTCTAAAGCTTATCTAACGTATTCCTACATTGATTTCAGTCAACGTATCCTCTACAACACTTGTTGCACCCACATGTTTTGATAAACAGGATTGAATCATCCTTATTTCATTTGAATTGGAAAGCCATAATCATGGGAAAGCTCGAAAAGAGACTCCTTTAGATTATTCCTAAAAACTCTACTGCCACCACCCAATCATAAATTCCCTCGTGAAGTTCCATTCTACAAATAACTGGCCCCAATTAGTTGCTCAAAACCTTTCTTCCGAAGTTTCACAGTATGACTCGTAAAATTTTGGAATGATGATGCCGAAAAGGCTTATTTCATTTTCTAATACATGTCCCATGCCTTAATCTTCGCTCGATTACTTTCTCCCAAAATTTCATAGTATGATTGTATGACTTGTAAGCAAGGTATTCCATAATGGTAATGGTGGCCATAACGGCCATTGTCATTACCGTAACAATAAGGGCCATAATAACCATTACACACACACACACATACAAAAACTGTTTTTGGTTCCATATAGGATCGTTGCAGGCCATTTTTTTAATGTAACAACTGTTATGGCCCCATAACGTGTAATGGTTACCACCGTAACCGTACAGCCATTATGTAACCATTTTTTAATGCCTTATTCATAAGTTTAATCCCACGATAATGCAGATTTGTATGTCTCCTTTATTCTTGTAAATAGGTACCACGGTACTTTTTCTCCATAAATTTGATATTTTGGTTTTTTCTTGCAAGCTCGTTGAACAACTTTGTAAACCAAAATATGCTAATCACCTTTAAAAAGAAAACAAAATAAGCTAATATCTCCCTTGCACTTCCAAACCCTCTTGGTATACCATCTGGTCCTAAGGCCTTTTCTAACTTCATCTTTCTAAATGTTTCTTTCAGTTCAAGTATCCTGATCATGCGAATGTATCTATGATCTCAGGCCTCATTTGAGTTTATGATTCCCCCTATCCTTAAACTCTCAAAGTGGTCGTTTGTTAATAGGTTTTTGGAAATAACTTCTCTACCTTTTATTCATCTCTTCACCCTTAACCATAGTTTTCAATATTGGTATCGTATCGGCCGATATGGCCATATCGTGTCATTTTTTATTTTTTATTGATACAATCAGTGTTGTCATACGTGATGGCATAAGGGATTATGCCATCACATATGCCATTCTGGACTAGTAGACACCATATACCATGGTGCCATATGCGGTTATTGTGCCATTGGGGCTTATATGGTTGCACAGAGAAGTTTGTGACCAGCCGACCGCATAAGCCATATGTGGTTATGCCATCACACCCATAGCATAGCTTTTTTTCTTTTTACAGTTGGAACTTTTTTCCTCATTCATTTTCTCTCACCTTTTCACCCCCATATTTCCACAACTCTCTCTCTCTCTCTCTCTCTGTCTAATGTTCTCATCTCTCAATCTCTTTAGTCTTTTAACTCTCTTACACACTATTATTCCCATTCTCTCTTAAAATGCCATCAATATTATTTATATGTTTTTTCACATTTTTTAGTATATGCATTTATTTGAGTAGTTGTTAGTTGAATTGTTAGTTTAATAGTCTAATAAAACTATAAAAAACAATTCTATATGCTTGTAGTATTTTTACACAAATTTTCATTTTTTTCCTCAATTTTCCTTGAATTTTTCATTTTTCATTTTTTTTTTTGAAAAATAAAAAATAAAATAAAATGTTTGGGAGGTTATGCAATCGCATAAGTGCACAACCTCCCTAGGTCTCATAGGATTGCTTATGTCATTTGACAACATTGGATACAATACAAGACCAAATTGGCCTAGCCTTTAAAAAATGGGCCATACCGGCATTGATACGGACCGATATAGGCCAATACACCCACATAGGCCCAATTTTTTATTTTAATCAAAATTTTACTCATGTTTCCTCTTCTTTTTTTTATTTAAACCATGGAGGAAGCTTAGAAAATCATGTTAGGTGAGATCTAGTCCTATTTTGGGATCAAAACAAATGATTTGAGTGGCATTTGACAAATCCAAGCAAAGTGGATCATTATGGGAAAAATCAAAAGAAAGGGTAAACCTTCACTTTCTTTTTTTATGTTTTCATCTTCTTTTTGTTGTATTTCAATGCAATGGGCCTTAATCACTAAATCATGCTTGATTTGTGTTCAATTAGGGCCCATTTAGTTAACTTCTATTAGGTCAAATTGACAGATCACATTCTTATCAAAGAATGGTCTAATACACCATTATATGCATGTGCAAAATACAAAAAAAAAAAAAAAGGAGGATGGATTCTTGAATGTCTCATTTTTCTCTTTTTACCTAATATTCTCCTTAATTCTTTGGCTAAAAAAAGAAAATGACCAACATCGGCCGAAATGGTCCGATAGCGATATGTGGTGCCCCTATTGTATCATTTTTTGGTTGGGCCGATACACCCCCTGATACCGATATTTAGAACCATGCCCTTAACCAATATCCTCCGTCATCGTTCTGAATGCATCCAACATTATCTAGGTCTCTACACTTCCTCTCCTTAATTTTCGTGAGTTTGAAGACATCTTTCTCACATTCTCACCCCCAATCAGTTGTACAAATCATCATATGCCTTAAGTTCAGCCTCACTTGCCTCTCTTGGCATACTTTCTTTTTGGCATTTGTTTCTTCTTCTAAAATTTCTTTATTAGTCCCTTGCCAAGCCTCATAACATGATTGTTTCTTGCTAATAGATTTTTGGACCTCATCATTCAACCACCAAGTTTCCTTATACGAATGGTTTTTCGTGTACTCCTAGAACATCTTTTGGCAACTCTCTTAATGCACCCAACCATCTCATTCCACATAACATTCACATCTTTCTCAACATTCAGGCTGCCAATGGGTAACCGGACCCGTGGGTACTGGATGGACCCCGATTTTAACGGGTCCTGGTCCAATACCTCGGACCTGTTTAGAAAATGGGTCAAGCCATATGCATGTAAGATAGGCCATTTACTCCAAGAATGTGTAAAAGTGGCTCATGTATGTGTTATCTAATCCATCATTTAGGTGGCCCCATGGTGTAAATGGCTTTATTTGACCTTGGCCTGACTCAAAACCAAGGTCCAAAGACCTGATGGTACCTGAACCCAATCAGATCTGGAACATTCTGGATCTAGGTCCTTCACAACGAGACTCGGAACCGAAAGGACCCCAACATGATCAGCCCAGGTCCCAGAACTCTAGGACCCGACCGGTTGACAAACCTACTCAATATTCCAATTTCTGTTTTTAATCAAATTTATTCAGAATATCATTGCTTTCCCTCCTTTTAAATTCCACCATCTTATTCTTGGACACCTATTAATTTCACTTCCTCTCTTTCATCTCAAGATGTAAACATCCACGAGCATTTGCCTATATTGCATGGTCAAACTCTCTCCTAATATAACCATGCAGTCTTTGCATATTGATCATTCCATCTTCCAAAGTGGAAAGAATGTCCGTTCATGTGTGGTCATACTCACTTAGTATAACCCTGTGTGTATGTGTATGTGTCCGCATGCATAACAAAAGGGTCAAATAGACTTAGGCTAGAAAGTGGAAACCATTAAACAGTGATACCTGGATGATGCTTACTTTTCACCATCTCCCTTTTATTGCTTGTGAATGCATTCTTTATTTCATTTTTATATTTAACTGTTTAATGAAGAAAAAAGGAAAAGAAAAGAAAGGAAGAAAAGAAAAAGAAGAAGATTAAGAACTCGTCTTACAGCCAATGTTTGTTAACTATACAAAACCACTTGTTGCATCTTCTTACTCTTTTAAGCATTTAATATCACAACTCATCCTTTATTTTGTATACTGACAGCTTTTAATTGATCGGGTGCCAACATTGGACTTGAAGCGAACATTTCTATTCACTTTCTTGGGATTTGTGTTGGTTGGTCCCACATTGCATTTTTGGTAATGATTCTAAATCTATGCAATTGTTGTATTTGAAAGTTGGAGATGAATTCCGGTAATGGCTATACCGATAGGGAAGTTACAGTACAACAAGGTGCTCTCTGAGCAATTGAGCAGTCCATATCATCATTCCGGGCTGCTTATATCATCCACCTACTCTTCATGGACCACTATGTAGAAAATCATGTTGATGGATGATCCTAACAGTTCAAGTGTTGCCATTTTCTCTATCTCCCTGTTTCTTCTTCAAGCCATAGATGGGATAGCATCAATTGATTGAAGGGGTTATTTGGAGCCATAAGCAATCAAAAATGGGTCCTACCAATTGGATGAATCATATTGATGGCTGGATCTATTTTCATGCTACTATCAGATGGTTAGGATCATCTAATCAGCTTGGTCTTTTAAGGCAGCCTACAAAGAGGCTGGACTGCATTGACAGTCCAGATTGATGATGTGGACTGCCCATTTGTTCCAATCGCAATGTAGTGCACCTGAATGTACAAATCAATTCTGGTGTTTGTTTCTATCTGAAGCAGATGATGCAAGGCAAATGTTAGTGTAATATTTTCTCACATGGAAGAGTATTATGTTATTAAATGCAAAAGTTGTTTAGAATAATAAAATTGGATTGACCTCTGATTATTTCCATGATTTTTTTTTGTGTGTGTGTGTGTGTGTGTGTGTGTGTGTGTGTGTGTGTGTGTAACGAGTCCATGTAATTTGGGCTCAGAAAAGTAATTACTTTTCTGAGCCCAAATTACTTAATGTTTTGTTTAGAAAAGTATCTACTTCTTCAAAAAGAAGTAATTTGGGCTCAGACATTTAGGAAATGTTTGGAGCATAGGAAAATCCTACCTTTTTGGATTTTTCCTACTAAAGGTTTTGAATGCAAAAAGATGTTTGCTTTCTCCAAAACACCCAGACCGACTTAGAAACAGGTCAATTGACGCCACCTTTTTCAATTGATTTTCTTTCCCCTCCGAGGTTGTTCCTTTCCAATTTGATTGGCATTGCTTGCATGCAAACAGGCACTTTCTTGCACTTCCAATTCATTTGGTATTACAAAATTTCAACCAGTTGTTGGTTATGACTTTTTTTTTTTTTTCCCCTTTATCTTTTCTCCTTGCTTCACCGAGTTGGAGGAATATCAACTTGACATGCATAGTGTCTTGATGTGCTTGTTTTGCCATTGGGCCCATGGTTTGTTGATCTATTCTAGGCTGCTGACATAATGAGCTTCCCCCCCCCCCCCCCCCCCCCCCCCCAAAAAAAAAAAAAACAAAAAAAAAAATTCCAGATCAAAATATCCTAGCCGTTCAATCTTGATCCTTTTCTTCAAAATGTTGGTTCCTTTTTTTTAAAAAATAATAATAATAAAATTTAATAATCATCTGATAACAAACGGTTAGGATCTTCCAATCTTGGAGACTTTCCGTGCATAATCTGTTCATGGTGAGCCCCATAAGATCAACATTCTGGATCTGCAAAGCCCACTTTCTCGTACTGGCACATCAGGACATTTAATGTCCTAAGGCATCAGGACCTGGTAATTCCTCTCATGATAGAGATCTGATTCCATTATGAGCCCATAATCCAGAGCTTCTGAAATTGAATTAATAAAAACCTTATTTCTTGGGATTTTTAGGTATTTTTACTTGAGCAATGTGGTGACCATGCCAGGAGGACCTGGTGCATTCTTGCGCCTTTTGCTTGATCAGGTAAGCCTCTCTCTTTGTCGGTCAAATTACATATTTACTCCTTTGTTTGTGGGTTCAATTCTACCTAAAAACTGTTGTGATATTTTGAACATAGCCTCAGCTTCTGTGCAGTTCCTTTTCTCTCCTATCTTCATTGGAGTCTTTTTATCTTGCCTTCTAACACTAGAGGGAAGACCATCCCAAATAATGCCAAAGCTCCGACAGGTGAAGTTTCTATCCTTTTTCTTTTTTTTCCCTTCTTTTATCTTCTTTAGCAAATTCTGTGTATAACTACTGTATTTCTTGTAGAGAAATCCTTCAACACTCTCAGAGCACTATATAAGTTATAGTGCTTCTAGTTGCATCGGTTGACATGGATAGACCAATCAATCGATCTGAACTGTCTATTAAGTCCAGAACCCAATAAATGGACTGCTCAGAAAAAAATTCACACTGATCGGATGATCCAATCCATCCTTGATTTGACATTTTTTCCTTTACAGCCATCCCTTTTACAAGCCATGGATGGAATGGTTATCAGTGCCTAATAGAAGTGAATCTTTGTAGTTATAAGCAATCTATAATGGGCCCTAACAAATAGATGGGTCAAATTATTGATTGGACCTATTTTTGTGTATACAGTCTTGACCGTCCAAATTAAACACCATTGATTAAATGGTTAATATTTGTGAGATTGATATGACGTTTGCATGGTAGCCTATGAAATGTGCCTTGGACCTATTTGAGCAGTCTGGATCATGGGTTGGACTGTCTAAGTGGCCCAATGCAACTAGGAGCACTGGGGCATTTCTCTTTCTTATATTATTGAAAAACGTGATGGTATCCCGGCCATTCACCAGGTAGGCCTGCCCCACCATGCATGTGTTATGACTCATGGCCTGAAATCAGGCTCAATCACAGATGCATTGTGCATGAGAAAAATGGTTGGTCAAAATGTGTGAATTGATGGTCCACATTTGACATACAAGTGGCCCACCTCATGACTGGACTGCTTGATTTTCAGGCCATGAAAGATACATTATGAGAGCATTTGACAAGCAGCCTGGTTATTGGACGTGCCACATTGGCATGCAGGGTGAGAACCTATTTCCTCAAGGTTGCCATTGCAGGGCTGTCTTACTTGGCTACATTTTGTTTGATCTTTGTTATTCATAGGAGTGGTTTTCTTCTGTGGTGGCAAATTGGCAATTGTGGATCCCATTCCAGTTTCTCAATTTCCGGTTCGTTCCACAGCAATTTCAGGTTTGTACGATGACATTTCTATCTTGCACAATCGGTTTTCTTGAAAGTTCCTGTTTTTTTTTTTTTTTTTTTTTTTTTTTTTTTTTTTTTAATATAAAATTTAATATGGAAAGATTGCAGTTACAACTTTCACGAACAAATGTAATTATGATATGGGCCCATGTCAAATATAAATCATTGTTTTTTCAAGTGGGTGTTTATTGTATGCATGCATACACATAATACGTATACGAATGCCAAATCTTGAGTGAAAATACAACCTAACCACATCAGATACAGTATGCATGCATTCTTTATACACACTTATTCTTACATATACAAACATGCATTCATGAATACAGCAATAGACAGACATGCATCAAGAGTCATACATTCCAATCTTCAAGTGCTGGCTAGCTTCTACAACATTCAATATAAGCTATCACTCTTGGAAACCATATCATGTTGTATATACGGATGCAATTTTGACGGGTTGCGTTGGGTTGAGGGTCAACCTGCACCCAACCTTGTCTCAAGAGGAGCCAACTAGAACTCAGCCTGACCCAAATTCCAACCCAAGGTGCCCAACCTGAACCCAACCAGCAATCCTCTATACACGACTCAACCCGACCCAAACATGTGTGATTATTCCCCACCTGACCTAACCCAACCCAAATTTGCTCGACCCAAACCCAACCCTAAGACCTTGACAACCCAACCTGCCCTGAACTCGGTGTTGGGTCGCTGGACCCAAGTTGTAGCCATAATTGTATGCATGCACATTGTGTATGTAAATACATTCCTTCTTGCTGAGAGACAGAGAGTCATAGTGTGGAAAAAACTACAGAGAAATTGCAAGAAAAGGGGAAAGGGAAAGTTTGCTCTTATTAGTCTTTTTCGTGTTTGGTACCAGTGTGTGCCAGGCATGCCGTTTTCAAGTGTCCGAATAAATTGCACCAGGCCAGGAGACTTGCAAACCATGTCTAGTTCAGATGAACACACTTTATGTACATACATGCATTCTACTGATATAATGACTTGCATGGATAGACACGTGTAGTCCACCTGATGGCTGGACGACCTAGATGCTTGTCAATTGCCCAGCCCAGCCCACTAGCCAATTATTCAAGCCATACGGTCTGTTAAGTTAGATTGGACTCCGCCCTTTGAGCAGACCAGCCAATTGTTCAAGCCATACTGCATTTACACATGTATGCATTCATCTAAATACACAAACATTCATGATTGAATCGGTACATTTTATTGAAGCATATCAGTGGCTAGTGCATCACGTAGAACCAAAATTATGAATTCTTCCATTGCTTTTCTCCTGTTCCATACAGGTATGGGAAGTTCTCATTTCAAGTGTCCAGTGAGGTTTTACTGTCCAACATGAAATATTGATGCCTTGCAAACCATATGGATATTATATGCATGTGTCCAAACACGTATATGCTCATATATGCGACCGTGAATAGTACCCTCATTGGATGAGCCTGTACTAGTGGTTCCCATGGTTCATTGATCCAGAATCTTGATGTTATGGATCCCATCATGAACGGGGGATTGCCAAAATTCCTCCAGATTGGTAGATCCTAGCCATCCAATCTGTGCATTTTCCTGGATTGTTGTTGTATCTTTTTTTTCTTTTTTCTTTTTCTCCTTTTTCAACCATCTATGTGGATCACTGATCAAAGGGTCAGGTTCTTCCGATCCAAAAGATTTTCATGGCATCTCGTTCGTAGTAGAGTCCATCACATTAATGTGTTTGGATCACCAAACTGTGGCCCTGATATGCACGGATGGGCATATAGCGATTCAATTCACGTCCTATCTTGGGGGCCCATTCCCCCTTCAACGTGGATGTTGGTGTATGTCTTCTTAAGTAAGTATTTGCATGGCAACAAACAAAAGGCTAGAGTTATCTGATTGATGAGATTTCTTAGGCATGGGCCATCAATGACGAGAGACAGGTTCAATGGTATGGATCACGAAACCATGGGTCCCACATGTATAAACTCCATGCATAATAGGGAAGTTCCACTTTGTTCACTGACAAAGAAGTCGGACTCTCCATTTTTATATATTTCTTCCCCAATCGTTTTCAAACCGTTAACTACTATAATTCTTGTTGGTGGCAGGTTCTTGCAGCGAACGTCGTTGCTCTAGCGTGGAATGTAATTCTGTCTTTCAAAGCTCACAAAGAAGTTAGTTCCAAATAGGTGCATGCTCTCACTTTTCCTCCATACCATTGGTTTATACATAGTTGAATAAACAGGTCTATCTCTATTTGTACATAACACAAGTAGCTAGGGGCAATGTGACAAACATCATTGAGATTTTGAAATTCATACGATAATATCACGAGAAATACACTGAACAATATTAGATTTTGAAAATCTTGGCAGATCTCAAAATATCGCGTTTTATTGTGATATGAACTCAAAAAAGGAAGGGAGGGAAGGAGGGAGGTAGATGAACTTTCCTACTGGTTTTCTGTACTTTTTTGGATCTTCGAATAATTCTCCCTGATCATCAGATAATTTGTTGTTAGGCTCCACCCCAACATCCTGGTCTCCTTCAACAAATCAAACTCATACTTTCACTAAGTTGAGTATATCCTTGTCTAAGATCTAACAACTCCTATCCTAAGGAAGTATCAGAGAGGTTCTTCTTCTTCTTCCTCCCTTCGTCGAACCATCTGTGGTTTGCAGCTGCTTCTTTTTCCTCCCTCCGTCGAACCATTTGTGGCCTCGCCTCACCTTTCATCGTCTGGGAAATCTAGCTAGGGAGGAATGGTGCCAAGTTTGAAAATCGTCCTTTCATAGCAGCTGATATTATTAACAGAGTTTTTAAATGGCTTCTTGAAATTGGCTTCCATCTCCTGAACTTTCAGCCTATGGTATGGTCCAAGCTAGTTGTGTAAGGATTTTCCAGGTTCACGCCCCCCTCCCATTTGACAGCTAGTAAGGCTACAGTCATTCGCTGGCTATATCCAGCTGTGAACTGGATTAAATTAAACGTTGATGGCTCCGCGCGAGGAAATCCTGGCCCCAGTGGTGGTGGAGGCATTTGTCGGGATCACGCCGGCAACTTCATTTTTGCTTTTCACCACTCGTTCGGTCAGATCTCGAACATGCAAGCCGAAGCCCGTGCGATGGTTGTTGGCCTCGATTTATGGAGGGACTTGGGGCTCAGATCGATTATCGTTGAAACCGACTCTCGTGTCCTCTTTGAAGCTGTCTCCAACCAATCAGCCTCCTGTGGTTGGAAGTTGTGGTACATCCTTGATGCGATCCATCAACTCAAACAGTCCCTTAACCTCACTTTTAGCCACACATTCAGGGAAGGTAATTCTGTAGCGGATGGCCTCGCCAATATTGCTAGCAATGGCGCCCCTGATAGAATCTTCCTCAATTCAGCTGACCTTCCAAGGCGTATCAAAGGATCTTTGCTTCTAGACAAGGCCGGTGTGGGTCAAATTCAGCTCAGCAAACACAAGACAGGGATAGGCTAACTCCCCTATCCTTTGCCTTTGCCCCAGCTGCTTTCCTATTGCTCGGGCCCTCTCCAGCTTCTGCCTATGTTGGGACTGCAGTGTAGTCTCCCTGTTTTTGATCCCCACTCAGTGCCAGGCCCTCTGTCTATGTCTCCTAATCTTTAGGTTTCCCTTGTTTAGCTTGCTCATCTTCTATATGATAGGTGCGGCTGCTGTCTTTTGTTTGTAGGGGCCCACCCGAATTGCTGTACATCTCAAGTTCCATCAATACAATCTCTTAAAATATATATTTTTTAATTTTTTTAATTTTTTAAAATTTTTTTTTTAAAGTATCAGAGAGGTTCGAGATTCTTGGTTTGAAACTGCCTCTAGATATAGGCTTTTGACTTCTGATACCTGCTTAGGCACTTCTTATGATAATAATGTCATCTACATTTCTTAGTTCCAAATGGTAGATCGGATTTATCACAAGGCAGTGTATTGGGTTGCGGATTGGATGGTCAGGGTCAAGGACCTAGACGTGTGTCGTCGTAGCCTTGCTCGGGCTTTAGTTTTTTACTTTTCTATTGCCTTTTGTATTTTTTCCCACCCTTGGGCGGTTTCTTAATAAATTCAGTCACCTTTTTATTAAAAAAAATTGTCAACTACATTAACAATTGTAACCACCGGCCCTTTGGAACTATGCCTTGCAAATACAGGCTGATCAACTTGGCACCTATGAAACCAAAAGTCGACAAAGGCCTTCCTGAACTTTTCAAACCAGGCCCCGGGAGATTGTTTCAAGCCATAGATTGCCTTCTGAAGTTTGCATACCTTTCCACTCTCACTCTAAGCAACAAACTCAGGCGATTACTACATATAAACTTCCTTGGTTGAGTCACCATGCAAGGAAGCATTTTTCACACCCAACTAATATTAGGGCCAAGACCTGTTAGCTACTATAGAAATCAACACTCGAAGATAGTTTAGTTTTGCCACTAGAGAGAGTCTCCTTGTAGTCCAACCCCTGAGTCTGGGTATAACTTTTAGCAACCTACCGTCTTCTTCCCAGGAGATAAACTGTTCAATCAATCCATCGGGAAGGTATTTTATGGTGCATACCCACCGACAACCTACCGTCTTCTTCCCAGGAGATAGATGTGGCTAATTTCTACATCCCAGTACAATGCATAGCAGCCATCTCCTCTTCCATAGCCTTTAGCTAACCAGGATTAACTGGTGCATCATGGTGAGATGTAGGGACTGTAACACTTGACAGGGACATGTCATATTTACCGAAGGATGAGCTTAGCCAATGATATAAGAAACAATGTTCCAAATAGGATGTTAGGTACGGGTGCATTGCCAAAGGCATGTGGAATGAGTGCATTTCCGCAGAGCAATAGGAAGGTCTAGATCTGAAGGAATGGAAGCAGGACCCCCAGGCAAGGATGATGATGTGGAGTCAAAATTTGGCATGGTTGGACTGGTCGCTGAAGGTACTTGTTGCTCGTCCACAGAGGTATTGTCAGATAGATCATAAGAGATTACCGTTAGTCGAGGAGCTGTTCAGTTAGATGTTGGATGACTCCCCCTCTCCCTCACATGAAAGGAGGGAGTAGTAAGGCATATCCTCAAAATATGTCTCATCTGCACTAACAATGATGTATTTACTGATAAGATCAAAGCATCGACACTCCTTTTGAGTGCGTGAATATCCAAGAAAAATGTATTTGCTTGCCCTTGTGCCAAGCTTATCTGGCCTTGGTCCTAATTTTTGGACAAAGGTGGTGCATCCAAACATGAAAGCTGGTAACGGAAAAGGTGATTAATTGGGAAACAAAACAGAGAAAGGAGTTTTACCCTATAGAACGTTTGATGGCATCCAATTAATCAAATGATGCATGATACGAATAGGGAAACTCCAAAACCATTTGGTGGCATTCATGTGCATAAGAAGAGACATGCCCACATCCAACAGGTACTGATTTTTTCTCTGACACTCCATTTTGTTGAGTATGCGATTAGGAAGTTTGATGAACGATACAGGCTGATAACAGTAGTCCTGTAAGGAAGTGGATAGGTACTCAGAAGCATTATCAGAATGGAGAATCTGAATGTCCTGATGAAACTGATTTCAAACTTCAGAATGAAAGGATTTAAATGCAGTAAATATCTCGATTCAATTGTTCATCTTAAGTACCCATGTCATACGAGAAAAATCATCAACTAAGATAACAAAATACTTAAAATTGTTATTACTAGGAACTGAATTAGTCCTCACACGTCAAAATGAACTAAAGCGAAAGGAGTAAAACTTTGATTCTCTCTCCTAAGTAGAAACACCAATCTATGGTGCTTAGCTAATTGACAAGCCTCCTCACAATTTGTTGATGAAACAAACGACTATAAGGAACTAAACTCTTAAGAGATTCCAAAGATGGATGACCTAACCAGCAATGCCATCGTAATGGTGTTCCTTTTGCATTAAGAGCTGCTCCAACAGTCCCTGGTTCGAAGTAGTATAGCCCATGTAATTCACTACCCCACCAATCATTACCTTGATGTTGATGTTGTGGAAAACAGTGGGATGGGTAAAATGTTACTGAGCAGTTCAAATTCCATGTGATTTGGCTTACAGATAGAAGATAAAAGGGAAACATAGGAACATATAAGACGGGGTGAAGTGATGTGGTGACTTTAGGAAACCATTCCACAACTACGAACCCGAAACGAGGCTCCATCAACCAAGGAAATTGAAGAACAAGGTATAGACCCTAGAATCAATCACCCGAAGTGATAGACCAGAGGATGCAACTAGAGCATTACTTGCATTGGCTAAACTGGTTGAGGAGGTGGTGTTGAATCAGACTTCATATTCTTTCGCAGATGCTTTTTGTAGTCGTCATGAGAAACAGGAATCATCGTAACAGTGTCACTAGGTCCAGACCCACTGCCAGGAGATAGTCGTCATGAGAAACAGGAATCATCGTAACAGTGTCACTAGGTCCAGACCCACTGCCAAGAGATTCCCTAGTCGATGAGCCATCATTCATGTACATTGCTAGATTCGCATGATGAGGTCGATTTTTGTGAAGAAGATCCCAACACTTGTCCACGGTATAATTTTCTTTGTGATGAGCCATCGTTCATTACACTATTGCCATTTGACCTTGGGAAAATTTTCTATCGGCAGTTAGCTTTGCGATGCGGTAAAACTTTGCATTATGAAAGGGCATAGCAAGGGTTTTTAATATAAATAATGGGCATTTAGTTAATTTAGAAGTTAGCCATACATATCTCTCCATGAAAAGAAGGATAAATTCCGACCGTTCACCATCATTGTAAAAAAATCGGTGGCTCATCTCCTCACATTTCAAACTCACATACAACTATTTAAATCACCCAAATTGAGGTTCACATAATGGAGTATATCTGTAAAATCACAGCAATCAGCCAGTTCTAACCATCCAATTGATGGCTATCAAATGGATGGTTAGAAATAAAATAGTGAGTGGTCCAAATCCCAAGGGCAAGATTGGATGGAGAATATCATGTTCTCAACCTAAATGTTAGGGGGTGGTCCATCCAAAGTTGTCCCAGCCATTTGTATGGTTAAAGAGTTACCACCATTTAAAAAATGGTGGTGAACTATCTTATAGGATAGATCATCAAAGAAATCTACTTACAACCACTACTAAGTGCCAGAAGCTTAATATATTCTTCATATTTTTTCCCGCCAATGTGTCTTTTGTAGGACATCCGAACCATGCAAAAGGTCAGCTCCGTCATGGAGATCACCTGGCATGAAGATCTTGGGCTACGCCTTCAAACTTAATTGACAGACAATGATCTGACCCAACATGCAGTTGTGGTCCACCTGATATGATTGGATTAGCCTGACTTTCACACTAGGTGATCTCATGCTTGCTCCAACTATGTCATGTAGAAATTGATCTGGATCATCCACCCTACCGATCACACCTTGGATTTCCCATGGTTCCAATGATCTCTTTGATTGAAAATTCTAACCACACTATTGGTGGCCCACGAAATCTACAATTACAACAAAAGGTCCAAAAAACATATGCCATATGTAAGTGGATGGTTGGGATCGTGTTGTCATTGATATCTTAACCGAGATTTTTGAGTCTTGCGTGCCCCTTTACTCGTGGCACACGTGCCAACCTGGAAAGTATGTTAGATATCTCACCGGTGCCTGAAGGTTGCCACCACTTTGAAGATGAATATATGCTAAAAAAACCCGGGTGACCTCATCAGGTGGGCCATCCCTATACAAAGAGCAAGTGGACCTGCCAGATCGGTTAATATCATCCTTCAATGTGTGGGCCACATCAGCTTGGCAGGCATGCTGCGTGTGATGTCGAATGTGGAGATGGCTGTTTGTGGGGGCTGGCAAACCTCATATTCCAACCTACTAACTAAGATGCAACTTACCACCCAATGATGTGATGTATGCATGCTCATACTTCAACTCATGAAGCGTTTGCTTGCACCAAAGTTCATGAAATATCATGAAACGTTGCACCAAATTAGACTAATTGATCACGAACTATCATGAAATTTCATGATATTTGATGCAACCAAACACACCTTTAGGGAAAAAAAAAAAAACAAATGAGATCATTTTATTCATGTTTAATATTTTATTTTCAATATCTTGAACAGGACTTGGGAGACTGGACTTCGAAGAGCTCCGGCAGCTGACAACAGGTACTTAAAAGAGTCGGATTGGTTTTCTTTTCCTTTTGTTTTTAAATTTTTTTCAAACAGGTGAAAATTTTGTTTTTGTTTTTGTTTTTTTAAATAATCTGGCGTTTTTTTTTTTTTTTTCTAAATTATTCCTTGCACATTTAAAGTGGCAGAGAAGGTTCTTTGTATCAGTTTATGATATCTATGTTTTTTTTTTTTTTTTTTTTTGAATTGGGTTTTGTTTGGAAAGTATGGAAACTACATTCTCATTATACAGAGGGCGCTACAAACCGTATCGGGCTGTACGGTATCGGTAATGAGAACTGATACCTACCCAACTAGACCATCTTTTCCATTAGCATGCCATTTCTGTGAGAAATCAGTACCATCAAAATGGTGGGACCCACCATGAGATTACCCAGAAGAAAGACTGCGTCCGTCCATTCATCAAGTGGACAACATTGTTGGAATCAATGTACAGGTGTGGCTCACCTAGTGTGCTTATCGGCCTGATTTTTGAAATATGGTCATCTTCATGGTGGGGCCTACAGATTTAATGGCACTGATTTCCTGCACAAGGGGCATGTTGATGGGAAGATTGTACAGTACCACAACTTGTGGTACTGTTGCTATTTGGTGATTGGATCTCATCGGACTATTGCAAGCCCGATATCCCCATTTGAAACCATGCAGCAAAAAGCCCAGTTGAGCACAATGGCTACTCTGCTCAATGCAAATATAGGAACTTCCATACATGATGCCTAAATCTCCCTTACCTCTGGCAGTAATCCAGACCATTTATACACCATGCCCCAAAAATCTTCTGCATGTGAAAATCCCAAGCTTCTGATTTTTGGGCCATGATTGGATGGTTAAGAAGAGAAATACAGCAACGGTCCCAATATCAGTGGTTATCATCATCCAAGGAGATTTTTGGAGCATTGTCCATATATGTGGTTAGAATGTATGAGAACAGTGGTTTGGAGAACACTGGGCCCCACAGGTTTTGGTCTGCTTGCCTAGGCCCATTTATGTACAGAACCAGAAATTCAGGCCCATTACTTTGCCCAAATGGGCCTGAGGCTGCACATCTATATGAGAGATGCTCCTGTGCTCTCAGAGCATTATAAGTTATAGTGTTACTAGTTGTATTGGAACACATAAACAGTCCGGTTGATTAATCTAGACTGTCCATTAGGTTGAACACAAGTTTCATGGGCTACCATGCAAATATCACACCAATCTGATGATCTCAACCATTTGATCAATGGCCTATAATGTGGACGGTCAAGATTGTTTACAGAAAAATAGGTCGAATAACTAATTCGATCCATCTATTTGTTAGTGCCCATCATGGATTGCTTATGATTCTAAGGAATCAATTTTGTGAGGCAATTGTAACCATCCATCCATCGCTTGGAAAAGGGATGGCTATAAGAAATAGGGCCACATCGAGAATGAATTGGATCATCCGACCAGTGTGTTTTTTACATGGTAGTCCATGAAATATATTCTGAATTTAATAGACGGCGTGGATCGATTGATTAGATTGTCCAAGTGAACCAGTTCAACTAGGAGGATGATAAGCCGAATGGGCCGAGCCAGTCCACGCTCCCATTGCAAATCAGACCTATGGGTAGGGTTAGGGGTGTACACGAACGGAGCTAGCTCGGTTAGGTCACTCGACTCGACTCGAAAAAGCTTGATTAGACTCAGTTAGAAGATGAGTTCGACCCGGGTCGAGCTGATTTTTTGAGCTCGAAAATGAGTTCGAGCTGAGTTCAAGTAGGCCCTAGCTTGACTTGACTCGGATCGAACCAGCGCAGTGACTCGATACTTTGCCATATTGATGTTGCTCACCAACTGTTTGATAAAATGACTCAACAAAATGTGGCTGGTGGCAAGGAAGGTATGTGCATGAAACAAATGCCATGTTTCTCCTTTTTCTCTTTGTTTTTCTTAGTTTTTATGTTGCTTAAAAAGTGTTTGATAAAACATCTATAAAACAGTGGGATTTTGAAGTTGTAGTTAAGGTGTTTGTAGAAATGCCTCAATGGCGAACTTGGCTCGATCTTGACTTGAACTCGGCCTGAGTTGCTGACTGAACCGTGCCGAGCTGGCCAATCAGGCTCGAGGACTGAGCCAAGCTGAGTTCGAGCTAAGGTCATCCAGTGACCGAGCCTCGACTCGGTTCGACTCGATGTACACCCTTAGGTAGGGTTGTACACGAGCCAAGCTAGCTCGAAAAGCTTGCTCGGCTTGGCCCGATCTAGTTCAATTTGACTCGACTCAAACGATGACTCGAGGTGATCCAAGCTTCATATGATCCCGCTCGTTTTGAAAACCAGCCAAGTTTGAACATAATAGAGCTTGGCTTGACTCGACTAGAACTTGGCTCGGCTCGAAGCTCGAGATCAGCTCGACTCAAATATATATATATATATATATATATATATATAATAATATATATATATATATATATATATATATATATATAATTAATTTAATTTTTTTTTAAAAAAAAACTTGAACCATACCCCTCCGGTCGTCCAGCCCTTTCTTACTATTTTCCTTACCTAACTCGCTTAAGCTCCTCTCTCTCTATCTCTCTCTCTCTCTCTCTCTCTCTCTCTCTCTCTCTCTCTTGCACAAACAACAAGGTACCTTCCATGGACACACATACACACATATTATTAAATTAAATATTTGATTTGGGGGTTGGGTCAGTTGGGTCGGGTTTTTGGGTTGAGTCAGGTGCGGGTTGGGTCAGGTTGGAAGCAGACTCAACTTGACTTGAGTTAAGGCTCGAGCTCGAACTCGAGGAGAGCACGGATGAGCCAAGCCAAGCTTGACCCACTTCGGCTCGATGTACAGCCCTAGCTATGGGTGGCAGCAGCTATGGCCCACCCGCTTAGATTGGCCCATGGGCTGTGCTTGGACCCAAATGGATGTACTGATCTATTTTTGGGCTAGGTCGGGGTTTAAGCCATTTTAGCCTGATCTGGGCCGTCCCTACCGTGGTTGTATATGTTGTTCCAATCCTCGGTTACCTAATACATGCATCTTCCGTGTAGATGGTTGGTTTCATTCCTTTTTTGTGCATGTGTGGCCCAATCCATCAATTGATGGATGAAGGGAAAACCTAAACGTCAACTTTATCCAAAACTTTTGTGGCTCCCAAGAAGTTTTTAAACGTGTGCGTTTCAATCACTGTTGTTTCCTATGGTGTGGTTGGCTTGAGATTTGGATATGCATCATGTTTGGGTTCATGCTCTAAAATGATATGAAAAAATTGGATGAAATGCAGATAAAAGACATACATAATGGTTCAAAGCACCGACCAGTAACTAGAGTTGTACATTAGTTGAGTTAGCTTAGTTAGCTCGCTCGACTCAAAACTGGATTTGGACCTAGTCAAGTCAGTTTTGGTTTTTGGAGCTCGAAAAAATTTCGAACTGAGTTTGAGCTTGCCCGAACTCAACTCAACTTAGCTCAAACCCCAACTCGAATTAATTCTGATCGAATCGGCTAAGTGACTCGATTATTCTGATTTTGATGTTGTTCGTCGAGTGTTTGATAAAATGACTCAACGAAGTGTCCTTGTATCAAGGTATTCTCGAAATGGGCATTCGATGGAAGATTGAATAAATAAATCACCACAAAAAAAAAAAAAAAAAAAAAACTTTACATTGTAGTATTGCCCTCATATTTTCATCTTGATGTTGCTCGCCAAGTGTTTGATGAAATGCCTATAAAGTGTTATTACTATTTTGCATTAAAAGTGTGAGGAATTGAAGATGCATTCTGTGTGTTTAAGAAAATATCGCACAGGCTTGAACTCGGCTCGAGCTGGCCCGAGCTACTAACCGAACCGAGTCGAGTTGAGCTGGCCAGTCATGATCGAGACTGAGTTAAGCTGAGTTCGAGTTGGGGTTTTGTAACGTTTCAGATTTTCACTAGTTTTGATTTTCAAAAAAAAAAAAAAAAAACATTAAGTCTTAGAAATTTTCGTTTTAATTATTAGCTTATGTTGTCACTTATTGATCCTTAAGGCTCGATGTGAGCCTTTATGCAGGTGTTACCAATAAAGAATTGCACAAATCCGATTAATCAACCATAAGAAGCCAGCGAATTCGCCCGTTCACTTAAATTTTGAGTCTAGCCATGTGATTTGTTCATCTACAGCCCAAATATATTCGACATATCACTGATTAACCAAGACAACCACAACTAAATAAAGATCTACCAAAAATTGAGACAACTAAGGGTCAGATCTTAATTAACAAACTGAATTGTCTTAGTTACTCATTTAGCCTAAGAACTAATGGTTTATGGTGATTAGGATCGAATCACCATTTCCGCTAATTGCGAATATACCACACTATAAACTTAGATAATCCAAACCTTAATCGCTATCCAATTCATTACAGAAATGCGTTGATTTTCTGACCAAGCTTTATACCGTTTGTTAGTGGGCCACTAGAAAGATGTTCGTCTTAGAGGGCTTGTCGTCCATCGCAGGATATCGATCCGAGATCATGCCTCGAATCATTGAATTTGGACTCACAAGGCTAGTGCATGAGATGTGTGAATATTATTGAAATTAATTAAGAACTTAAGTTGTTTATATTCGGTCTTTACTAAAGTTATGGTTTTCGGACCGTTAGATCATGACCAAATTTAGGGCAACAACTTTAGTTAATACCCTATACATTAGTATAGTCACAGCTCCGATCGATCATTGATGACTGTTGAACTGATTTCTGATCATACCCGTCAATCGACACATCCAAATGGCAGACTGATCGTATCCATACGCAGATCATTACTGGGGTCAACTATCCTACGGTGTATATTGACCCCCACACCCTATAGTGGACCCTAAATATTATAAACACACTCTCCTATGGCTAGTATAGTAAAAACATATCCCTTAGGCCCTGTTTGGGCAACGGGATTAGAAGGGATTAGGTGGGATTGGATTCAAAAAACATCATTATTACCCATGGCAGGGATTGTCCCCTGATTCCATGGGATTAGATTAATGCTTTGCTTTGTTGTAATACGGTGGTACATTGAATGGATATATACCCACCATCATTTGAAATTACCAGAATAACACACATGTATTATCTAAACCGTTCATTTGTTTTGTAACCTCATTTTATGGTATGGGCCGAAAAATGAGGTAGATCCAAAACTTATTGGGCCCCAAAGAAGTTTTCAACGGTAAGTATTCATCCCCATTGCTTTCAGTGGTGGGTCCACTTGAGCTTTAGAATTACCTGATTTTTGGCCCATGCTCTAAAATAATCTTAGATCCAAAACTTATGTGGCCCCAAAGAAGTTTTTCAACGGTAAGTATTCAATCCCCATTGCTTTCAGTGGTGGGTCCACTTGAGCTTTAGAATTACCTGATTTTTGGCCATGCTCTAAAATAATCTCAAAAAATGGGTGGACGGTGTGGATATAGCCCACACATCAGGGTGGGACCTACACAACTTGCTAGCATTGAGTGAAATTGGCACGGGACCAATGCAATTCCATCTGATCTAATTCCAAGCTTTTCAACATGGAGTGGAATTGGCACGGAACCAGATGAATCCAATCCCACCTAATCCCTTCTAATCCCGTTGCCCAAACAAGGCCTTAGATTGTGTTGCGGACCAACCATTGTACATATGTTGACGTCTTTGCTAGTAATAACATTAATGTGGTTCTATATTGGAATCGTTGATCTTGGACATTTATCATGCTAAACATTGTTAAGTTGTGTTGTAGGTCAACCATTGCGCATATTATTATGTCATCCATGCATTTAAATAATTAACCTAGGAATTGTTTGTTTTGTAATGCAATTATTGCATATGCTTGATTATGTTGATAGCATATGTAATTTAGAAAATATAACCATTGAGTTAGCTACTCACTTCCACCTGGGACAGTGTTTTAAAATACCAACCAATCGATATTATTGATGCATGTACTATCAATATCTCAGACGGTTAGGCTTATATTGGCTTGCACCACTGCCGTTATGTTTTGAAGGATTTTACAATCTGCTATATATATATTGCGGCTTGTAAAATCCTCATTTGAGTAGCACCACTCTTGGAATTATAAAATTTAAATATTAGCTATCTATTTCTGAACTTATTTATCTTTGCTTAGCTTTTGATGTTGGTGATTTAAAATCAATATGATTGTTAATCATGGGTGAACGTTAACTGAATTGTGCAGGCACGTAAGAACTCGCCCACGTGCATTTTTGATAGGCTCACACCCGAAAACTCAGGATCAGAGTCTCCGTACTCAGGTGTCAATTTTTGAAGTGTGATATGTTTGTTGCTAGCAGAGCCTAGCCGAGTTGTACCCAACTCAACTCTTCTGCTTGTGAATAGCTCTACCGGTAACTACTCACAACTGACAGAGTCAACGTCAATTGGCAATTTGCGTCCTCCATATCCATATGAGTTATGACTTAGGTTATGTTTGGTCACACTAAATATCATGAAAAAAAAAAAACCTAACACATACTATAAATGTAAAATCATAACCTTTCTAAGAACAAGGTTCTTAACTAAAATTGTTTGTCATGTGAGGTCTATGCTATATTGTGCTCATGATTAGAACCATTCAGGCATGAAAAGTAAGGTTTTTAATTAAAACTGACCTAGGGCCAGGTGTTTAAGTGGTCCACCGGAATCTTGTGGACTGTTATATGCGGGCCACGAAAAATTTATGTGAAACATATGATTATGACCATCACCATCTTCATTTGACATGAAAAGGAAATTTTTTTAATGCCTAACATTTAACTTTAAAAAGCAATGGCTACAATCATCAGTGAATTATGATTTTGGGGCCACATCTTATCTAGGTGGTACAACCATCCAGACTAATTAAATCACCATATGTACGGACAGTAAGATATTTGGGCAGTACCTAATTAATTGCGTTAGGGTTAGGGTTGAGTATTCAAGACGTTGGGTTTGGTAGGAGAACCCAACCCACTGGGTTACAGTCCCAGAGCAATCAAATCATTGCATTTTTGGATTTATGATCATCTAAGATTTGGACGGGTGATTTATGATTTGTGATTTATTAGTGCTTGCATCCCAACCATCAAATTCTACCAAGTGTCCAAGCACTCAATTTGTGTACATGTGGACCACATTTTATGAGATCTGGGCCTTTCATCCGTTCTAACGTATATCTTTGATAGACCATTGGCAAAAGTCACATCAGTCAGATGATCCTAGCCATTGGTTTGGTCCTTGAACATCGATTGCCAGGTGGGTTTTTTACTAACCAGTAGATGGAAGGTTCAGATTTCACCGTGCTTACCGAGTGTACGGATATTGAATGCTTGATGACTGAGGAAATTCGGGGTAGACTTGGAAAATGAGAATGGTCCGTTTTGTTTGAATTTCATGGCCATTTGATCAAGATTTGGATTGTGATGGGAGATATTCGCCACTGATTGTGGAGGGAATTCCACAGAAATAACTACTGATGAATCACGTCTGACCCACGCGGGTCAGATCTTGGGAATTTTTCATATAGCCCATGGTTTATATTCCTCAAATCCTCTACACCACCGGTGGTAGGAAGCACATGCAATACCCGATCTCTGTGGGGGCTACTGTGATGAATGTATAGTATCTACTCCGTCCATCAGTCGAGTCACCTTAAGTTCACCATAGAAAACAAAAATCATTTCGGTCCAAAAATCAGGTAGAACACGCTATGAAACAATGTAAATCATGCTTAAAATCTTAAAAGTCACTCGGTGTGGTCCACCTGAGTTTTGGATTAGGATGCATATTGGGAATCTCCTCACCCTAGCTGGTGTCTGTCACCAATGAACGGCTTGGATAACCTATCAACATCTCTGTGGCCCAGGAAGGTTTTGTGGTGAGCGTCCCAAATCCTACTGTTCCATGCAGTGTGGCCCATCGATCTGAATTTTGGGTGACGCGGATTGCTTGCTGACCGTGCCAGCAACGATGTGGCTACTGGGAGGTGTTCTGTGGACCCCACCATGATGTATGTGTTTTATCTGCCCCGTCCATCCATTTTCTCAGCTCATTTTACTGCATGAGCCCCAAATGGAAGGCAGATCGAAATCTCAGGTGGACCACATCACAGGAAATAAATCAACCGTCCACCATTAAAAACTTCTTAGAGGCCAGAAAAAAGTTTTGGATGAAGCTGATATTTGTGTTTTCCGTTCATCCAGGTATGTGTGACCTTATCAACAGGTTGAATCGCAAATAAACATTATAGTGGGCCCTAGGAAGTTTCTAATGGTGGGTGTTCAATCACCAATGTTTTCCTGTGGTGTGGTCCACCTGAGATTTATATCTGCCTCATTTTTTGGTTCATGTCTTAAAATGAGATAGAAAAATGGATAGACGGAGTGGATAAAACACATACATCATGGTGGGACTCACAGAGCTCCGACCAGTGGCATTTTGTGTATGGACAGTGCACATGCTTCAATCTGAAGAAGACAGCTCACTGAACGAAATTTAAATACAGGGGCATCCAATAAAATCCAAACCGTTCAAATAGTGTCATGATCGTACAATCGAGTGGACACGGATTCGGTGGTGAACCCTCCAATACCGACATGAATAGTGGCCCTGCCCCCTGTACCACTATTCATCGTCAAGTATCCCACATGTGCCACATGGACTAAAATGCCACGTGCAATACGTGCTGATGGTCTCACGTGTGGGGCCACTTTGATGTATTCTGTGAATATCTATCTGTCTTTCCATCTCATTTGAGGACGGGATCCCAAAAATTAAGAAGATCCAAATCTCAGGTGGACCATACCACTAGAAACAGTTGAGAATGACCATTTAAAACTTTTTGTGAGCCACGAACGTTTTGGATCAATCTAATCTTTATATTTTTTCCATTCATCCATTTCCTCTTGACATTATCACCAGGTTGGATGGAAAATAAACATTACAAAAACCTTACTATGGGCCTTTTGGAGTTTTTAATGGTGAGGCACTCAAATACCACTGTTTCCTGTGGTGTGGTCCAATGAGATTTGGATCTACTTAATTTCTAGGATCATGTTCTAAAATAGGCTGGAGAAATGGCTGGACGGCTTGGATATACAACACATCATCAAGGTGAGCTCCACAGTAATGGTAACACCACCTATATAACACTAATTATAAACAGGTTGGATGACAAATAAATATCACAATGGGCCTTAGAAAGTTTTAACTGCAGTATCATCAACACCACATATATAGATCTGTGGGCCCACCGTGTTTTATGTATTTTATCCACATCGTTCATCGATTTCGATAGATAATTTTAGGGCACAAGCTCAAAAGAAATATGAAAGACTTGAGTAGACCACACCATAGAAACCAGTGGATATTAAACCTACTATTGAAAACTTCTTAGGAGCTGTAGAAGTTTTGGATCAAGCTAATATTTATGTTTTCTCTTCATCCAGATCTATGTGACCCTATGAACAGGTTGGACGGCATATAAACGTTACGGTGCGCCCTTGGAAGGTTTTAAATATGAGTGTTATTGTCACTATTTGCTTCCAATAGTGTGGTCCACTTGAGCATTAGATCTACTTCCTTTTAATGCTCATGGCCTAAAATGACATGTCAAAATGGATGGACGGTGTAGACAAAATACATACATCACGTTGGGCCCCACAAATCAGGACCATCCATCTCTAGTTAGGTCTATAGGGTCACTACTAAATGAGTCCCAATAGCAAGGGTACTTTAAGATGGTTGATGACACATACAAAGTACCTGAAGATGTCCAATAGCATGTACAAGTATTTAAAGATGGTTGCTAGCATATGTAGAGCACATAAAGATTACTAATAGCATGCACAAGTACTTAGAGATATAGTTGGTAGCACTTGTAAAGCATCTGATTATGAATATGGCTGATTGCAGGTATGGGTATTTAAAGATGGTTGGTAGCACATGCAAAACAGTTAAAGATGGACAATGGTGCTTGAGACACATGTGATGCACTTAAAGATAAATGAAGCCACACATGGCAATGTAGCTTGATATCATGTGTTGAGATTTATTCTTAATTGAGTTGGTTAAATTGAATAAAAAAATTAATTAAAGTCATACATATGCACTTATCTTTTGATTTATTCAAATGTTTGAAAGTTTAGTTTTTTCTCAAAAATTTTGTTTGAAAAATAAAAAATGCTTAAATTTATTAGTCTTACATTGTTTAGAGAGAGAGAGATAAATAAGTTTATAAGCTTTGAATTCTGTAATAAAATTACTTAGAGAATAGAGAGAGAAGAAGGTTTATTGCGTTTTGCACTAGAAGACATGTGCGTGGGCGTGGACTATGAGGCAGTTTGGTCGTTTTTACTTATTGGCATGCTAATACAGTCGTCCCACCGATCGGCTGACAGATTTCGATCATTTCCTCAACCAGTTGACAGATATGACTATTATGCTGAATGACCAGTGTATTTCGACCATTTTGTCGTTCAATTGACTATTATATATTTTTATTATGTTTTAACCGGTTGAATATTTTTGCATTGTGTGGTTGGTAGAATATCACTGTTATAGGAAATGGTAACTTCTGTCTTTTTTAATTAAGTCGCATCTCTTCTTAAAAAACTTAACCATTGTGAACAATTTTAAATACATTTTAAAGAAATGTTTCTTTGTGAAAACACACACTTTTCATTCTCTATAAAATCCCTTATATATTGAGAATTATTACAACCACATCTATTCTCTTCTTTCTTTCTCTCCACGCAATCGAGGTGAATTCTCTATTTTTATATATACAGTCCGCCAAATTAGAAAAAAAAACTGTGTACCGAGTTCTATCTTGGAAGTGGTTTAATACGTGCTTCGAAGAAAAATGCTTTAAGAAAAATGTATTTAATACTTAGCAGCTATTTCATATTAATGAGAGAGAGCTAATAATGCTTTAAGAAAAATGTATTTAATTAATACGTGCTTCTAAGTCTGGTTTAATTTAATTTTCTGTTCAGTCTTTCCCATTTCTACTATTTTTAAAACAACCTTTAAAATGGATGGTAGCATATCTTGCACACGTAAGAAGCCAGCACACACGTGAGATTTCCAAGGCATATTGGCACACGTGGGAAAGCTGAAAATGATTGGCAGCTGATAGTTGGCACTTACTTTCAAAAGTAGATGGGGTTGTTTCCTCCCCATTTCCTCAAGCTGACCGAAATCACCTCTCTTGAATATCTGTACGGAGATGAGAATGACTATATTCCGAAAAATTGCAGAGAAATCCAAATGGCATTTTCGAAAAATTCACAACAAAATTTGGACGGTTAGGATCTTTCCAGGATCACATGCAATTTCTCCCCGCAAAACCAACCCAGGTTTGTTAGTTGTCTCAGCATCATGGGACATACGACATCGAGATCCCCGACCTTATCCAGGGCTGTCTCTCATTGGCCGTCCGTTTGATTGACATTTCAAGATTCTCAACGGTTGGATGGACAGCTACGGACCTCATCTGGCCACACATCTCATGGTGGGCCAGATGATGTCGGCCATTCGTCATGAATTATTTGAATGAGAAAGTATTAAAGACTCAAGCTCTGTGCCAAGTGTAAGAATATGGTCCGAAGATATATAGTCAACGGTCATCCTTCAATCCCTGTCCAGGATTATGTGGGGCCCACCTGATTAATGTAGCCCACTGAAATTCGCTATACACGACTTTTCTCCCTATGAGAAATTGTACAACTTCGTACAACTCAGCTTTTCTGATGGTGGACCACTTTAGATGGGTGATGGACGAAAAAGAAACTACACTTAAATCTACTTACTTATTAGGGTAGATCTAATGGACGGTTCAAATGAAACGGCACATCTAATGTGTACACATGCCTGCACGTGTAAAGATCTCTGGCCATTCTTCAGGCATGCCAACACATGTGCCGGCCAAAAGCTAGGCCGGTTCACTCATCATGTGGGCCACACATGGTAGGTTCACTAAGGACTCGCAACAAATGGTACTCGGTGGATCCCTGACTGTGGGGCCCACCATGATATATTTGTCTTGTATCCACGCCGTTCATACGTTTCCCAGCTCATTTTAGGGCATAACCCAAAAATGCAGCAGATCCGAATCTGAAGTGGACAACACCACAGGAAACAGTGGTGATTGAACGCCCACCATTAAAAACTTCTTGGGGCCCACCTAGGAATGTCTATTTTCCATCCAATCCGTTGATAATGTTACAAAGACCTGGATGAAGGGACCATAGAAATTTCAGCTTGATCCAAAATTTTTGTAGCCCACAAGAATTTTTAAACGGTCAATCACCACTGTTTCTTGTGGTGTGGTTCACCTAAGATTTGCATCTGTTCATTTTTTTTACACATGCTATAAAATAAGCTGGCGAAACGGATGGACGGCATAGATATAAGATACCAAGGCCCCATAGTCAGGGATTCACCGAAGCCGATTTCCCCCCAAAAAATGCTTTCCTCCCTCATGCCTCTGCCCACCTACAAATGGAAGCTTGCAACCGTTTATTGCGTGGGCCACACATGTAGAAATAAATAGGTAGAGATGGACGGTTACTTACTGCCCAATCAGCACATTAATGTCCACTAATCAACCGTAAGCAACATCCAATCCGCATAAAAGGAGGGCCATACCATGAATATCACCTCATCCCAAAACAGGCTGATCAATCATCAAATGGCCCACACTGTAGAAAACCTCGGACAACCGTCGATCTAATCCAAGCTACATGTGTGGCCCACATAATGAGTGGATCAGCCTGATTTTTGCATGGCCCAATATTCATGGTGTAACCCACATTTTGAACGGAGTGGATGTCCTCCAAGCATCACACGTAAGCAGTAATAAGGTACTTCGATCATAATAGCCCGTGGCCCGGCACCAATTTAGCTGTGGGACCCATCTATCGTGGGCCCCATTCTTACCAAGTGGGCCCCACTCAAGGATAGAAATGCCAGCTACAAAATACACGCAATGCAGACGGTAGGATTACGTAAGCCTTGTGGGGCCCACCAGTCCATAGTCAAAAAGGTCGAAGGACACGTCAGTCGAGACAACGCCCCCTTCGTTTGACTTGATATAAAGGAGATTCGGTCAACAACCATCCGCATTATGATAACCTGTCGTATTATAGAAAAAAAGCTGTATTTTTACCCCCCTCAAATTGATATTTCCACCCACCTAGGGGTAATTTCGTCATAAAAAGTCTCCATAAGAACTATTTCAGGGTTTGCTACACTACATTCCCACCCTCCATTATTTTTAATCCGCGAGATATCTATCAAATCTAGGGTCATTTTTGAATGATCCAAACCGTTGATATGATTGGCCTCACTGCCGATACAGGACAATAGAAAGAAAAGCTCATATCGAGTACTTAAACCTTTCAAAATTCCATTCTCCTTTAAAACCGTTGTTTTGTGGGAAACTAATACGCTTTTCGATCTTGAGGACTTTATTTTTAATATTATGGCCCACCATATGAATGGTTTGGATCACTGCAGCATGATCCAAGATCCAACGCTTATGTTTCCGAGAAAAAAAATGTAGCCATGCGTCGGGATGTATGGAAGTAGCAAAACTCTCACTTTTAACAGTCTCCGTGATGACAACAAGCCGCAGATGAACGGTCAATATGACAGTACGTGCAAGTACAGCCACCGAACTTGACTAGAAGCTGCTACATGCGGTCTCCGTCATCGGTCCGTAACTTTTCGTTTAATTCCCAAAATACCCCTACTACACTAGAATCGAGGTTTGCTGGCCCACCCGCGTGTGAATCCCCGCCCACCTATAGGCAAGCACACGTGCGAATATAAAATAACGTATGATTCAGATCTTCTGCCAAAATTCAGGCTATTCGATTCCTAAAGTGGGCCATGATGTAAAAGACGAACCGATGGTCGAGGTTGTTCCTAGCCGTCCATTAGTTTTATGATGTGGTCCACCTGAAAAGTGATCTGGCCAGGTTTTGAGAACAATATATAGAAGATTGTAGTCCATCACACG
The DNA here is from genome assembly GCA_021015155.1 of Magnolia officinalis. Taxonomy (NCBI): domain Eukaryota; kingdom Viridiplantae; phylum Streptophyta; class Magnoliopsida; order Magnoliales; family Magnoliaceae; genus Magnolia; species Magnolia officinalis. The sequence goes on along the minus strand of JAJHSJ010000009.1, from coordinate 63,694,105 downwards.
TGTGCGTAACGTCCTCGTGCTTGTACATGAATTGGGAGGGATCATGCGCGCGTGTGGAAATCTTGCAAGTAACGTGGAAATTTTACAGAGCTGCGTCCTGAAATGCCCTTGCTGTCGCATTGCCCACGTGGAATCATGGACGGTGATCTTGACTTTTGAAAATGTCTAATTGCAGACGCACCATCTCAAGCGCCGAACGTAAGGCAACGTACTTTTCCAGCACGGCAATCGTGTACGGGATCTGGGACGTTCATCAGATGGTACAATCAGAGCCTTTTTTGCTTTCAAAAATTGCGGCTGGTCCACTCATCAGATGAGTAATAACTGCACAATCAATTTAGACCGTTGGTTACATCCGTTAACGCCTGACGAAAGGGCCCACCCTACTAACGTACCAGATCCTGCACACGTACAATATTGGCACGTGTGGAGCGTTTGTGTCTGGCACATGCAGATGGGGCTTCTAGATCAGCTCCCTCTTTGATCTCGTAGATCTCCTTGTGGATAGAGTGGGCCAGGTCTTCATTGCCCAGATGATCTTAACCGTCCAATTGAAAGAATGGAACTCTCCTTATGGCTTATCTACCTAACACAAGTGTCAAAATTCTAAGATTTGCAGTGACAGGATGATCTTGACCACTTGATTAGTGGCCAAGGAGCAGACGGTCAAAAACCATTAACAATTCACTTTTTAAACCAGAGAAATCTTACGGTCTGTTGATTTGGAACCCTAAACCTCCGGTGTTAGAAGCCCCGGATTTGCAATCCTTCCAGTGTGTTTGGAGTGTGAATAAACTGCCATGGTATAGTTACAACGGTTTGAATTTAATTACTAAATCAACTTTAATATTAGATATGTAATTTTTGAGACAATGGTTGTAATAAGTTTGCTGAAATATATGCTTGGTCCGAAAATGATGAAATTCCAAGTCTTAGATGAGCCACAAGCATAAGATCATGTCCGAGTGACTAACCAATGATTTTTAATTTTTGATTTACATGGGTAACGTTTGGACTGTGCTGATTTATATAGATAATGTTTGGACGGTGGTAATCATTATTAGTGGACCATGTGCCCAATAAAATAATAGTATATAGTGACACATGTTACACAGACAACTATTGAAATAATTTTTAGGTGTAATCCAAGTTCTGACTGTGGATTACAAACCCCCTAAAGAGGGGATTGGAACCCCTGGATTTGAGACCCCCTCCAATCCACGGTGACAAACGACCCTTTTGCATGGTTATGATTTTGCTTCAATCAAGGCAGCTATGTCCGGTGATAGGACTAGTGCTATAGATTGTGCATGTGTGGTCCACTTGATCAACGGTTTGGATCACCTGAATAATGTTTGCGTGTACGGCGGTACAATTATAGTGTCCTCATCATCAAACGTACACTTGGCTGATACGGATGATTCCAAACAAGCTGGACCAAGGTCCACTAATCCAAACCGTTGATACGACGACATGCAGTCCATGGAGCCACATCGAATAGAATATCCTAAATCCTGACCGTTCAACTAGTTTCCCACAAAGAGATAGTTAAGGGACGGCCCATATTCAAAGGAAAATAGTTGAACGATCAAAGGATTCACATTATCCAATCTGGGAAGGATGTCCCACCAATCAATGAACTTACGTGGCATGGTATAATGTATCAATGGGGATCATCCATCTAGTTGCCCTACCGTGGATGGAAAATGGTCAAAATGAAAGATCAATCAGATAATCTTCACCGTCCAATCAGTAGACTTCAATGCAACGGTAACAAGCAACACGGCTAGGATTCTCCGGAAGGTGCGATTTTTAAACTGTGGCCCATCCATGATGGGTTCCACTAGATGGACGGTCCCTTCGTAAGCCATCTGGCCACATGTACTTTTTAGATATAGCTCTACCATAATCTGCACCCATCCTCTCTATCATGCTGCTAGATTAATGGACCCGATCACCCACGGTGGATTTAATGGATAGTTGTGGGGCTCCCAGCTACATTTTTTAGTTGTCCAGTGATCCGGTAGTTGTAATATGAATTTCACAAAAAAAAGAAAAAAAAAAAAAAACCCTCTAATTAATTAGAATTTACATTCCAGTATCTTGTCAAAAGGGTTTCCAATAAGGTACTTAGTTAAAGTAACTATCATTGAAGTACCTTTCATTGAATTTGTTAACTGTTGGCCGCACTCGAGAAAAGGGGTGGCTCAAGTGGGGCCACCCATGATGTTTTTATGAAATCTACCCCAACCACTAAGTGCATCACCTCGTTATTAGACTTAGAAAAGGTGTACGTGGCAACACCCTATTTCCTTTACCATGGTCTCCACCTGAATTATGAATAGGCCTATTTTTTAGCCGCAGGTCTAAATTTTGTATGTGGCGTCTGATGGTTGGAGTAGATTTCATATAATCATCATTGTGGGCCCTGTAAATTTTAATGGTGGAAGTATTTTTATCAATTATTTTCTTTGTTGTAGCTCTCCTAAATTACAGTGTCGATAGTTAATTTGGCTTGGTCACGTGTGGTATATGCAGGTGTGCCAGAATTGATTGTACACTTCGATTCAAATCGAACAACTTAACCCCAAGCGCGAAGATAGACAATATGTCGAATACGATCATATATGATCGAGGCCTGAGAAGATCAGTCGCCAATTCAACCACTTGAAAAATAGTTATAAGATAACATACTATTATCGGAGGGTAGGATTCTTCCTCCGAAGATGGGTTGTACATTAAGGGGTTGTTTGGCACCTTGGATTGGAGGGGATTGGAGGGGATTAGAGGGGGTTTCAAATCCCCTTGGTTGTTTGGCAGTATAAAGCAACTGGGGATTGCCAATCCAGGGGGTTTCCAATCCCCTCTTTGAGGGGGTTTGTAATCCACGGTGAGAGCTTGGATTACACCCGAAATCATTTCAATAGTTGCAGGTATAAATGTATGTCACTGTACACTATCATTCTACTGGGCACATGACCCACTAACGATGATCAGCACCGTCCAAACATTGTTCATGTAGATCAACACCGTCCAAATATTATCCAATACTGTTCAAACATTGTCCATATTAATCAACGATTAAAAATCGTTGGTTAGTCACTCAGACATGATCTTGTGCTTGCGGTCCATCTAAGACTAGAAATCTCATCATTTTTAGGCAAAATAGATATTTTAGCGGGCTTATCACAACCATAGTGTTAAAAATTATATATCTCACTAATTGGGGATATTAAAGTTGATTTAGTAATTAAATTCAAACCCCTGCAAATATGCCATGCATAGGTATTTTTGAATTAAAGTTGATTCACACTCCAGGGTGCCAAACACACCAAGAGGATAGCCAATTCAGGGGGTTTCCAATCCTGGGGGTTGTGAATCCAGGGCGTTTCAAATCCACACTCCCAAACCGGCCCTAACTTCCTTATAAAATTACTTTTATAAGTGGAAATAGTTAAACAAAAAGAAAATACATACAGTCAATTACAAAGAGAAACTATAAGATGCAATTATGAAAGACAGAAAGCAACTGTGAGATAACTTTCCGAAACATCAATTGATTATAGAGTTAATTACAAAAATTCACCTACTTTGACTAATGATTCCTGATAAAAAGGCATCGTTGAGGTCTTGAGAGACCAGTGCCAGTCATATATATTCACAATTGGATTCTAATTTTGTGTGCTTGCTTTCACCAGCGTTTATGGCTTACCTTTAGCATACAAAGTGATCAATACCATCCATTTGTTTTGTAAGGTCATTTCACTGATTAATCACATGTGTCCCAAGAAGGTTTGGATGGTTTTCATCATTTGATTTGGTTTTATTGTTGTGGGCCGCATCTTGTTCAAATCCAGTTGATTTTTTTTTTTTTTTTTTGCGTGAAGCCTCCCTGCCATTAAAAACTTCACAGGGGCCACCGGAATATTTATTTTCCATCCAACCTGTTGATAAGGTCACAAAGAACTAGTTGAAGAGACCATACAAATATCATCTTGATCCGAAACTTTTGTGGCCCATGAAAAGTTTTAATGGTCGATTACCACTATTTTCTGTATTATGGTCCACCCTGACATTTGGATTTGTTTCATTTGTTGGACTTTGCCTTAAAATGAGTTTCAAAACAGATGGACATCATGGATTAAAGTCAAATACATCAAGGTGGGCCCCACGGTTAGGGATCCCACCTTTGTGGATACAAGATCCACCGAAGCTGCGCTTGCTACTGGCTGCCTGTATTACAGGCAGGCTGATGTGGAACAATGCCTTTAAACGACGTGACTGTCGAACGACAAGTGGGCCATCATGGTGTTTGTGAGAAATCCATTACGTCCATCAGTTTTGGCAGATTATTTCAAGGCATGAGATAAAAAATCAGAGGGATATGATGATCAAGTGGGCCACACAACGGGAAACAGTGGAAATGGGCTGGTTACCGTTTAAACCTTTCTGGCCCCACCTGATGTTTATATGCATCCCTAACTGTGGGACCCACTGTGATGAATGTAACTTACATCCACACCGTTCATCCATTTTGACAGCTAATCTCAGGGAAAGATCCCAAAAATGAAGCGAATCCAAATGTAAAGTTGCCCATACCATAGGAAAGAGTAGTGATTGAACTTTCGGCCATTAAAAACTTATTAGGGAGCATATTAATGTTTCCATAGTGTTTATTTACCATTAAATCTGTTAATAAGGTCGCATAAGCCTAGGTGAAGGGAAATAACAAATATTAGCTTGATCTAAAACCTTTATGGCCTATTAACGGTCAATCACCACTATTTTATGGTACGGTCCACCTGATCACCACAATTTTTTATGGTACGGTCCACCTGGTAATTTGGATGTGCTTCATTTTGGATAATGCCCTAAAATGATTTGGGAAAACGGATGAACGGTGTGGATATATAACACATATGCATCAAGGTAGGCCCTGTAGTAAGGGTCGCACCGTCCTGGGTGAGTTCGAGGTCTCACCTAATCCGTTTTCTCTCTCCCTCTCTTGCCAACTAACCTCCAGCTGATGTGACATGAGAGGACTTTTAATGACGTGATTGCTCCACAGCACATGGGTCCACCATGTTATTCGTGAGAAATCCACTATGTCCATCCCGTTTTCGCAGGTAATTTTAAGACACGAGGTAAAAAATCATTATGATATTAACTCAATTGGGACATATGAGTGGAATATGTGGATAGGGATTGTCTATTATTCAAACTTACCTGTGCTGCACCTAATGTTTATATGCAATCCAAACCATTCATAAAGCGGTCCAATTGTTCATAACATTATTACCACTGGGATGACTGAAAGAAAAAATATTAGCCTGATCCAGCTGAATGCCAATTGTAGTTCTATAAAAAGCACTCCAAATATCTCTAAAGATCATTCATACGTTATACGTTTTTTGTGCAATGACATGTGTCCTTTTTCTAAATGGTTATCTTAGGAATGATCAGGATGTTGCATCCTGAAATTTTGCTATTTTGAATTGTCAAAAAGTCCTTAATTTTTTTTTATAACTAGCCTATTTCGTCACTTAATAACCTTTGACGCTCGAGGTGAACTTATACGTAGGTGATACCAATAAAGAACCGCATAAATTCGATTAACCAACTATATGAAGCCAACTAATCTGCCGATCACTTAAACCTCAAGTCTAGCCTCATGAATTATTCATCTATGGCTCAAATTTAACCGACCCATCACTGACTAATCGAGATAACCATGACCAAATAAAGACATACCTAAAGCCGAGTCAACTATGGGTCGGATCTTGATTTATAAACCAAATCAACCCGATCACTCATTTAGCCTAAAAACCAACGATCTAAGAGTGATCATGACTGAATCATTATTTTCGATAATTTCGAATGAACTACAATGAGAACTTAGTTAATCTAGACTCTAACGACTGCGTTCAAGAAATCTCTCTACCCAATTCATTTAAAAAATACCTTGAATACCCAAACAACCTCCAGACCGCTCGTTAGTGGTCCACTTGCTCCGAAATTATAGAATAATGTCTGTCTCACTGGGCTTAACGTCCATCGCGGGTGGTGAACTAAGAAAGTGCCCAAAACTACTCAACTTGGGCCAGAAGCCAAGTGCTTAAAACACGCGAATCTCGTAGGCTGAAATCTGAAAACTTAAGTGAAATAGACCTTCCGCTCTTTCGCGAAGTTGGAGCTTTCTGACCGTTAGATCGCAACCAAACTTGGGCCATGAGTTAGGGTTATTTCTTTGCTCATATTCGTATAACTGTGGGCTCGATTGATCATCAGTGATCGTTGATTGCAAATCGGGCCCCTGCGATCAATTGACTCATCCGTTTACCACCAAACTTGGAACAATCCTTCATCTGCCCATGGGGCACCTGCTTCATGACACAGATGGGCCAAGGGGCCATTGGGATAGCCCCAGGGACCAAAAATCTACCCACTAGGAGTATATACATTAGGACAAGTCTCCTTATTAATTTCCTTCTCACTATGAGGATTTGAGTATAACATATCCCCTATTCTGAGGTGAAATGACAAAATTGTGCTGCATGTCTCCTATGCATGTAAATTGAGAGGATTAATTGCAAAATTCTTCCATGTATGTCTAAATCCTTTGCAATTAGGAGTTGTACATGCTCCCCCTATAGTTTTAAGTAATTTGAAACTTATTTACATGCTTGCTTAGATTTTCCTTGCAATTAAAGAAATTTATGATATTTTATGATATTAAATTGTTGAATCTTGTGCTATGCACGTCTAAATTTCTCACAACTAAAAGTAGATAATAATATTATTATTATTTTGTTATATCTAGAAATTCAATCTCTCTTTATCGGGTTGGCCAACAAACACCGAAGCCCATAGCAGCAGCCCCATCGGTAGGGCTGTCCAATAGCCAATTTGACCCATTTAGTTCGAGAATGGATAGCCGACAATAGTTGGACTACATGGGAAGCTCACTCTCAATGTCGTGTGTTCCGTAACTTGCTTGAACAGAGTAAATTAGCTTACTAGCCGACCAACCATGCGTGTTAACCATATATAGTCACGCCTGCCTGAATATGAAGCACCCCATACCTTTGAGAGGCATACTAATAACCAATAATGATTTGATCCCACTAAGACTCGTGAGCTGGGTATGGTGGAATGGGACACCGTGTTAGAGCTCTCAGCTTACGATGGGGTGACGAGCCTTTCCGTAGCGACTATTGAGCAACCAAGTCTCGGGAGTCGGGCATAGTGGAATGGGACATTGTGTCCGTACTGTCGGCCTACGCTAGGGTGATAAGCCTCCCCGTAATGACCGGCGAGCATAGGAGGTGACAGATCCTTGTTTGAATGGCTCTGTCAAATTACCCGGTCGATGGTTTCGTGCCAGAGTACCGTTTGAACAACCCGGGCGTAAATGGAATTGGGTGATGAGCCATTCTCTATAGTGATTTGGTTATGTGAGAAGCCCGCATCTCGGAATTGAGTGATCATACTCGGTGTTTGGGCGACGACCCATACCGAGTTGATCCTCATACCTTTGGGTATCATGCCTTACCTTTGTAATTATTAATTTGTGAGATAGATGAACAATACTTAAATTTGGATCATGAATCGCAAGCTCAGGGCCGCTACGGACGCCCTAAGCCAAGTGATCTGGATATGACCATTGATTAAACGGAGGTGTTTCAACTTCCTCAATCTTACTAGATGAACAAACTTAATTAAATATTTGGCTAACATGAATATTTATAGCATTACATTAGTATAGGTTGACAACTCGACAGTTGAGGTAGCATTGAGGGAGTGTTGGGCATTACGAATGTAAGATGGCGTCGCTTGAGGGTGTGTTGGATGGCGAAGGCATGCATCATATCATAATAACATACATATGCATTAAAAAGAGTAGTTATGAACTTTGTGTTTGATGCTTTTCATTAATTGCGCCTATGGAATTGATAACTTGTGTAACTTATTGTTAATGGAACCCACTGAGTTGATCACTCACTCCCTCTCTGCAGCAGTGTTTTAAAACACCAACCAGACACTTTCATAGATGCAAGTACTAAGAATTCGACGTGCTGGACGAGGCGTCCATAGACTCGAAGGAGGAGCTCTCTTATTGCCAGCTCCTGGATGGGCCATTGTAGTTGCCCTAGGGCTAGCGATGGGGCCATAGGGTAGGGTTATTTTTGTATATTTTTGCACATTTATATATATTTTTTTAGAATTGTAAACTTTTCTCAGTTGTAGTCTTGTATTCTGGATAGACATATTTCACTTGTCAATTGATTTACTTGCATTAAAATTTATGTTTATTCCAGGATACATCGCATAGTCTATTTTAATTCTACGAACTAGTCAAATGATAGGTGAAACGAATTATAAAATCCCGTTTCCGCAAAGCATAAGTGACACCCGGGAAATTCAGAAACCAAATATCACTCGGTCCTCGAAAATCCACGGCATTACACAGGGTACAACAATAAGAAGATAATCATGACTACTTATACAATACGATTTTATTGCACGTATCACAATTATGGCCGTAGAAAAGGAGCAAAGCCACCTTCGGCTTTTATCTCAGTCGGGCAGAAGTAGTAGGGAAATGACACGTGGAAAGGCAACTGATTATATTTATTGTACTTAACAAAAAGGCACAGTCACTTAAACCTTTTTTTCTCAAAGGCGAAGCGATGTGGGGGGCAATGTTATACCCTATTTCTAACCTTTCTTGAGATAACCAATTAGAAAAGGATATGTATCATTGTACATGAAATGTATAGGATGCGAAAGATCTTTAGAGATATTTGGAGCACTTTCTATGAAAGTATATCTAACGTTGAGCCGGATAATATACGTCATTTGATGACGAGGCACGGTCGAGAAGTCCAAGAGGTGGAAAGCGGTCGAATGGAAAAGAATAATTAAATGGACATATGTCAAGAAGAGAATAAAGGATCCGAAAGACTGACATAGCAATAATTCAACTACTATAACTGTCGAATAAAGGAAGAAATGTATGAAGAGAAGCTACAACAAAGATCTATAAATAGTTGAGGAATTCAACAAAGCAAGTCGTCTCACACCAAACCAATCAAATAATTCAAGTTATCTTTCCTTTTGAGTATCATATCTTAGGTTGATTCATGTGATCGACTTGACTGTCTCCGCTTAAAAAAGTCCTTCAGTACGAAAGGCAACATGCAACCCATCTTCAGAGGAAAAATCCTACCCTCCAACAATTGTCAGATCTTCTTAATAACTATCTTGCGAGTGGTTGAATAGGCAACCACTCTTCTAGGTCTTGGTCATATATGATCATGTTCGACATATCTGCTTATCTTGGCACTTGGGGTCAAGTTGTTTAGTTTGAATTGACCCATACAATTAGTTCCAACACGCCTGCACACACCACAGGTGACCAAAAGTAAACCGAGCGCCAACACACGGATCGGCCTATGTTTTATCCTTGGAACTAAGAAGAGATTACCTATCCAACGGTTGGAGTGAATTTCAGCCCTGGTAAATAAAAATGAAAAGAAAAAAAAACCAAGGCGGCCCCTCTCCTGAATGTTAAAAACATATATTACTACTAGTAATTTGAAAAATGAATATTTCATTAGATGCACACTCTTCATGTTATTATTTTTTACATAGCTTGATGTATATTTGAGATTTACTCCAACCATTAGATGTATAATCCAACATTATGCTTAGGATTAAAAAAAAATCAAGTTAAACCGGGATTTAGGTAGGCCACACCAAAGAAAATAGTTAAGGAAACAAATAAGATAGAGACGTCCACCCTTAATTTTTAAGAAGCCCGTTGTAGTTGTAATGATGATATGAAATCCATTCTAACTATTAAATTTTACAACTAAATTTAGACTCATTTATGATTTAAGTAGGCCATACTAAGGGAAATAGCTAGAAGGGTTAGTGTCGCTCTCTGTATTGCTTCCAATAATATGGTCCACCTAAATCACAAATTAAATTTGGGCTTGGTACTTATTGGAGGTGTCACACCTAGTGGTCAAGTAGATTTCACATAAACATCAGGGTGGGACCCACACAAGCCACTGATCCGTAATCTAAGGATAATCTGATTAATGAGGTAGCTCGTTGAGGACCTTTCTGTAAGAGGTTCCGGAATGTAATTCTATATAATTAAAGAAAGGGCATCCGAGACAGTCCAATAGATCAATCTAGACCATCCATTAAGCAGAGCACGTTTCAATGGCTACCATGTAAAAGTAGACCCTTCTAACGAGTACATCCCTTCCTTGTAGCAATCCTCTTTCTTAACCATGGATCGGATGGCTAGGATTGCCTAATAGAAGTAGTTCTTTAGAATCATAACCAATCAATGATGGGAACAATCAAGTAGATGGATAGAATTGTTGTTTAGACCTATACTTGTACAAATGATCTTGACCGTCCACCTTAGAGGCCATTGATCAGATGGTTAAGATCATTAGATTGGTGTGATAATTGTATAGTTCCCCATCAAATGTGTTGTGGACCTAATGGACGGTCCAGATCAACTGATTGGACTATTTAAATGTCCCGATGCAAGTAGTAGCACCGTAACTTACAGTGCTCCGAGATTTTCTTACCCCTTGTCTCTCTAATAATTAATATTTTTCCACCTTGACTTGAAACATCTAAAAACTGCAATTGCCAATGGCATTGATTATTATTTATCAGAGCATGTTCTTCTTTTAAGTCAATTTCAGGTCATTTGGTTATTCCCATTTGACTTAGGGTTCTGATTTATATATATAGAATCAAGAAGACTGATTGATTGGAACATGATCTTTTAAGACCCAGGGGGCCCACCTATGATCATGGAGGACTTTCCCATCCAACGGTTGTTAGTGGCCGTAGGTGATCTCAATTGGGAGAATGGGTACCAGATCATTCCTACCGTTGATAAGAAATGATCCAGTCAACTCGAGTGTATGGAAACCTTTTCATACACATGGTTGCATTTTCTACTGCTGGCATTCGCATCGTCTTATCTGGACCGTCCATTAGATCCAGATTGGTGTTCTGCTGATATTGTTACAAAAATTGCAGCGATTGAATGATCCGAAGCACCTGTGACTAGACCTTTCTCACTAGATCGATCTTGTCCATACATTTTTGCATGCCATTATCTCTACCGTCTGAATCTTCCAGCAACTATGATTTTTTTTTTTGTCAAGGCAGCCTATGACGAGTGGATTGGAGTTAATGGACGGTCTAGATACGTGATGCGGATGCCAGCAGTTCCATTTCTAACTGCGTGTTTGGGGGGCGTGGATTGGGTACTACCCCACCAGGGGCGTACTACCCTGGCCGGTCTCCAGCTGGGAACGGGCAGGAGCTTTGAGTTGATATTGTGATGTATGAGTCTTATCCACACCGTCCATCCATTTCTTCTTATCATTTTAGGTCATAAACCCAAAAATGAGGCAGATCCAAGGCTCAAGTAGACTACACAATGAGGATTAAACTCTTACCGTTGAAAATTTCTTGGGAGCCATCGAAGTTTTGGATGGAGCCGATATTTTTGTTTTATATTCATCCAGGTCTATGTAACTTTATGAATATATTGGATGGAAAATAAACATCACGGTGGACCCTAAATAAGTTTCAACGGTGAGAATCATTATTACCTCTGCTTCCTGTGGTGTGGTCCACATGAGCCTCGGATCTGCCTCATTTTTGGGCTTGTACTCTAAAATGATACGAAAATGTTGATGGACGGTGTGGATAAGACCAATACATCACGTTGGCCACTAAAAGCTCACGCCCGTTCCTAGCTCGAGATGGGTGTAGGATGCAATCGGCGTCCCTGTGGGGCTCACCGTGACGTACATTTTTATCCACGCCGTTCATCTACTTTGATAGATGATTTTAAGGGATGATTCCTAAAGGAGGGAGATTGAAAGTTCAAGTGGACCACACCACAGGAAGCATAAAATCTTGCCGTTGAAATTTTTGTGGGGACAAAAAGTTTTGAATCAAAATGATATTTGGGTTTTCCCTTCACACGGGTCTATCTGACCTGATGGACAGGTTGGATGGAAAAAAAAAAAAAAAAAAACACCACGGTGGGCCTTAGGAAGTTTTCAACGGTAGGAACTGCCTACTGTAGTGTGGTCCACTTAAGCTTTTAATCTCCCTCCTTTTTGGGCTAATGCCCTAAAATGATCTGCAAAATCGATAGGACAGCGTTGATGCAACATATACATCATGATGGGCCCAACGGATACCCTGACAAATCGTCCGTCTCTATCTAGTGGGTATTATCCTAACTACGTATTTTTTATTTTTATATCCAGTGCGTGTATCTGTCTTTTCATCTCATTTTAGTATGTGATCCCAAATCTTATACAACGTCCCGTCAAACCAATATAGTGTCCTTTGCATCTACATAAGATTTACCGCAGGACCATTCATTTAAACTACTTGTGGTGAGGTACCGCAAGTAAATTAATATACGATTAGCCCAATTGAATAGACTAGACGGGTCATGATAGGACTTAATGCGGGCCGCCAAGCCAGAGGGCCGCTTACACTTAGCGACAGCCCGTGCGGGCTATACCGCGACGCGGGAAGGTCAGAAAATTATAAAAATTTAGGGAAGCATAGATCTCATTGGGCTTGTGGTCCATCGCGGACCGCGGACCCTGTAAACGTCCAGAAGTCAATTATCCACGTCGTCCCGGCGGCACTTGCAAAGTGCGACTTACCCTAACTCACTAGTCTCAGAATCTGGCACTCTTAATTGAAACTGAGATATAAGATATTTCAGCTGTCGGATTTCTTCTAAATTTATGGTGGAGGTCAAATGTATTTTTCTACACCCGTCCACAAAATCTAGGACCCGATCGTGAAATGGTGACCATTGATCGCAGATCAGACCCGTGCGGTCAGATCCCGCGTCCGTTTGTGTCCAAATTTTGCATGGCCCTTCATCGGGCCATGAAGCACCTATTTTATAAGTTTTAGGGTCAGAGGGCCACCAGAACCGCTCTAATCACCGGAATGGACCCCACATAACTATTTAAAGATTGGAACCGTATGATCAAACCCCATATTCATTCATCCGTTTGTTCCCAAACTTTGCATGACCCCTCATCAAATCATGAGACACCTACACACCAAATTTGGTGGCCAAGGGGGTGTTAGGGTCGCCCCAACACCAATAAGGAGTCCTAGATGGCTATTTTGGGAACTTGTTGAAACTTGGGACCAATGGGTCCAAGTCTAGAACAGAAAACCCTAGCTCCTTATTTTATAACTCCCACCACAACTACCACCACCAAGGGAGTAAAGAGAGAGCAAGGAGAGAAAGAGAGTGTGAAGGAGAGCATAGCTGGACCTTAGATCGAGGTGGGGCCCAAGGAAATCAAATCTTGTGACTCTCTACCTCTTCTCCAAGAAAGCCCTACACCGCAACCGCCCATTCGTTCTGTTGATCGTCTAGGTAAAAGTCATCATCCCTTTTCTTGAAACCCTTGAGTTGAGAAGGGATTTACATGAGATTCTAACATACAAATGTTTGCTTTAGGGATTCCTGTCGTTCAACCCCAAAATCCACCTTCCTAAGTCGTTTTCCAAGCCTCCAACGAACCATACGTACGGACTATTGTTCTCAGGTAGCCTAGCACCAATTTTAGTATGAGTTTAATGATTTTGATAGTTTGGATGATGTATTTAGAGAATCTACAGAGAACCTAGGAAAGACCTTACCTTGATTCTTCGAATCGACATAGAATAGATATGAAATGTTGTTGTCCCTCACATGAATGATATAAATTTGATGTTGCATATGCATGTCTTGTTGATTGGTGTGTGATGTTATCTTGTAGCATATATGGTTTATCAACCCATATGCATTTGTTCCTATGATATATATATATATGGAAAAAGGTACTATGCGCTCGACCTCACAAGTCCGTCCCATAAGGTCGAGCTGTGTCGGCCCCACCATGATGTGTTTCGAACATCTACCCCATCAGTCAGATGCACCATTCCATCGTGGGCCTAGGTCTCAAAAATCAAGTCAATCCGTGACTTGTGTGGGCCACACCACATACAGAAGTGAAGAGGGGTCGTGCATCATTAAAACATTCATAACCATTTTTAAGGGCCCACCGAGATGTGGTTTGTAAATCCAGCCCATCCATTATGTGTGTCCCACTTGAATGAGGGTTCGGACCAAGTTTCAGGCGCATGCAAAACTCAGGTGGGCCCCACCAAGTGCTTTTATATGTTTTAACGGTGTCTTCACATAATTTTAGATGGTCTCGCCCACCTGAGTTCCGTATACAGCTGATTTTTGGGATATCCCATAATTTAAAGGGTACCCATCAAATGCACGGTGTTGATGGTCGAAACGCATCACGGTGGGACCCACACAGCTCGACCTCACGGGGGCTTATCGTGAGGTCGAGCGCATAGTACCTTTTCCCTATATATATATATATATATATGAAATGCTTAGCTTCCTCACTAATTCACACAACACACATGCACTCGATGTCACAACAATGTTAGCTTTACTTAGTAGTAAATTTGACTTCTATGTTGAGAAATATGAATGCGTGATATTGCATGTGCTAGATGATAACCTTGCATGTGGGCATGTTACATATTACCATTAGGACTCTTGGGTTGGTCAGGAATATGAGGCGAGTGAAGGTGGTCCCGTTGGTAGGACTATATTGAGGGTAAACCCATGGATTTGGGCGTGTGCGTGTGGGCGACAGTAGTTAGCTACATGGGACGCTCGTGCCTGATGTTTGCTACATGCTTGCCTGAACTTGTGCGGTATAGTCTATTTACTGACTAACCTTGTCTGTTAACCCTGTTTGCTCACATATGTATGGAACTTGGAACACCCTTCAACCATTGTAACCCACTGCTAACCATTTGAAGCCGATCCACTGACTCGTGAGTCGGGCATGGTGGAATGGGACACTGTGTTTGAATTGTCGGCCTACGCTGGGGTGACTAACCTCCCCGTAGTGACCGTGAGCGATTCCTTTCCTTAGCACTCCCCATGTGCTTGAAGTCGGGGATGGGGAACCCGACGGGATCAAGGATCGCGGTGCCCTGGCCTCGCATGTTGAGGGGTCTCGGCACCGTAACTAGTTGAGGGCATTGATACGTAGAGTGTATCAGTTTCTCCAACCTGCTGGATGAATGGAATTAATTAAGAACTTGGCTAACATTATCATATCGCATCGCACTAGTTAGGTCGGCGACTCGGCAGTCGAGGTCGCTAGGAAAGAGTGTTGACATATGCAATCGTGAAACGGTGTCGCTTTAGGGAATGTTGTGGCGAGGGCATGCATCATATCATCTATCATGCATACGTATTAATAAGATTAGTTAGTTGTTTATGAATGATTGCCTTTCATTAAATGCATAATATAATTGAAACTTGTTACAACTTAAGACTAATAGCACCCACTGAGTTGATCACTCACTCCCACTCTGGGACGATTTTCTAAAACACCAATCAGACTCTCTCGTAGATGCAAGTGATACGGTGTACGAGGAGCTTGGCGACGCGAGCCTGGAGGAGGAGGACGAGTTGTCGTACTTTCAGTTGATGGGCGGCTCTCCATCGGCTTGATAGGCGGGATTTAGACCGCTGAGTTGTGGATTTAGCTTTATTCTTTTGAACATACTATTCTTTTGTGATTTTGTTGGCAATGCCTGGTGCGACCCATGTATATTTTTGGACCTGTATATATATATATATATATATATATATAATATATATATATTATATATATATATACACCACACACACACATATACTTGATCTTTTTCATTTCAGGTAACATATGTGGTTGTGCTTCATGTTCCAGGAAATTCCATGCTGCATATTTAAACCTGAGTAATCGTACTTTAATAAGAAAATCGGTTATAAGTAATGTCCTGGAACTTGGGAGTCGAGCGTATGCACGACCCCCAATTATCAGGGTGTTACACCTTATAAATCTCAAGTCGACAACGCCATCAAAAACAGTGACAAATGACCGTTAAAAACTTTTTTGTGGGACATAAGTTTTGGATGATGCTGATTTTTCTATTTTCCCTTCATCTAGGTCTTTGTGGCATTATCAATAGGTTAGATGGAAAATAAACATAACGACAACCTTGCGATGAGCCCATTAGAAATTTTAATAGTGAGTCACTTGAACTCCATTATTTTATGTGGTGTGGACCACCTATGGTTCCAATACAATTCTCACAATTAGGGTTTTTATCTGTACAACAACTTCTGGAAATAAATGAATAATTATAAGATGATTGACTTAGTAAGTCGACTTATATTACAATTATACTATACATTGCTTTCAGATTAACCATCCGGGAAACAACTTACTTGTTACAGGATGTAAATATGCATACTAAGACCCTTGATATTAATTAATGGTCAAATTGATTTTTAATAGACCTCATGGAAAGATTTACTTACCGTAATGTTGGTTTACATAGATCAGATGGTGGTGGTGTAGATGAAGAAGACGATCATGTCAAAAGCTAGATTGATGCATTTTGCGACACTAACAGTTGTGGATGGTTCTTACGGGTCGTACAAAGCTTGTAGGCTCCACAGATTGAAGCTTTGGATTGATTTTGTTGGTCGATTTTAAAGTTGGAAGGTACAACTGTTAGTTGCCTGAAATTGAGAAGTAGGAAGAAGAAGACTTTTAAAGATCCCAATGGTAGGCCTTTCAACGGTTGTGAATTGATGAGTGAGCAAGCTGGAATCACTGAGGAGAATCTCCACGATTGTAAGAGAGGAGATTTGTATATGAAGGAGTCTAAAAGAGGAAGGAACGTGTTCGAGCGTGACTTAGTGCACAAGGTAGATTTCTACTTTCGGTTGTTGTAATCGTGAGGAGTGGATGGTGATGTAGGGTCCACCTGTCATGCCCCGAAATCCGGCACCTGGGTATATCCGACCCTGATTCCGTACCAGCAGGCATGACTTGTGTTTTGTATGTTTACATTTAATAATCCACACATATATTGACAAAATAATCTCATTCATAAAATATAACAATCCAAAAATTGAATAATTAAACATTTATTTAAAGAAGAAAAATGTCCATGTTCCGACTATTCAAGATTATCATCAAACACATGTCATCGTAATATTGTCATACTAAATGTTCATTATACTTATTTTGAAAATGATAAAGAAACAAAAAGAAATAAAAGAAATCTCTTCAAGCTCCTCCATGTGATCCCGATCCTGAAATTTTAAAATCCCAACAGGGTAAGCTGCGAAGCCTAGTGAGTAATCTCAATACAGGTTTCAAAATAATCTCATATAACATGAATAAAAATGTATTAAAAGATACAATATCTATTTAAGTAAAGCAACAGATGAGGAGATTAATAAACAAGAGTTTTTCAGTATAAATTCGAAGAAAAATGAATGAATCAATCAACATATGCTATACTCCATAATAACAAGTGCGGTTTTATTCCTTTTAACACCAAGGCCAGTTTACACCGGTCGACCAACACCCCCGCCAATACAACACCTAGTCTGGCAATGAGAACCTCTCACATAACATGATCACCCATCCAAAGGGCACTTGGTGAGGGATCCATTCGTACGTTAGCTGGTCAGACTACTACCCTAACAAACCTGACAGTGGGAACCTTTTGCAATCCTGACATGCTCACCCACTCAAAGGGTACGGTAGTGGTTCCAAAAGGTACTAGTTGGGTTTCTGGGACTTTCAACCTAAGGGTCTTGATCGCCCCACCTATTTACGCTTTAGGGATTTTCAACCCAGAGGACTTAATCGCCCCACTTATTTTCTGGCGTTTCATAACAATTTCAATGATGCATGACTTTAATATTGGATGAATCAAATATTTCTAAAAACATTTAACGACTGCTAGTGATCAATTCATAATACGTGATGTACACAATTTATTAAATTTAAAACAAAATTGTTAATCAATGTAAATTGCATATACATGATTTAAGTTCTACAAAAAATAAAATGAAAACATGTAATATAATTTATTTGATTTAAGAATCTAAAATTTATAAACTCCAGATCATGTTAATTAAAATAAAGATAACCGAACGACAAAAATTAAAATGACATGTTTAAAACTATAGTAAGCAATTAAAATAAATAATAAAAAATTAAACAAACAATCTATAAGATGGGCAAGTAAGATCTAATTAATTGAATAAATGAATAATTAAATAATAAAAGAAAACATATTATATATATATATATATATATATATTATTTTCTCTAAGTATCAAGTGAGAGAAAAACTCACTTTTTTTTTTTCTTAAAAGTATTTTCTTTTCTTTCACTTTTTCTTTTCTTTTCTTCCTCTCTCTTCCTTTTTCTCTCTCTTTTCTTTTCTTCCTTTTTCTCTCTCTTCTCTCTCCCTCTCTTTTTCCAACGTGAATGTCCAGCAATACTCTCTCTCTCTCTCTCTCTCTCTTCTCACTCTTCCCACGTCATAGCACCTCACCTCACCTCACCTCACGTTTCACCTCCTACCTCCCTACTCCTATTTATAGTGATTCATTTCACTAGTTATTACACACGTGGGGAGAAGGCAACGCTTGTTGCTTCGGTTTTTATCTCATTTGGTCACATTTTTTTTTTCTTTTCTTTTCTTTAGATTTAAACAACGTGCACCATTAATGTAGTGTAAGGTGCCATGCATTGCATGCATGTCACGTGTGTGGCACATGTGTTTGATCCATATATGTGAGGTGTGGTTATGATGAGTGTGCATAGTGTATAGTTTATGATGCATGCATGGGCCACTTGTGTGTGCATGAGAATTATGTATGTGATGTGTTTGATGCATGTGTGTGGTTATGATGTACTCAATGGAGCATAAATGGTTGTTGTACATGGATGGATGGATCGATGTATAATAGATGGACGGATGGATGTATGGATAGATGCATGGATGTGCATGATGTGTTTGGTGCATGTGTGTGGTTGTGACGTATTTGATGGTACATGGATGATGTAGATGGATGGATGGGTTGATGTATACATAGATGGATAGATGGATGGATAAATGTACGTTTGGATGAGTTTATGTGTGATCGGGTGGATGGACTTTGTGATGTACCCATGGATTAGTGTTGATATGGACGGTCAATTTAGATGGATGGACAAGTATTTTGATGATTTTAGCATATGGACGGTTTGATGGTTGTATCGTTGGATGGATTTATTAGTTAATGAACAGTTGGATCGGATATGTCCAAATCAATGGTTGAGATTGGACCAGTTGATCTTGTATATTGATGGTCACATCGGACTAATTGGATATGCCGATCAATGGTTAAATTTCGACGGTCAAGATTTATTTGGGTTATTACACCACCATAATGCTAAGAGAAATCAGGCCATTAATCAAGTTCCATAGGTCATGGTGCTAAAAAAAAAAAAGTTCAAATCAAGCTTCAAGTGAGCCACATAAAATGTTTTTAGGCAAATGATTTCAAGGGCTAGGGTTAATCAAGGGTCTGGGTTCATTTGACGGTTTAGATTGGGGAGTGGGTCCCACCACGATGATGGCATGCATGGTGGATGGGTTCACCTCCGCGACTGTACCGCGAAGAAGAAGGAAAGATAGTGAGTCTTAGAGAAGAGATTTGGTTTGTGGGGTGACGTGCGTCAGCACATTACTCTTTTTTTTTTTTTTAGAGAGTGGGTCCCACAAGAATGACTTGACAAATCCATATCGTTCATCAGTTTTGCCCATTAAAGTTAGGGCATGTGCCCAAAAATGAGGGTCATCCAAAGCTCATGTGGGCCACGCCATAGGTAACAGTGGAACCCACTGTAAAAATAAAAATTTTTTTAAAAAAATGGAGCGTTACATTTTACCCACCTTAACAAAATTTCATCCTCAAAATTTATATACCTAAAAGTGGTTGGGATACTTTTCTCGAATTTCTTGTTCTCGCTCCCATGATGCTTCTACCTTGCTGTGATGACTCCATTGTACTTTCATAAGTAGTATAACCTTTGTCCGAAGTACTTGCTTCTTACAATCGAGAATGCGCACAGGTTGTTCTTCGTATGCGACATTTTCTTGAATCTCTAGTGGCTCCCATTCGATGACATGATAAGCGTCTGGCTTGTAATTTTGAAGCATGGAGACGTGAAATATTTTGTGGATATTAGATAGCTAAGGTGGTAGGGTCAGCTTGTATGCTACAACTCCTACTCTTTGTAGGATCTCAAAGGGTCTGATAAAACGTGGAGCGATCTTCCCTTTCTTTCCAAAACTCATAACTCTTTTAATTGGGGAAACTTTTATGAACACATGATCTCCCCACAAAATCTAAGTCTCTGCGTCGATTATCTACATAGCTATTTTGACGACTCTGGGCGGTGCACATACGTTCCCGAATAATCTCAATATTCTTAGAGGCCTCTTGAATAAGTTCTAGTACCAACAATGTCCTTTCTCCTACTTCGGTCCAACAGCTTGGTGATCTGTAGGGTTATAACACCCTGAAAATTAGGGGTCGTGTATGCACTCGACTCCCAAGTTCCCGGGTATCACTTATAACAAATTCTACATATTTTGCGTGTAAATTGGTTTGAAGAGCAGTATGGAATTACTTAAAACATGAATCACAATCACAACTAGTCTACTAAATTGAAAGTGGCTAAATGTATACAAGTTCAAAATAATGTCAATGGGTCGCACAAGGCGTTGCCCAACAAAAATACAAATTTCTATGTCCAAAAGAATGATGCGCTGAGTCCCCTACTCAGCGATCCAAGTCCCCTCACGAAGTCAACAGCGAACCGCCCATCAACTGAAAATAGGACATCTCGTCCTCCTCATCCAAGCTTACGTCACAAGGCTCCTCATATTCAGCGTCACCTGTAACTACTAAAGAGTCTAGTTGGTGTTTTAAAACACCGTCCCAGAGTGGGAGTGAGTGATCAACTCAGTGGGTGCTATTAGTCCTAAGTTATAACAAACATAAATTATATTATAAATTTAATGAAAGACATACATTCACAGATCTCTAGCTAATCTAGTTAATGCATATGCATGTATTATGATATGATGCATGACCTCGCCACAACACTCCCTCGAGCGACTCCGTCTAACGGTCGCGCATGACCAACACTCCCTCATTGCGACCTCAACTGTCGAGTCGCCAAAACCTAGCTAATGCAATGCATGAATAATGTTAACCAAGTATTTAGTTAATTCCTTTCATCCAGTAGATTGGGAAAACTGATACACCCGACGATATCAATGCCCTTAACTAGTTGCGAGGCCAAGGCCCCTCAACGCGCGAGGCCAAGACCCCACGATCATTGATCCCATCGAGTTCCCCATCCCTGATTTTAAGCACATGGGGAGTGCTGGGAAAGGGATCGCTCGCGTCACTACGGGGAGGCTCGTCACCCTAGCGTAGGCCGATAGTTCGGACACAGTGTCTCATTCCACCATGCTAGGCTCTTGAGACGGTGGATCAGTTTCAAATGGTTATCAATGGGCTTCAGCGGGCGAAGGTTGTTACAGGTTCCATTCAGGCGTGAGTAGACATGGTTAACAATCATAGTTGGTCAGTATTTGGGCTAGACCGTGCGAGTCCAGGCGAGTACATGACGGACGACATCGGGTATAAGCGACCCACGTAGTCTAACTACTGTCGCCCATTCGCATCTGCCCAAACCTGCTGGTTTAGCCGCAGGATGGTCCTACCAACAGGACCACCTTCTCTCACCTTAGTTTCCTGATCAACCCAAGGTTTGATGATATTCAATAATGCTTCAACAATTCAAAATTTACATCTAACACAGGTGACATCATGCACTCATACATCAAACACAGATTTCTCTACAATTGCAACTGCTAACAATAACATGAATTAACATGTATGTGTATGTGCCGGGTTAACGAAGAGACCAAGCATAATCTATATATATATATATATATATATATATATATATATATATATATATATATATAAATATATATATATATATATATATATCATAGCACAAAATACAACAAGGGTTAATGGAACATATATGCTATAAAGAATCATTGCACAAGAATGAAGCAAGAAATGAACAAGCAAATCACCAAATTCATGCCCAATCATGTTGAGGAACATCAAACGTGCCATAATCATTCCATATTGATTGGGAGGATCTAAAAGGTAAGGTTTTGCTTAGGTTTTCACTAGATTATCCAAATACATCACCCAAACAATCATAATCATTAGATTCATAGTAAAATTGGTGCTAGGACACCTAGGAATAATAGTCCGCACCTATAGATCGTTGAAATCTTGAGAAGCGACCTAGGAGTGTCGAATTCGGGGTCGATTGGCCGGAATCCCTGAGGCAAAGCATTTGCATGTTTGAATCCCATGCAAATTCCCTCTCAACACAAGGGTTTTTCTAAAAAGATAAGAGATTTACCTACCCAATCGGCGAAGCGACGTTCTTTCGGTTGTGGGTGAGGGATTTTCTTGAGGGAGAGGTAAGGACTTGCAAGATTGAGATCCCTTGGGCCCCACTTTAACTATGACTCACTTTCTCTCCCTTCTTCACTCTTCCTTCCTCTCTTCTTCCTTTCTTCCTTCTCCCTTTCTCTCTTCTCTCTTTCCTTTCTCTAGGGCAAATTCGTATGGGGAGAGGGGTGCCCAAAAAAAGCCCCTTTTATAATGTCAGATTTGGTGCAAATGGCTCCAAGTGTTGGGTTTTTACTATACTAGCCCTATGGGAGAGTTTTTCTAGCCTCTAGGGCCCACTATGGGGCATACATAATGATGTACACCATAGGATAGTTAGTCCTAACGATGATTTACATATGGACTTGATCGACCCTTCATTTGGATGCGTCGATCGACAGATATGACTAGAAGTCTGTTCAACGGTCACTGATGGTCGATCGGGGCCGCGACTATACAGATATGAGTAGGGAAATATCCTTACTCCACGTGTGAAGTTTGGTCATAAACCGACGGTTCGAAATCCTCAACTTTGCATAAGAGTGGACGACCCAATTCACTTAAGTTTCAACTTCTTCCTTTAGGGTATTTGCACTTCTCATACACTCGTCCTTCGACTCAAGTTGAGCGGTTTTGTACACTACCCAGGTCCGACTCCCGCGACGGATGTCGAGCCCAGTAAGACGGACATTACTCTATAATTTTGGAACTAGTGGCCCACCAATGAGTGATCTAGAGCTTGTTCAAAAATCAGGGCATTTCTGGAATGAATTAGGTATTGAGATTTCTCGTGGGCAGTGATTAGGGTTTGAGTCAACTATGTTCAGAGTGTAGCCTATTTATAACTAGTGAATGTGGAGATTTGGTCATGATTACTCTAAACCGTCGGTTTTAGGCTAAAATAGTAACAGGGTTGATCTGGTCTATTAGTCAAGATCCGGGCCCTATCTAACTCGGCTTCGAGTAGATCTTTTAATTTAGTTACAATTGTCTTAATTAATCAGTAGTAGGTCGGTTAGATTTAGGCTCTGTGTGAGCAAATCATGTGGCTAAATTCGGTGTTTAAGTGATCGGGCGGATTCGTTGGCTTCCTACGGTTGATTAATCAGATTTGTGCGGTTCTTTACTGGTACCACCCGTGTATGAACTAACATTGAGTGTTAATGGTCTGTAAGTGATAATATAAGTTAATTACATTTTAAAAAATTCAAGGATTTTCAGAAATCCAAAACAGTGAAAATCCAGGACGTTACAAGGGTCTTCCATACAAGGCTTCAAATGGTGTCATACTAATGTTGGCTTGGTAGCTATTATTATAGGCAAATTCTACCTGTGGCAGATGATCGTCCCAATTGCCCTTGAAGTCAAGAATGCAACTGCGTAATATATCTTCTAAAATCTGGTCCGTCCTTTCTGTTTGTCCATCAGTCTGCGAGTGAAATGTTGTGTTGTAATCGAGAGTAGTTCCTAAAGCTTCATGTAGACTTGCCCAAAACCGTGATTTAAACCTAGGTCTCGGTCGGAGACGATGTGTACTGGTGTACCATGAAGTCGGACGATCTCTTTAATGTAAATTTTACTCAACTCCACTGCAGATGCAGAAATCTTTATCGAGATGAAGTGTGCGGATTTGGTTAACCTATCCACGATCACCCATACAATGTCATGGTGTCGACCTGTCTTCAGGAATCCAACTCAAAATCCATGGAAATATGCTCCCATTTTCACTTGGGGACCGGTAATGGCTGTAAGAGTTCTAATGATCTTCGATGGTCTGCCTTCACTTGTTGACATGTCGCATATTTAGATATGTACTCGGTGATTTTCCGCTTCATGTTGTTCCACCAGTATTGGCGCTTAACATCGTGGTAAATTTTGGTCTCCCCTGGATGGATAGTGAATCTTGACGTATGAGCCTCATTCAAAATCTCTTACTTCAAATCAGGTTCATTTGGAACACATAGCCTTCCACAAAACCTAATTCCTTCATCAGTGTCGATTCGTCATTCTGTATTCTCCTTTCTTATTCCTTCTACTCATTTTTCTTGTAGCTAAACGTCTTCCTTCTGAGCTTCTAGAATACGCCGAACCTAAGAGAAAAGTTTATCATGATCTAATCTCAATTCTAAATATTAAAAAGCTAAATTTAGCTATTCAACTAAGAAAATAAAAATAAAAATTACACACCAGGGCAAGTTGTGCTACTAGGTTACATAGATGTGCTTGAGGTTCTTCAAGCTGAAGTTGTAAATCGAAATTATTGATGACATTTAGCATCTCCCACTCTTTGATCATTAGGTTGGCCACAAGTCTTCATGTCTTTCTGCTTAAGGCATCGGCCACAACATTTATTTTTCCTGGGTGATATGAAATATCGAAATGGTAGTCCTTCAAAAAGTTCATTCATCTTCTCTAACACATATTCAATTCATTCTGATTAAAGAGATACTTTAAGCTCTTATGGTCTGAATATAAGTCGAATTGCTCCCCATACAGGTAGTGCCTCCAAATTTTCAAAGCAAAAACCACTTTGCTAACTCCAGATCATGCATCGGGTAATTTCGCTTGTGAGACTTTAGCTGTCGTGATGCGAATGCAATAGTTTTTGCCTCCTTGTATAAGAACACATCCTAATCCCTAATAGGATGCATCGGTATAAATGACAAATCTTTCTCCTTCAATCGGTATGTCAGAACTGGGGTTGATGTCAACTGCTTCTTCAGTTCGGTAAATGCTTGCTCACAATCTTGATCTCACTTAAAGTTCGTATTCTTCTTAGTTAGATTAGTTAGGGGTCTTGATATATTAGAGAATCCTTCTATAAATCTTCGATAGCAACTAACAAGGCCGAGAAAACTTCGCACTTCTGACACATTCGAGGGTTGCTCTCATTCTAATATTGCTTCAATTTTAGCTAAGTCCACAGATATCACTTTCTCTGACACCACCTGCCCCAAGAATTTAGTTCATGCTTCCAGAAGTCACATTTTGACAACTTGGCAT
>JAJHSJ010000009.1:63461311-63668489 GCA_021015155.1 Magnolia officinalis | reverse complement strand
CTCACAATGGGCCCAAGGAAGGTCACAATGTGGACATCTAACCATCATTGCCCATCAATGCAGACATTTAACTAACATCGCTCCTAAGCAGAGGTCCACATAAACATCATTCCATACATTATAGTGAAATCACATGTTACTTCGGTCCGTACATTCATCGCATTGGACCTCACTCAAGGGCCACATATACACTACATCGGGCCTCGCTAGACGGGCCACAAATACATCACAATGGGGCTTATCAAATGAGCCACAAATACATCACAACAGGCCACATACCTGGGCCTAAAACACATCACAATGGGCCGCATGACAAGGGCCTAATACACATCACAATGGGCCACATGACATGGGCCTAATACACATCATAATGGGTAGCATGACATGGGCCTAACATATATCACAATGGGCCACACCAATGAGCCTCATATACATCAAGTGGGCCGCCTCAATGGGCCGCACCAATGGGCCTCATATACATCAAGTAGGTCACATCAATGGGCAACACCAATGGGCCCCATATACAACAAGTGGGCCGCATGACATGGCCTAACATATATCACAATGGGCTGATCAATGGGCCGCACTAATGAGCCTCATATACATTAAGTGGGCTGCACCAATGGGCCTCATATACAACAAGTGGGCCGCATCAATGGGCCGCACCAATGGGCCTTATATACATCAAGTAGGTTGCATCAATGGGCCACACCAATGGGCCCCATATACAACAAGTGGGCCGCATGACATGGGCCTAAATATATCACAATGGGCAGCTCAATGGGCCGCACCAATGAGCCTCATATACATCAAGTGGGCCGCATCAATGGATCGCACCAATGGGCCTTATATCCACTACAAAGCGCCTTAAGTGGGAGCTTGGATTACATCTAAAATCATTTTAATAGTGCAGGTGCAACATGTCACGCCCCAAACTCGGAAACCGGGCTCACAAAATTTTCGATCGCCGAATCCGGCGCCGACAGCCTCCGTAGAACCCCATTCTCGGATCCCGGTGCCCATTCGCCAGGTTCCGATCCTGGGATGCTACGAGAAGGATTTTCAACATCAGTTAGATTCGTAGTAAGCATAACAAAGGCATAACCCACAAACAACAACCAAAAACTCCATCACATTTCCACTATGATAAAAAAATTTATAAGTACAATGAGCATAAAGGAAAATACAATGATGATAGACAAAAAGCTTCAAGATGATCTGCTCAGCGCTCCTGCCTCAGCGCTGCTACGTCCCAACGTCACCTGCACGCAACGGTCGTGAATAAGCTTATAGAAAGCTTAGAGGGTAGTGAAAGTGTGTGTGCAAGGTAGTAATATGATTATGCAGTATCAGAGTAATGTGGAACGTGCTGATGAATCCATGAATACCGTTAGCCGTACCAAGGCTATGCGATGAAAGGCATGAATAATATCGGTCGTACCAAGGCCATGCGATGCAAGGCATGAATGATGTCGGCCATACCAAAGCCATGCAATGCGAGATACAACTCGAACATACGAATCCTCGTCTAAGTCCATATATTAATACAGCTCAAATCTAGAATATCACCGGGGTCTAGTACACTCTAAACCAGATTGACGCCCCATCGCTCACAATAAGGTAAGTGGAAGAAACCTCACTATCTGCCTGCCAATATCGGGCTCGGCTCGTCGATAGCGGACCCCTTCCCCGAGCTGGTCAAACTTAGCCTAGCTTTGCCCCCTCCTCTCGGGCGAGTAAGGCCGTACCCCCTTCCAACCGACCACTACACAGTGGAGAGCGCGACCTCTTGGTATTTGGTCATCGACGCTCATGCACCCACTCGGTCTAGACGTTGGAGCAACCTCTTGGTACCATAAGGGTTTAGTGACTTTCACATAGGGATATCTATAGCACCCCATGTAGAACAAGATTTCTGATATCCAATCCTGCCAACCACGATACACCTGTGGAGGCTACGGCCCTGATGTCGCTAGGGCGTACAGTACCATATCACACAATGCGAATGCATGAATCACACTATCCAATCATGCAGCAATCTTGCGCGTATTGTGCACTCATGTAGGGCAATACCTCATATCCAAGAGCCCCTAAACAATCTGCCCGAAGGCATATGCTATGATCAGTCACTTCTCATATCAAGCATACATATGATGCATATGATTATGAATCATGGAGCTATACTAAATATGTTATATGGTGATGGATGTTGTTCATAATGAAGATGGGCCTAGATAATTTATAAGTATGGCTTAACAATGGGCCCTAGGGAGAATTATAATGCGGACGTTTAACCAACATTATTTTTACAATGTGGACATCAAACCAACATTGCTCCCAAGGCACCGCTGTCATAAACATCATTACATAAACCATGTTGGGATCACACATTGCAATGGACCTTAGGTATATCTCATTGGGCCTTAAATATATCAAATGGGCCATATCACATGGGCCTTATATTCATCAAGTGGGCCACATCAATGGGCTGCACCAATGGGCCTTATGTACATTGCAATGGGCCATAACCCGTGGGCCTTAGAATGCATCAAAATGGGCCTCGTAACATGGGCCTTATATATATCAAAGTGGGCCTCAACCATTGGCCACAATTACATCGAATGGGCCTCATAACATGGGCCTTACATCCACATCAAAGTGGGCCCCAATGAACTACCACAAATAAATCAAGATGGGCCTTATCCACATACCAAGGTGGGGTCCACTTAAACTATGGATCTGGCTCATTCTTTAGTTCATGCCATGAAAATGAGCTTTTAAGATGGTTGGAGGGATTGGATGCAACCCGTGCATCATGGTGGGGCCCATGAAAGCCCACCATCAGGTATATTACATAATATAATATATATATACACACACGCACAGCCCCACACGTACACACACGCATACACCCACCGTTCAGGGGGACGGTGGGGATAGAACAAATGCATCACCGTGGGCTCCACCGTCCAGGCGGACGGTGGAAATAAAACACATATATCATTGTGGGTCCCACGTGGGGCCCACTGTAATGTTTATACGTTGTCCAACCTGTTAATAAGGTCACGCTGACCTGGATGAAGGAAAAAATAAATTTCATATTGAATCTAAAACCTCTGTAATACCCACAAATGGGTTCCAATGGCAGACATTTAATCACTACTGTTTCCTATGGTGTGGGCCATCTGAGACTCGGATCGGCCTGATTTTTGGAGGGGGCCCACTTCAGGGAGGGGCCCATCAAATAAACGGTTTAGATGACAAATAAGCATCATGGTGGGGCCCACGGCTAGGGCCGTGGGTTCCTGTCCGCCTGCCCACACGCCCGTGCGCAGCAGGCGCTACCTGCACCTCTGGCAGCAGCAGCAACCTACTGCTTATATGTTTTTTTTTAGTTTTTCAGGTTTCTGAGGTTTTTCCTCAGTGGGGCCCGCATCAAGCAAATCTGACCCAACCATTGGGTCCCATGACTCACTACAAGCCAATCAAGCCCAATATTCAATATATTTTGGGGTATAAAAACGACAGGGGGATATTTCAACGGTAAACCCACTGTTTGCTATGTTATGGCCCACCCGAAAGTCGGATTGGCCCCATCTTTCGGCTCAACGCCTAAAATGAGCTTGGAAAAGGAATGGACGGCGTAGATTGAATACATACATTAAGGTGGGGCCTAAATGAGTGGGCCACCCCATAAGCTTGGAAACAAGCTAATGTTTGTGTTTTCCCTTTTGTCCAGCGTCCCTGGACGTTGGACGGTCTGGCGATGGACATGCATTGAGGTGGGCCCTGCTTAGGTGGGCCACCAAATGATGGATGGTGTGGGTACAACACATATAAGGTGGGCCCCACTTATAAATGGCTTGGATAAAAATCATGCCTCATGGTGGGGTCCACCCTGATGGGCCACATGGCCGCATTATCATAAGAAAAGAAAATGAAAAAGAGAGGGGGAGAGAGAGAGAGAGAGAGAGAGAGAGAGAGAGAGTGGGAAACGTGTGATGGAAGGACCCCGACACTATGGGCCCTCCCTTGAAATCAATCATACATCAAGTGGGTCTCAATACATGTGGGCCCATTAAATCAGAAGTCAACGGTGGAGATTCCTTCTCCACTAAAATAAACAGTCTCTGACCCTTATCAACTAGAAAGTGAACATCATGATGGGGTCCATGGAGATTGGCCCCATCATGGAATGATCATGATGATCAAAGTGGGTCATCGGCCACATCTTAGGGTCCCAAATGAGATCCAAACCATTAATCGGTTGACCTCACTTGGCCCATCATAAACACATGAAAATCTAGCCTATAATGCACCCACCGTTCGATCTTCTTGCTCCCTTAGCTTCCTTAGCTCCTTAGCTTAGATTCTAACGGAGGAGATGAGGTTTGGAAAGTTGAGATGGGAGATGAGAGGGTGAGAAGGTGGGCCACACTTGTGGCTCTTTTGGAGTGGAAGAGCTTGGACGTGAGCACCTCTCTTTGCTTGGGATTGAGTTTGAAAAGAGAGAGAGAGAGAGAGAGAGAGAGAGAGAGATGGGTGATGGAGTGATGGATGTGGTGAGTGATGTGTGTAAAAGCTTCTTTTTAACTTTTGGGGTAAAAGGTGTAAGAAAGGTATGGGTGGTGTAAGAAACTTTTGACTTTGGGGGTTGCTTGGGCAAGGGTGTGAGGTGATGTGTACTTGACATGATGGGATTGATTGATTGATTGATGTGACAAGCCGTAGAGATTCTCTTGAAATTCGCACGCGCGGCATTTCCTCGCACCGAATGCTGGCCCACATCTCCCGACCAGAGTATCGGATCGGCGGACGAGACGAGGCATCGGAACCACGGCGATGGCGCGGTCAATAGGGTACAAGTCTCGGGTTGAGTCGATTCAGGTTGATGGCGTGTGACTCAGGGTCGCGCGCAAATACCGGTTAAGGGTCGAAGGTTGCCGGAATTCGACCGGGAAGACCGCGGAAGCCTACGAACAGTACGGTCTAGGATACGGGGCTTACATAACATGTGTATCATTATACACTATCATTTTATGGGTCACATGGTACTCTAATGATGATCAGCACCGCCCAAACATGGTCCATGTAAATCAGCACTGTCCAAACATTGTCCAGCACCGTCCAAACACTGTCCATATAAATTTGCATCGTCCAAACATTGTCCATGTAAATCTGCACCTTCCAAACATTGTCCAGCACTATCTAGACAATGTGGATGAAACAAATACATCACGGTGTGGCCCTACAACACCGTCTAATCTGGTCCAGCACCGTCCAAATGGTTTAGACGGTATGGATGAAACAAATACATCACAGTCGGCCCCACCAGCACTGTCCAGGAATGAACGGTGTGGATTTACAATGCATACATCAAGGAGGAACCCACGGAACTTGCTGACGTCAGTTCAGCAGCTATCTGCTGCTGGATGGATGGTCTTGATAAAACACATATCATATGGTCCCACACCACGTGTGAGGCTGGACCGCCTGGATCACCATCGTCCCACCACTAGACGGTAGGATAAAACACATATATCATATCTGGCCCCACGTGTGGGCGCCACACGTGCCAGGCAGGTACATCCAGCTAATCCACTTCCAAGTTGGTCCACACATGTGGCCCACCAAAGATTTAAATCTGTCTCATTCCTTGGCTCATGGCCAGGGAGTGGATGAACGACGTGGATACACTCCATCAAGGTGGGGTCCACGTTCGCGTCCAGCACTGTTGGACGCTGTGCACACGGCACATGTACGGTGGGTCCCAAAACATGTGGACAGCGTGGATCCACATGTTCATCAGGTGGGCCGTAATAGGAAAGAGAGAGAGAGAGAGAAAAAAAAAAATTGAGAAAAGGAGAGAGATCGGTGGAAATAAGAGTAACCCCGCCACTATGGGCCCCTCTGGCTTACAATCGCATATATCAAGATGGGTCCCACCATATGTGGGCAAAAAAATAAAAAATCACCCACCTTTGATCTTCTTGGACTCCTCATCTTTAGCTCCAAAGGAACAAGGTTTAAGGGTTAAGATGAAGCTTGGATGGTGGAGATGAGAGGTAGGAGGTGGGCCACACAAGCTCTTTCCTATAGAGCTTGGACGTGGGTTGCTTGGGAGAATGAGAGAGAGAGAGAGAGATAGGTGAGTGATGGTGTAGACACCCCACCCCGGCTAACATCTCGAGAAGGCTAAGACGATTTAGGAATCGTGATCATATCCAAAACCAAACCCTAGTCCTAGTTCAAGCCTAAAACCCTGACCCGAAACCCCAAACTTCCAATCATCAATCAGAAACCATAATCTAAACCGTTCAATCCACATATAACCCCGTATGCACCCTATACCCTGACCAAAACCCTTTACTTGAACCTAAGCCCACTTATCTGAGCCACAAAAACCCCAAAAGAAGACCACTGGACGAATCCAAGCATCAAACAAAACCCACACGCTCGAGCCCAGCCCGAGCGCGACCCAGGCAGTAGTTGGACTACCGCCGGCGGTACTCCGAGTGCCGCCACGTGCGGCCCGTGTGTGGACATCTGGGGACACTGTCCCAACGTCCGAAAGTCAACTCTTCTAGAAAATTACCCCCTATCCAAGCTTATTTACCATTTTACCG
Source organism: Magnolia officinalis (assembly GCA_021015155.1). NCBI lineage: Eukaryota > Viridiplantae > Streptophyta > Magnoliopsida > Magnoliales > Magnoliaceae > Magnolia > Magnolia officinalis. Next base: position 63,661,863 of record JAJHSJ010000009.1, on the reverse strand, counting down.
ACATCGTTAGCCAATGAGAGTGCGCCACATGGCATCTCTCTCCCTCTAACCAATCACCTCTTGCCACATCAACATTTACCCCTCCTAAAACTAGAAATTACCACATTGTCATTAGATAAGGCTATAAATAGCCCTCTCCTCTTCACATTTTCACTAAGCCATTCTCATTTCCAAGCCTAAGAGAGTGAGAGAGAAAGAGAGTAAGGAGGAGAGTGAAGAAAAGGGAAGGGGCTCCCAAGCCTTCAAAGTTCTGATCTTCCTAGCCACCCCCTTTAGCCCTTCCTCCTAACCTCTCCAACTCATCCAATCTAGCCCAGTTTGATCATGGTTCGGTCCATGTCCTGGCCTACTTAAGAATCGAGCCAAAGATCCATTCATTTTACATACAAGCATTCATCATGACATTTATTCCCTTCTTAACCCCCTGTTGCTCTAAATCTCTAGTGAACGTATGCTCTGTGACTTGTCGTACATTGGATCCTGTCACATCAAAAATTTCTAGTGATCTAGTCCATTTTTATCTCTTTGCATGAGCATCATCACATCCGCCTTCTAGGCACATCGTTGGATGTATGCTCTGTGACTTACCGAAATCTCGGATCTTGTCGCATCAGAAATCCATATATGTGTCTAGTCTTATCTCGACCACATCGTCCATCCCTTGAGATTATTTTACCACACAAAGTAGAGACCATACGTTCATATGGGCAAAGAGGGTGCCTAACACTTTCCCTCTTTGTAACCGAGGTCCCTTACCCATAATCCCGGATCACAGACCAGGAGTCAATCTAAGGTAGGAGAGTCTTCGAATTTCTCCAACCTTACATATTCCGCGGGTTCTAGCAAACTATAGGATTCTGAGATTAATTGGCTAGTGGCGACTCCAACATTCACAAATCAGCCTAATCATCCCCACCATCAAAACATAACATACAAATAACCATGGGGCCAATTTTCAGTGTCTACAGATGGATGGGAGAGAGGATGGGTGAAGTGATGGAAAATTTTGACTTTTGGGGTTGCTTTTGTACTTGGGGATGGAATAGAGTAATGGGTGAAGTGATGGGTGAGGGATGGGGTGTGTACTTGACATTTGATGGTATATTCTCTTGGGATTTGCAACGTGCGGCGTTTTCCTCGAACTGAATGCGAGTCCACATCTCCTGGCCCCGGTATCGCCTCGGCGCGCGAGTCGCAGCATCGGAACCGTGGCGACGACGCGGTCGCAATGATATAAGTCTTGGGCCGAGCCGATTCAGATTGACGGGATGTAACTTAGGGTCGCGCGCAAATGTCAATTACATGTAGCGGGTTACCGAAATTCGATCGTGAGGATCGCAGAAGCCTACGGAATGGTACGGTCTAGGATACGGGTCTCACAACCCGTGCCGATCCTTTTGGAATGACCCTGAGCAGAGCACCCGTATCATGCCGATCATTTTGGGAATGACCCTGGGTAGAGCACCCGTAAGAATCATTAAATCTTTATATTAAATTTAAATAGTTCACATAAAATGAATCTAACTCAAACTTACAAGGAAATATGATAGATATAGTATCCATGTTCATACAATTAATATTCATTATCACCACTAGATAATATTAAATGGGAAAAAAATATTTGCATCGGTTCAGTCAAATCAAGAATATCTCAATGTCTAGCTAATATAAGGCAATTATTTATGAATTTTTCAATAGGGAATGATCACCTACCTGTTTGATGATAAAACACTCTAATATAGATATGAATTTTCGTAGGATTATTCTCTGGGTAACAAAGTCTACTATAAATCTGATTCGATGTAACGATCACGAACAAAATTGGATTTGTATTCTAGAATTGGTCTGATCGGATAAGATTTACTTATGGTTCCAATACAATTCTCACAATTAGGGTTTTTATCTGTACAACAACTTCTGAAAATAAATGAATAATTATAAGATGATTGATGTTCACTCCCCAAGTATAGGGTTGTGATGTAGTAATAACTCGATAAGATCGAGGTCGAATCCACAGGGACTGGTCGTCACAATTCAAATTTACGATTCTCCTTAACTAATTCAACAAATAAAGGATCAAATTGCTAACAAAAATTTATGGAAAATAACTATTAAGAATAGAGAAGAAAATTTAATCAGAGAAAGAGAACTAGGACTTTCGAATCCACCCCTAATTATCCTAACCCTTGTTTTGTCTGTTAATTCACCTTAAATTAGATTGATCCACTTATCTAGAAAAAAGCACAATCTGTGTCCTTAATTGGGCATACAGATTGTCTAATTCCTTTAAGCGATGCCATGAATAACATATCCCATGTCCAAATCGGGCATATGGAATATGCAATTCAGTAAAGCACCCTGTTTCTTCCTCTACAGGAACCTGTTCATGATCAGAAACAAGCACCCTAAATAAGCATCCAGACCACATCCATCCATAGACTCAAAAGTTCATAGATGGAGAAGTATAGAATTTAAAACAATCAAGCACACTAAGGAAGGAAACAAATCAATTTAATTAAAATAAATTAACATAGAACAAAGGGTATTCAAATTAGGGGTTTCATCTCAGCCCTAGCTGAGAGATTAGACTCCATTAAACAGATGGATAAACAGAAATTCATAAAAGAAAACATCAAACCGATTTCTCTCTCTTCTTTCTTCTCTTTCTTCCCTTTCTTTCTTTCTTACTTTCTTTCCTCCCTTGTTGTAGATCTGGAATTCTCTGGATCTGAATGCCTTTCTCATGTCCAAGACTCTTCTTTTATAGCTGATGGAGTGGCTGGAGTGGTAAAAATCGGATCTGGGAAGCTGTCGCACGCGCAGCGAAAGCTTTTTCGCAGCTAAGTTCGGGGCCTCGAAATACCACACTTTCCTCGTTCAAATTCCAACAAACACACCGTCCCTTAGGACTTTCTTGGGTCCTCTACATGATGGACGGTTCAGATCTGCCATATGATCAAAGATGGTGACCCAAAATCGCCTGGAAAACCGGATTTCCAAATTGTGCGAAACCTTTCGCACCCTTTCGCTGTCGTGATCGGTGAGCCCCACAGAGGTGTTTTCTGGAAAATCCACCCCGTCCATTAGATTCAGGACGAAATTTCAGTCAGGAATGGGTGGTTTTGAAGGTCCATTAGCACAGCCCACAGAAGAAATCACAAAAAACTCAGTTTTTAACGTCCCGGGGCAGTCCACTTTTGGCCTCTGTACCGCACACATGTGTACGCATGGGAGTGGAATCTCAGCATGGTTTTGTAGTTCTCATGGCCGTCTACAAGATGAACGGCTCGGATCATCCGGAAAGGTGACGGGTGGGGCCCACTGACGTCCGTAAAAACGGCCAGCGGCCGTTCCTCGCTGACGCGCAAACGGACGCGGTTTCTTTCCGCTGCGAAGATGGTGGGACCCACTGTGATGATGTTTTCAAAAATCCACTCCGTCCATTGGATGGAGGAGGAAAAAACGGTTGGGAATGCAGATTTCCGCCCTTTTTTGATGAGGTCCACCTGATTTTCTGTCCGACCGTTCGTTTGGTGTTTGAACGGTTGGAACACCATCTTCTGCTATAGTCTAAGATTCTGCCATCTAGGCAGTGGTAATGGATGCCCCAGGAATGATGGATCGGTTTGGATTGTCCATTTGGACACTAGGTGGGACCCACAACTCAAAACCGCGGTCGGCTTTGAGAAACGCTGTAAACGGAAGTTTCCGTTTTTTTCTCTTTTCTTCGAGAGGAAGTCGGTCAAGCCGACTTTGACCGTCTCGTGCGGTCACGTGTGGCGCGGCTACACATAAGGCCTGTGTACACTCAGCACTTAGTGGGGTCCACTGTAATGTTTGTGCGGAATCTGCACCGTCCATCTTTTTCCTCATATTATTTCACCCGCCAAAATCCAATTTGAGACAGTTCCAGATATCAGGTGGGCCTGAAATCAACGGTTTGTGAGCTGATTTGTCAGTTGGGATACTTCCATAGTGATCCGAGGGCTGAAACTTGATATGTACGGTTAATTTATTGCCCTCATCTCATGTATGGAGTTTGGAACTGATCGGATGGTGGGAACCATGTGATTTTGCATTCTGGACCAATTTCGGCCTCTTAAACATGCTTTCCTCAGATCCCAGGCGTGTATATTCTTCACCATTGGTTTTCTGGAGTACATCTCGTGCTCTGGTAATTTGGAGCGTCAAATCTATGCTTTTAACATCATTTTGCTATACACGCTCCTAATTTCCTCCTGTAACAAAAACACGAGTAAAATCTGGCATTAAATATTATCATGTATGTAAAATCAAGTAATTACTGGGGTCTGATATGCAATATTCGACCCTGATCAATTGACTCAGTGAGTCGGCTTATATTACAACTATATTATACATTGCTTTCAAATCAACTATCTGGGAAATAACTTACCTATTACAGGATGTAAATATGCATATTAAAACTGTGGATATTAATTAATGGTCAAATTGATTTTTAATCGGCCTCATGGAAAGATTTACTTACCATAATGTTGGTTTACATACATCAGACGGTGGTGGTGTAGATGAAGAAGACGATCATGTCAAAATCTGATTGATGCATTTTGCGATACTGACAGTTATGGATGGTTCTTACGGGTCGTACAAAGCTTGTGAGCTCCACAGATTGAAGCTTTGGATTGATTTTGTTGGTCGATTCTGAAGTTGGAAGGTGCAGCTGCTAGTTGCATGAATTTGAGAAGTAGGAAGAAGAAGACTTTTAAGGCATGTTTGATTTTTTAGAGTAAATTAAGGTTTATACATTGGAAATGGGCAATAATTATTTCCCTAGGTAATTATTGCATTGTTCCCTATGATTGATTTGACTCTTACTTTTTCTAATGCTAAAATTGAGGATGCTACCAAATATATGTGGGGCCCACTGTGATGTATGTGGATTATCCACACCGTCCATCCGTCATGCCAACTGAATTTAGGGCATGAACCAAAAAAATGAGGTAGATTCAAAGTTCAAGTGGACCACACCATAATAAAAATGTAATCGAACACTCACCGTTAAAAACTTCTTGGGGCCACTGTTTACTTTGGTGTGGGCCACTTGAATGTTAGATTTGCCTCATTTTTCGGCTCATGCCTTAAAATGTTCCAGTGAAATGGATGGACAACGCGAATATGTCGTATACATGACGGTGGGGCCCACAAATTTACGCCAATTATTTTAGACCGTTTTTCGAAGCGAGCATACCCTCGTATTTTCAAACAGGTGAAATTGTAATAATTGGTTATTTATGGGGCATTTACATTGAATTTGGAAAATCAAACAAGCCCTTAGAGATCCCAATGGTAGGCCTTTCAACGGTTGTGAATTGATGAGTGAACAGGTTGGAATCATTGAAGAGAATCTCCACGATTGTAAGAGATGAGATTTGTATATGAAGGAGTCTGAAAGAGGAAGGAACGTGTTCGAGCATGACTTCATGCACAAAGCAGATTTCTACTTTCGGTTGTTGTAACCGTGAGGAGTGGGTGGTGATGTAGGGTCCACCACAATGGCTGAGAGAAATCATGCCATTAATCAGGTTCCACAAGTCCTGGTGCTAAAAAAAATTAGTCCAAATCAAGCTTCAAGGTGAGCCACATAAAATGTTTGTACGCAAATGATTTTAAGGGCTAGGGTTAATTGAGGGTCTGGGTTCATTGGATGGTTTAGATTGGGGAGTGGGTCCCACCACGATGATGGCATGCATGGTGGATGGGTTCACGTCCACAACTGTACCGCGAAGAAGAAGGAAGGAGAGAGAGTCGTGGAGAAGAGATTTGGTTTGTGGTGACGCACGTCACTTTTGTTTTGTTTTTGTTTTGTTTTTTTAGAGAGTGGGCCCCAAAGGAATGACGTGACAAATCCACACTGTTCATCAGTTTTGCCCGTCAAAGTTAGGGCATGTGCCCAAAAATGAGGGTCATTCAAAGCTCATGTGGGCCATACCATAGGTAAACCCACATTTTTTAAAAAAAAACGGAGTGTTACAACGTTCATAAGTGATCTTGTACTTGTTGAAAAGGTTATTTGATGAACTTTCAAATGGATTTAGAATTGCCTCATTTGGACACCATTTTATTGCCCAAAATTGGGCCCAAAGTTACTATGGATCGTCAATACTCATTGTAGACTTTGGTACTCACTATGGATCGTTGGTCCCATGAAAACTGTCACAACTCCCTCCTTATGTCTGATTTGGGTGATCTTATACTTGTTGGAAACGTAATTTGATGAACTTTCAAATTGATTTAAAATTATCATATTGGACACCATTTGATTGCCCCAAAGTGAGGCAAAGTTACTATGTATCGTTGATACTCAATGTAGATTGCAAATCCCATGAAAATTGTCATAACTCTCTCGTTACATGTTCGATTTAGGTGATCTTATACTCATTAGATAGTTAATTTCATAAACTTTCAAATGAATTTTGAATTACCTCATTTAGACCTTATTTTATTGCTTAAAGTGAGACCAAAGTTACTATGGATCTCCGATACTCACTATGGATCGCCGATCCCACGAAAACAGTTACATGTCCGATTTAGGTGATCCTATACTTGTTAGAAAAATAATTTGATGAATTTTCAAATAAATTTAGAATCAACTCAATTTAAATGTCATTTAATTATCTAAAAGTGACCCTAAAGTTCATCATGGCATTTATCACCAAATGAGATATCTAAATAATTAAACTTTAGGCCCACTTTTGGGCAATCAAATGGTGTCCAAATGAGGTAATTCTAAAGTCATTTAAAATATCATCAAATTAACTTTTCAAAAATTATAAGATCACCTAAATCGAACATGTAACGAGAGAGTTATGACCGTTTTTTTAGGATTGGTGATCCATAGTAACTTTGGCCCCACTTTTATATAATCACATGGTGTCCTAATTGGGTTAGTTTAAATCCATTTAAAAGCTCATCAAAGTAACTTTTCAACGAGATTGGTCACACAAATTAGACAAGTAAAAAGGGATTTATGATCGTTCTTGTGGGACCAATGATTCCAATGATCCACTGTGAGTGTCGGCGATCCATAGTAACTTTGGGCCACTTTTGGAAAATAAAAGTGTTCAAATGAGGTAATTTCAAATTCATTTGAAATTTCATCAAATTACCTTTCCAACAAGTATAAGATCATCCAAAATCAAACATGTATCGAAGGAGTTATGACTATTTTTGTGGGACTGGCGATCCAAAGTGAGTATCAGCAATCCACAGTAATTTTGAGACTATTTTTGGGCAATCTAATAGTATCCAAATAAGTTGATTCTAAATCCATTTGAAATTTTGTCAAATTACATTTCCAACAAGCATAAGATCACATAAATCGAACATGTAACAAGGGAATTATGACCATTTTCTTGAGGACCGACGATCCATAATGAGTACCAACGATTCATAGTGAGTATCGACGATCCATAGTAACTTTGAGCTCACTTTTGAGCAATCAAATGGTATTCAATTAAGGTGATTCTAAAATCATTTAAAATTTCATCAAATTACTTTTCCGACAAGTACAAGATCATCTAAATTGGATATGTAACAAGGGAGTTATGACCGTTTTCATGGGATCTATGACCCAAAGGGAGTTATGACAGTTATGACTGTTAATCAATTTTAATATTCTTCCACTACAACATTCATCTATTATAACATCCATCTATTACAACATCCATCATATTTATCCATTTCACAAACTCTCACCATTCATACCTTAAAAAAAAAAAAAAAAAAAAATTCATTATAAAGGGAACCACCACACCCTTCTCTCTTTCACAAACTCCCATTAGCAATACCCATAAAAAAATTACACAAAAACCACTATTATCTTAACATAAACATACATTTGGCTTTCATAACTTCTACGTCAGAGTGTGTGACCGAAAACTTTATAATAATATATATATATATATAACACTGAAAAAAAAATAATAATAATAAAGAGAAAAAAAAAAGCTAAATGACCTTCTCGCGCAAGAGATCCACCTATTGAACCCATCTCACATCTCGTGTGGGGCCTCCTAGATTGTTTTATATCAGATCTAAACCGTTCACATGAAGGGAGTTCTAATTTCATATTATTTAACCTAGTTTGAGGATAAAACTAATTGCGGATGGACCACAACGGAAGAAATAATTTGAAATTAACTTATATCGTTAACATAGTTATGGGCAACAAATAACTCTTTTTTTTTTTAATGATTATATTATGAGTTCACGACTATCCAATTAAAGTGAACCAATCAGATCGGTTAAGGAGTGACATCAATCATTGATTTAGTGAGGCCCACACCACTATTCTCAAAAGACCTTTTTAACTTTTTGGAAGAGATACTTAGATAGTATAATGAAACAACGGACTCATGAGTACCCTGTCATCTAAAAATACGATAAGTATTGAAAAGACTAAATAAATAATTGCTCTAGATGCCGAGTCTAATACTTGGGCTTGAATATTTTATCATCTAAAAATACAAAAAAAAATTAACAAAACACTAATAAATAAATAACATCTTCATATGCCGAGTCTAACAACTTTATGATGTCATAGTTAGAGATTCTTTTAACTAGGTTTTCATCCACGTAGTCCTCGGGGAGGGGTGCTAGCACCCAATCGACGCCCGTGCTGGGGAAGGTTCCCATGCACTTACCCAAACTTGATCACTACTCCTCCTTAATGAGGTCGGCGCCCTTCCATCCATCGTGTGGGGCCCACCGGGAATATGAACCACTTGTTAGTAGCCACACCGTGTAGATCCCCTATGCAGATATCCACTAACCGTGTAGATCCCCTATGCAGATATTTGTGAGATCTGGACTGTTTGTCAGGTGGGACCCACATGAATATGTCGTGCCCCAGAAGTCTGGCGGGCTTATTCGCATTAGACAAATGGCAAGAAGCGGCCAACCTTACGATCCGACCAACCAATTTGCAAGGCAGGGCATGTTCACGGTGGGCCCCACCAGATAAACGGCCTGGATATGGCACACTTTCCTCATTAGCACGTGTGTTGACGCGAGTGTAGAAAAAGTTGGGGAAGCGCGCGAATGAATGGCGTGATAATTGTCTAATCCTATTCTAAGCAACCACTCTACCCACTCTTCCCTTCCTTAACTAATATAATTATTTGACATAATCCTCACAGGAATTATATAATATAATTGTCTCAGATATTTTACTAGTTGGACTAGGGACGACTCTCCATCACGTGGGCCCCACTATGGATGAAGCATTAGCACGATGACGCCGTCGATCAGGACAATCCTAACCATCGAACGGGCAGCCCAAATTCATATGCCGCTAGGATGATCGACCGTGCATTGCAACATGGGGTCCATGAAACCATGCCCCAAAAAGAACTGGAATCCTCTACAACAACTGTTTTATACACCTATGCGGCTCACCATGTTGTATATGTAAAATCCACACCGTCTATCAGGTTCTATCCTCAGATGTTAGGCTCTACAGCCAAATATCAGCTAAATCCATAATTTAAATGGGCCACACCAAAATGGGTGGGCCACACTGGTGGGTTTGTGTCTGAAGCCACGATGGTGCGTATCTTTCATCAAATCCGCTGATCAGGTGAAACTTAATATAGGTTGGCCACACTGCATGAACTTCACGCCACACGCACACCGTGGGATTTCACCACTGTAGGTACTCGAACCCTTGACCCGGTGTTGAAACTCCAGGGAGTCTACCACCCGGATAAGAGTAAGGACCCGGGTGGTAGACCCGGGTGGTAGGAGTCTACCACCCCCACACTGCATGAACTTAGCAGTTTTGAAGCAATTTAATTTACAGTGGGCCACGTTGCATGAACTTGAGAAATTTGGAGCAATTTTACATTATTTCCACACGAGTTGACCCATATAAAGGGGATAATGTTCTATAGATACGGTCCAAAATTAATGGTTCCAACGTGATGGAAGGACAAAAGACTGATTTTTATACAACATGGTCGACCCCACAGGGAATGGGTGTCTTATGCCGTTGCATTAAAGAAGGGAAGGGTTGTTATAGTTGTGTAGACGAATTCTGACCACCCGATCAGATTATCAGAACCGTCCCTCTTATCGGTACAAACTCCACCATGATTCTCTCCTAACAATCAAGATTATCATCCAGCACTGAAATCATATAGGCATGTATGGCATTTTCTGTCCGTTGATGATAGTGATGAATGTCGATATGATGATGGTGACGAGAATTGTGAAAATCTATCTCATCACGACAAGATCTATTTTGAATAGTAGCTACCATTGCCATCATTCGCTATGGGTGGGGGCATTGGATGAACGGCTACGATAATCTAACCATCTCCCGACGGTATTTACACCGTCTTCTGTAGTTATGCAAGCGTACAAGAGCTCAAAATGAATGTTCATTAATTTGGAACGCGTTTGGATTCGAAAGGAAACAGAATTGCAATAATATTGTGCGTCTGCTTTCAATTCAATTCTCTCGCGTGCATCCAAACGGAACCTTGAAACGTTTTTGTTTTTGTCGGGTCGAGTACGCGTGATTTCCCAATTGCGCAGGCTTTTCGGCGCAATGACGAAAATACCCTTCCTTTCTGAAGAGAGGAACACCAATGCAAGAACAGCGGATTTCACAACTAAACAGAGAAATTTCCTGAAAAACCATATAAACAGCCCCCATATTCACTACAACTGAGGAAATTACACAAATACCCTTCTAACAAAAAAAACCCCACAAAACCCCCAAAATTACATAACCCGCCACGACTCAAGCGTCGGGAAGCTAGGAAACGCCTCGAAATCCAAACCGGCGCAGTCCGCCACCGGCGCAAATGAGACCTGAGCAGCCGCCTGAGGAGCGGACCCCGCCACCTGCTGGTGGTGGTCCAGCAAAAAAGCCGACGTGTCGAGCGTCGGAAGGCAGCCAGGGGGGACCCGGGTCCCGAGCCGCTGCGGCTCGGGCTTAAGAACCGGCGGGACTGCCACGTGTGGGTTGCCGAACCGGGTCCCGGTCACCTGCTGCACCATCTGGCGGAAGTTGGAAGGGTCGGCAGTGATGAAGGTGGTTGGGGAGCGTTTGGTGGCGCGGGATTTCCGCTTCGTGATTTTCCCGGATGAAGATGGTACCGGGTTTCGGGTCCGCTTGGATGCCGTCTCCGGGTCTGAGCCGGAGGCTTGGGCTGAACCGGCCGGTTCGGGCTTGATTGGGTAGGTGGGGGAGGGGATGAGGATGGTGGGCCCGGTCGGGTCGGTTTCTCTGGAGAGGGATTTCTGGAGGGCCTTGGTGAGAGCGTCGGTGTCGCGTGCGAAGGCTTCGGTGATCCACGTGTCAGGGAAGGACGGACGGAAAGCCCAGGGTTCGAGACTCGACAGATTCTGAGAAGACGCCATTAGCCTTTTGGTTTTCTTTGCAGCAGAGGGGTAAAAGTGGAATTTAATGGAAAATGGAGGGGCAACGGCGGAAATTTCAGTCCATTCTCGCTTGCTTCACAGAGGAGGAGAGAGAAATGCGAGATGATTCGGGTCGAAATGCGCGTGGCAGAGGCTAAAATAAGCCGGGGTGTAATGCTAAAACGCGCCGGGATGGAAAACTACAAGAAAGCTCGGAGAATCAAGAAGAGTTTTCAACTTTTTTCAGGTTGAGCAGAGCGGATGCTAAAATACGCTGGGAAAAAGCTTCGAGAAGCTGTTACAGCTCCGGAGACGGCAAGAAATGTACTGAATTCACCGGAATCGTACGAGTTTCGACGGAAATTTGAACAAAAGAGTTCGTCTGGAGCGAATTTAACGCTGCAAAAACCGTCGTAAAGCTTCTAGAAACAGAAAAAACTCTCAGCAGCAGAGTAGAAGGGAAGAGAGCAAAGAAGCTTCTCGAAGCAGTGTAAAGCACTGAAAACGGATAAAACACGCTGATAATTTAGCAGAAAAAGAAGTTTGTTCTGTATTTTCAGGTCACGGATTTCTCAGAGAAGGGAAATTCAAGATCCGAACGAATCACCAAAAAACCCACTCTGCAGGCTAAAACTCACCGGAGAAAGGCAAACACTGCAAGAAATGGATAAAAAACCGCCAGAAATTTACCGGAATTTCATGCCTTGTTTCTCCAAAGACAAAAATAGCAAATTTCCGGAAAGATCTGTCCCCGATAAGAATCGCCGGGAAAGAGGGAAAGACAGAGCTCACCGTGAACTGACGAAAAGCAGGAAAATGCAGGATTTCAACTAAATCAACGGAACCAAGCAAATCTCGAAACGATAATAACCTAAAAAGAGGAAAAGACAGTCGGAGCTCCGCCGGGATATGACGAAATTCGCCGGAAATGCAGGAATTGCAGCTGAGAGAGAGGGAGAGAGGGAGAAATGAGAGACGATCTAGACAGTCGAACTCATTAAATAAGGCGGTGATGGAGAGAAACCGCGTCTCTCGGTACACGTGTCATCTTTTCCGTACTAAACCGCGGTTAGGCTGTAGGGTTAGCCTGTAGGGCTATCGAGTGGAGTTCGTTTCGAGTCTGTCGCGACTCACATCGTACGTGTCGCGCCGCTCATCGCGGCCCACATTCGGAGATGGCCACATGATCACAACCATCAATATTTCCGTTACTATGATCCTAACCCTTCATTTATGAGTTGAATCTGAACCACTGAAAATCTTCCTTTCACTATTCTAAATAAATTCATCTTTAGATAGTAAAGATATTATCATACGTCCAGAGTAATATATCATAGATACCATTATAGGAATTGTTTTGCATGATTAACGGTCCTGGTGTCCAGCGACACACCCTGAACTTGAGTCGCGATGGAGGAAAAACGAGCGCTTGAGAGAGAGATACACGTTGACGGTCATGCCGTGTCATCGGCGTGGTCGACGCGTTCAACAACGCCCGAAAATTACGATTTTGGCATCTTCCTCGAGTTCGAGGCTTTGGTCCGTCTCGGAGTGTAAAATTGTATTGGTTCGTCGCAGCTCCACGTAGCAATTGGTTGTCCTTTTGGTGAATCCAGATCGTCCATCTGGAATAATGTGCTAGATGGAACCCCTGCATGATATCAAAGGAATGGCCGATCTTTTAAATGGATGGTGAAATAGGACAAATATAAGCTTGATCTGAAACTTCTCCAGCTCCCATGAACTTTTTAATGGTGGAAGTTCAATCCCCACTTTGTGGTTCATCGGATCTGTGGACCTGTCTCATTTTTGGTATCATATCTTAAAATGATCTTAGAAAAGATATGAACGGCGTGGATAAAACATTTACATCACGGTGGACCCCACGGAGCCCTGCCCGGACGGATTACCGTCCAGGCGGGGGTAGGACGCAATCCGCGTCCGCCAGCCAGCATACGACACGTTAAACAATGAGGTCTGTTCATCAGGTGGGCCATGCTTGCACGTGCCATCGTAAGAGTGAGGCTAGTCAGTCAGCGCATGACATGAGGTACGTGTACGGTAAAACGGACAGTAAGTTGAGAATCATGAATATCACCGACATTCGATATTCATCATTTGATTGCGCATGAGTGGTGGGCCATCTTTTCAGTGTGATATATCTGATGAACGGCGTGGATCTTCCACGATTGCATCATGTGGAGACCACTGGAGCGAGTAGAGATGCGCGATTAACCTCGTTCTTTCTCCTTAATCTATCATTATTAAAAATTATAAATGGATTAAAAGATGATTTGCTGAAGAACGCCTGGTTTTCCGAGTAATTACGGAAAGACGGGAGATTATACGATGGAGCCGAAAGAACCGGGATATGGTAGAGCCATCTCTCGACAGTACACGTGGCAAGGTGATATAAAACATCGTCCTTCCACATGAACGTCCCTAGCATGGATGGATGATGGATCATATATAAAAAATCATTCCTATTGGATAATCCAATCCACCTGATCTGTGTCCATTAAACAGACGGTGGAAAACAAAAGTAGCTAGCAGTCGTAGTATGCAATGGGATGATGGACGAACGGTTGGGATCGCTGGAAATGAGCGCCACCAGTACAGTTGTTGGCCCCGTGAAAGATCTACGGATCATCAACAAAATTGGAGGGCTAGGATCGTCTGATTAGTTGGTGCATGTGCATGTGCACGATCCATCGTATGCCGTAAGAGTATGGTGTTTCTTTTTAATAAGATTGGATGATTTTCTGATCAAGCCACCCCACTTCATCGGATCCAACCTGTGTACACTTATTCTTTTAGTGTACTGACGTGGATCAATAAAGAGTAACTTAGACGGTATGTAAAAATTATACCGGCATTTAGGTGTTTATTCTATTAATAATCTTTTATCGATCATATTTCATTATTAATGGGGTGGCACAGTTTATATACACATGTTTTATAGGAATAAAACATCACGTGACACCTAGCATGTCTATAATGATTCACTGTTAGTGAGAATTATAAATTGGATTAGTTATGATATACTCAGTAAGTCCAAAAATCTCCTGAGAAATGCTTACAGTGTTTGTGAGGATCATGAAAATTTTGAATATTCAAATATTATACCAATGTTTCAGTAATTCAAAATGCAGTTCAGACCTAAATCAAGAGAGAAACACAAAGCAAATCAGACTCTTATCTGTGCATTAATCGAAATTAAGAGAATGGGAAAGTTCGATGGCTGATCCGACCCCTATAGGACTACGATCAAAAGGAAGTAAGAGTTCAAGGTCATGCAGGAGGTGGTTTGATTGAATCATTAAGATGCATCACCATGATCAATTTCAGGTTCGAGATCAGCGGTAGAGGTTTCCTTGATTGATTTATTTTTCGATGCAACATCATCCAAGAGACCATTTACGTGAATGTCGGAGAGCCAACCATCCTAGATATGCACGGAAACCTTCCTGTTTGGAATGCATACCGTCAAAGCATAGAATCCAAGATTAGCAAGAACACCCCAACAAGGATTTTGTCGCCTTAACAACCTATAAAAGAAGCACTCGATGAAGAGTTCGAGGTCCCCACGCCAAACACAAATCGATCTTCCTTACATTTATCTTTTCACTTATCCTAGTATGGTATAGCCTAGTCTTAGCATAGATTGTTATTGTTCAGTGCTACCGTTATAGTATTGTAGGATTAGATTAAGAGCACATTTAGATACTACCAAATAAGTTACTTTTTGTACTTACAATAGTAAATAAATAACTTATTTGATATAAGTTTGGTTTAAGATTAATTATAACTTTCTTACTTAAATGTATTTAATCACTTCAACTTAACGAGTAGAAACTAAGACAAGCTACTTAAAACATAAATAGCTTATCTTAAGTAACTTATAATCCAAACGCCCCCCTAAATGTCCGTAATCCTAAATTGTCGAATCCTGATTAATTGAGTTCTTACGTAGGCAATCATATCTCTCTGGTCACATCATGTTGACCATTCGTCTCGATCATTTGTTTATATAGTCAGATCAGATATTTGTCTCTCGTTTGTTTATTTCTCTACCTTATTTTGATTTGTGTCGATTGTAATGAACCACGTATTTAAATATTAATAAAATCGATATTGTTTAGCCTTCTTTTTATTTGTCTATATTTATTCATTTGAAATTTTAATTGCAATTACTAGTGAAAGAAAAGTCCTGAAATCGGAAGGTAAAAAGAATCCATCAGAGAGGACTAACCCCTACCCTTTTGTAAATCACCTGATCATTGATCACATCTGTTGGCCGACTCGATAGTTGGATTTTCAAATCTGGTACTATGCGTTCATTTTGGTATGAGTTGCCAACGTTCAATCAAACACTGAGTCATAATTGCACACGAAATCTGAATATAGGCCCTCATATGTGTTTCCTTGTGTTTGATTGAATTGCACAAACACAACCATTCACTCTGTAGTCCTAATCATTAATAAGAGTGTCGGCACTCGGTTTATTTTCTGTCACTTGTGTTGTGTGCGAGAATGCCAAAATCGAAGAGTGGCTCGATTCAAACCGATCAACTTTGACCCCCAAGCATCGAAATAAGTAGATACATCCAATATGAACGTTTATGACTAGAATTTGAGAAGATTGGTCGCCTACTCATCCGATAATCGAAGGGTGGGGTTCTTACTTCGAAGATGGGTTACGTTTTTCCTTTCACAAGAACAAACTTTTCAGTATACAAGTGCAATCAAACAAAATGAAAAATTCACAACCGGTCGCTAAGAGCGACTGCAAGAATGTGTTCTTAAAAGAACTGCTTGATATTGGATAAAAATAAATAAATCATGCATATGAGCATAGATTTGGATTACAACTAAGAACTATAGATAAGAGTTATCGCTACTAGATTATCGCTACTCTTGAGATAATTGAGATAAAAGATAGATTTTTTTGTGATTTGGCTATTTATAGATTTCTCCTGGGAGAGAAGAATTATCTAGATAATTCGTTTCATATTAAGCAATCTCATATTCTTCCTTTTCTTCGATTATGACAATTGAATTGTTGTCACGTTGTCTTCTGAATCCTTCCGTCTCTTTGTTTCCCTATAATCGTTTCTTTTCTACTCAACCGCTTTCTGTCTCTTAGACTTCTCGGTTGCACCCCCATATTTCCTCTCAACTGCTTTTCGCCTCTTGAATTGCTCGGCCGAGCCAGCTGTAAGTCCTTAAAAAGCGTTCTAAATATCTTCAAAGATCTTATGCATGCTATATATTTCTCTTACAACGACACGTGTTCTTACCTAATTGGATTTCCCAAGAACAGTAAAAAATAGGGTACAACATCCCCCCCCCCCCTCCCCTCTGCAATTACTTGATTAGGCAAAAACATTAGATTCAACCATCTTGGTCAAACTCGACCATCTCAGTGGAAAAACATCAAATTCACTTGTCTTAGTCAAACCTGGCCTTCTCGATCGAAAAACATTGAATTCAACCGTCTTAATCGAAAAACATCAAAGTCAGTCATTTTATTCGAACTCGGCCGTCTTGATTGAAAAACATCAAAGTCGGTCATTTTGGTCGAACTCGACCGTCTTGATCGAAAAACATCAAATTCAACCATTTTGGTCGAACTCGTCCATCTTGATTTTAAAAAATATAAAATTCAACCATTTTTGTCGAACTCAGCCGTCTTAATTGAAAAATGACAATTCAATCATTTTGGTCAAACTTAATCATCTAGATCTAAAAACATTAAATTCAGCTATGGCAATGGAGATTGTCGGTCAATTCATTTCGTATAAGGCTTATGGCAGATTGGGATAGTAGTTCGGCCGAGAACTTGAACTACTACTTTTTGGACCATTTGTATGATCTACTCACGATCCAGATTGTGTGATTCAACCACTGGTAGCAGTTCTAAACCTACCTAGTTTTGTCTTTCATAATGCGGTGGATTCCTAGGGAAAGGTTGCCCCCAGATATATCCTAGTTTCTTTCTTCAGAGATAAAGTTCTTAACTTTTTGTTATAGTTGCCTAAACTCAGCAGGTAGGAAAAGATACCGCTTTCATGTACTATAGTAGGAGGCGTGTTCCATTGTCGCGCCCTGAAATTCGGTACCTGAGTACGGAGACTCCGATCCCGAGTTCCGAGGTATGAACCTAACAAAAATACATGTGGGCGAATTCCAACATGCCTGCGCGGTTCGATTAACATTCACTCATAATCAATAATATGAGTGGCTTTAAATCAGCAACATCAAAAGTTAAGTAGAGATAATTAAATTTAGAAATATATAACTAATATTCAAAACGTACAATTCAAAAAATAGTGTTTGCTTAAATGGGGACTACACAAGCCACAATAAATATTTTACAAAACCAACCCAATGATTACACCTATTTGGGGACTCCAATATATACATGTCCAAAATGAATAAATTGTAAAGTTTTCTGTCTCCACCCAACACTCCTAAAACATCATGGCAATGGTGCAACCAGTCTAAGCCTGCTCGCCTAAGATCTTGGTGGTACCTACATTTGAATTGTGTGGTGGGATGCGCGGAAGCTTATAAAAGCTATAAAATGAATGGTTGTCCTAAAGGGGGAGTTATGACCAATTACAATTTCTAAAATTAAAACACAATTTCTTACTTAGACTAATATATCGATTTAAACAAATTAAATCAATTAACACTAAGGCTCTCATGCCAATAGTGGGTCCAATTACATATACTACAAAAGCTGAAATATGTTAAGCATTAGTCTAGGCAAGATAGTATACACGTGTGTGTGGGATGTGCTAACTATCAACTCTTAGCATTCATCTAATCATCATACATATAATTCAATTACATAATCACATAAGCATAATTAGAAAAGTGTTTAATGACAATCTCAAACATAAGCATGTATAGTAGTTCGATTTTCCTACACCACTACCGGCAGGCGCTCTCTCCCTTAGTATACCAGATTTCACTATTAGAGGTTTTAAAATATGTTTACCTCTAACTTTTACAACCCACATAAGGATTGTAGTGCTACACAAGAACCTAACATAGATTCCTGCCACAGGATCCCGCAAGAGATTTTAATTGACTTTTTATCGATTAACCAACAACCTCGATTCTAGTCCAAAGATATACGTTTACTCCTGTTAGAGGCTCTTATGGATACTAACACGTACACACACGTGTCCGATGAATTTGGCCATACACAATAACCTAAGTCCTACATAAGAACCTATCGAGTTTGGGTCACAAACTCTTATCCTCAATTCTACACAAGGAAAGAGAGTATAGACTCATACATCACACTTACTTGTTAAATTGAGTCACTTTGATAAGTCATTCTTGAGTCACTTCTTCAAAGTTCTCCCATGCTTAAACGCAATCCTCAATTGCTCTCCTAGTCGTTGATGTTGATGTTTGTCAGTGCTTCAACTTAAAGATCAAACACCTTGCATGAGATGCTCCATTTAGGTAACCAAGGTGATAAGATGTTGGGTAAATCTCTTATGACACAGGAGAATTTTGTAATTCCTAAGGGATTTATCTAGATGGGTATTATAGAGGATTTAAATAAGGATTTTATTATACGTTCAAGTCTAATATTTAGAATAAGGTGAAGATCAAATTCATCTTCTCCATAAATGTTATAATCCTCTTTTAAGTGATGAATCATAAGGAAAATGACTTATATCTCATGGATTTAGAGGTTAGTAATGTGGGATATGAGTGAGGAATCTTCTAAGCTTCTATTGCACAAAAAACTCATCATTTTGCTCAAAACTAAATACCCTTTTATAAGAAACCGATTTGCAACGGCTAGTTAACAGCTCTATCGATCTGATCAAAACGTCCTTTAATGGGATCGAAGGTCCTTCGATAAAATCGAACAATCTGTCGATGCCATCAAGAAAATTCAGAAATTTATTTGTTGGGTTGCTGGACTGATTCTTCAATTAGATTGAGTGGTCCTTCGATTCCATCGAATCTCATCAATAGCCGGTCGATGGGATCGAGGACCACTAAAAAACTATTGTTTTGAGCATATGATTTCATAATAGCTCCACACCTCTTTTAGTCTTACTTATCATGTTCTAATTAAGCTTTTAAGGCTAATGAATGATAAACAAAGTTTATGTATTAAGATTAAGATCATCTAGAGGATCAAGAGTTATTTTGGATCAAGGTTAGGGTCATCAAGACACCTCATATACTGTTCTTCTCTTTCTTAACGCACCGCGTCCTCTTGTGTCTTCAGTCTTTAACTTTCAATGGCTCAATCGATTATATAACACATGGACTCACGTGATTGGCAAACCATGTACATAAATCAGTGCATTAACACATCAATAACATCGTCTGTTGGTATTTTAAAACATCATCCAGGGTGGGAGTGAGTAACTAACTCAGTGGTATAATTTTCTGAGTTACACATGTTATCAATATAATCATGCATAGACAATGATAGCATTACAAAACAAACGATTCATAAGTTAATTACTTATTTAAATGCATGGATGACATGATAATATGCGCAATGGTTGGTCTGCAACACAACCCAACAATGATTACCCTTATAATATGCGCAATTGTTGGCCCGCAACACAATCCAACAATGTTTTCTATGATGATATGCATGATTAGTCAAGTAATTATTAGTTTCAGTTCAAACAACAGGTTGTCAAAGTTAGGATATCGTCGTCGTATCACCGGTCTCTACCCAGATTACATAGTTCATTGCGACACTAGGCGGCTCCTCACCAGTGTCTCTTTATCCAAATTTGGGTTCATCACATAATAGTTCATATAACTTAATCATAATCATATGGGTCCTTACTCTTGCCCGGGTGGTAGACTCTCAGGAGTTTCAACTCCCAGTCAAGGGTTCGAGTACCCATAGGTGGTAACATGCCACCAGCGTGAGTGTGTGGGATGTGTGTGCTTGTGTAATTTTTAAAAAAAAAATTAATCATATTAATAGTAGAGCTTGTCACCCAAGGAAATTCACAATTAGGTCGAAAGTCGTCACCCAAGCCTCAAATGTGAAAAAGGCATACCACCCAAACTATTAACAACATGGTAGGATCGTGGCATTCATCGGTGCTTTGTGCTCACTACGGGGAGGCACATCACCCAATGTCCTACTAATAGGGCGAGCTTGTCACCCAATGTTTTGTCAATGTGGTAGACACATTATCATAGTGTAGGTCGGGATAACGTATTTATATTTATTAAATACGGTAAAAAGATTATCCTCGCCCCTATGGGAACAAAGAACCAACTTAAGACTTCTAAAGTGGAGGGACAATATCTCATAACCGAACATGATTTTGTCAAATAATTTGAGAAAACAGGAGATGTAGATGCATTAGTTGAAAATGAAAAATATATGGAGCCTGTGAACATGTCAGAAGATTTGCAACCAGTGTTGCATGAATTCAAGGTGATTGTGGTCAATGAACTCCCTAATAAATTGTCTCTCATACGAGATATGCAAAACCAAATTGATCTTGTCTCATGGGCAAGTCTGCCTAATTGCTCACATTATTAGAAAAAATGTGAGATCTTGCAGGCACAAGTGAATGAACTGATCCATACTAATCAAGTCAATGAGAGCAAGAGTCAAGTCAAGAAGAGCGTGAGTACATGTATTCTTTTAGCTCCAGATCCTAATGCAAGTATAAGGAAGAGGCTGAAAACATTGACACCAAAAATTATTTGAGTACTATGAGCGAAGTCCATTGAATTACTCAAGGATGAGTTTTTTCTAAGTGGAGGGGTCTGATGTAAGATGTGGCACTGATACACTCCTATCATGGTTGGACCAAAAGAAGGTGAACCGTAAATTGACAATAACTTTTGATCCGGATATCGTTACGGGGGCGCACCTGACCGAGTATCATGAACCGAAACAGGACAAGAACTGAAGGACGAGTTCTTTTGAAGTGTAGGGGACTGATGTAGAGTAGGTCGTCAACACTTTCATATCCAAGATGGACCAGAGAAGGCCCGATTGGAGGCGGAGGTAATCCGGACCGTCGAAACCTTACATAGGCGTATCTCGCAAACCGGAATGAGTTACTCAATGTACCATATATGATTTTGGGTAAGAGAAGCTACTTTAGCCAACCAACTCGGCTTGGCCAGGTTGCCCATGCTGAATTTGTGAGATTCAATCAAATCGCCAGTTGAAAATCCATTTTATTTCCATTTTTACTATTTATAGTAAGTCTTAGTTTGATTATAAATATTCATCCTATAAATTTTAGGAGTTGTATCCGGAATGAAAAGTGTTTAGAAAAATTAGAAGAATAACTTGGTTAAGCCATGTAGGACACTTATTATAAATAGTAAATTTATCATTTATAGTAAGGTACAAATTTTATGAAATTTTTAGTTGTAGTTTAATTCCAAAACTTCTTCCAATGCTTGGTATCTCTATTTAAATGATGGTAAACTCATTTATTTCAATAATCAATAAATTTACAAACTTTTAAAATTTATTTTTATTTTTCTTATTTTTCCTTTGAATAATCATTCTCTTCAGGAATACAATGATAGACCTCATCACGTTCATCCCTGCCTCAGGGATTCAACGCCTGCCGTTGAAAAATTGCCAGGAGGTCACATAAGCTTACGATCAAATTGATATTTGTATTTTCTTTCATCCATGTCTACTAACCTAATTAACTAAATTACATGTAAAACAAACGTTACCGAGGGCCCTACAAAGGACGTCATCATCAACTGTTATCTATGATGCGGTCCACTTGGACTTTAGATATGTTTCAACTTATAGACTGTCTTGAAATGAGCTGGCAAAAATATGATGGAAGTAATAGAAAATGAAGGTGGGCCCACAAAGTTTCCTCAGTACGCGTCGGAAGCAGATGGGCTGGTGTACCTCTCACACCAGTTATATAGCTGTTGTATTTACGTCAGCAAGTCCTATGGGTCTGATCACGATGTATGTGTTATATCCAAACCGTCCATCCATTTGGTGAGCTCGTTTTAAAGCTTGTAAATAAAAATAAGACAGATATAACAATCAAGTAGACCACACTACAAAAAGCAGTGGGAGATTGAACTTCTACCATTGAAACCCTTTTTCGGGTCAAAGAAGTTTTGGATCAATATGAAATTTGTTTTTCCTATTAATCCAGGTCATTTTGACCTTGTGAACGGATTGGATGAAAATAAAACGTTGTAACGGGCTCTACGAATTTTTTAACGGTGACAATCATTATCTCGCTGCTATTTGTGGTGTGTTCCATCTGATATTTGGATATGATTCAGTTTTTTGGATAATTCTCTAAAATGAGATCTAAAAATATATGAACGGTGTAGATATAATAGTACATAACTGTGGGGCCCATGTAACTTTGATCTCCTTCGAACCGTTCGTACGACTAGGAGCTCGAGAAGCGTCAGTGCCCGTCTTCGCACGACACGTACCTACAGCAGCTATATAGCTGGTGTGTGGTACACCAGCCAATCCGCTTCCTTACGCGTCCGGCTTCTACGGCCCACACATGCAACACGTTGGCGGTGTAAAGAGGTCCACGTGTCTGATCGAAAGGGACGAAGATGATGGCTGGGATCCTCCAATGAGTGTGGGTCATTTTCCCTACCCGGTGGGGCCCACACGATTGGCGCGCCAGGCGTGCAGGGCTAGTACCGTAGATCTTTCTATGAAGGGGGCGATATTGTCTGAGCGGGAAGAGGCGCCCACAGCGCCAGCAATGACGTCAGCAGACACGTGGACTGATGGAAAAGTGACGTGTGTATCTTCATCGGAGGGTGCAGATTGGATATGACTTGACAGTTGACGGATACACCGAAAGCTCTTCGTTTATTCCCAACAGACTTACGCGGAAAGATATTCGCCGACTCGGCTTGGCTCGCCGTCACTCGGTTCGGCTCTCTACGAACTTTCTACAAATGCTGTGCCGATTCACGCGAGTATTGAAAATGCAGAGGCTATTCGCAGTACGTGTGGTAACGAGGCAAACGTGTGAATGATCCTTGCCCTTCACCATAGTGACCCATAAAAGAACGATGGGACGTATTCATCTTGCATATATAGCGTACCTGACGAATGTACTAGCTTGATTTTCCAGCTGATGCCCATTCGCGGTGGTCACTACCTGATGAACGGCCTGGATCTTGTGTGTGCGCCCCGAAAGCATCGTTGGACGGTGGATGAGGGTCATATAATTCTTCGTGTGATCTTCGTCGCCAGTGTACATTGCCGAGGTGGAGATATTTAGACCGTAGATCTTATGGGCCCTTGGTGGATAGATAACCAATGCATCCATGATCAGGCTATTTGCAGGCTAATGATCCGGGGGTAGGATCTTACAGGGTTCATCTGGTGGGGCCCATTAGACCAACGGTCAAGATCATTAAATCTAGGAGATGAAGACACGAACCAATTTTTTAGCTAAAGTGTAATGAGCAACCTACCTTTATACCTCTCAGTTGGGTCCACACACATGATTCATCGTGATCCATACCGTTCATCTGGTTTTTTAAGTTTTAGATTACCATTGCCCAGAAACAGAAGATGATCCGACCATCGAATCGATAGATTTTGGCTAGTTGAATATGAGCCGTTGTGTTATTTCTTTTTCTAGCCGTCCAAAGACACTTTGGATGATGAGTAGCGTCCGATCAAAGATCTTCTGGCTATGATCAATCCATGCTGAGCCTATAAAGAAACACTCTGGATGAAGGTGTCGCCGAATGGATGGTCACGTGATCATTCTTTTTCCCCCACGTGTCATACAGCTCGGCATAGACTGGGGCTCTGAGGGGCCACCATGACGTATGGGTACCATCCACACCGACCATCAAAATTTTCATATCATTTTAAGTTATAATATCAAGATTGAGATAGATCTAACACTCAAATGGGCCACACCACAGGAAACAGCAGTTATAATAATGCTCACCGTTGAAACCTTCCCAGGCCAAACCGCGATGTTTATTTTCCATCCAACCTGTTCATAAGGTCACGTGGACCTGGATGAAGGGAAAACACACGTATAAGCTTGATCCAAAACTTCTATTACCCCCAAAACAATTCAACGGTAGGAATTCAATCCCGACCGTGTGGTCCACTTGAGCCTTGGATCTGATTCATTTTTAGGTACGTTCATTCCCTAAAATTGAGGGGGGAAATGGATAGACGGCGTGGATATAAAACAAATACATGTGGGCCCAATGCATCTACTGACCACTTGCCACCTGACCCACGTCCAAAATACGACAACTGACTTCTGTGGTGAGGACGCGGATTGGTTACTGAACCCGACAGTAGCCCCTTGATACTGAAGTGACGTCTCCAAATTATTTGGGCCCACCATAATGTACGTGCCTAATCCACATCATCCATCCATTTAGAGAGATCATTTTGAGGCATGATTCAAATAATATATCCAAAGTTCAAGTGGACTCCCTGTAGAAAACTGCGAGGACGGGGACGCCCAGCAGTGTACATGAACCGAGTTAGCTTGCTCGGCTTGGCCCGACTCGAGAAAGCTTGAATCAACTCGGTTTGAAGTTGAGTTTAAGTCAAGTTGAGCTAATTTTTTGAGCTTAAAAAAATTTCGAACTGAATTCGAGCTTGCCTGAGCTCGACTCGAATCAGATTGAACACCAATTCAAATCAAACTCGGAGCGAACTAGTTCAGTGAGTAGGTTACTTTGATATTGATGTTGTTGGGGGCAAAATGCGCTAAGTTCGGAGACTCGGATTTATTTCCTCGGATCACCGAGGGACACATTGATCCGAGGGAAGATTATGAGCCGACGAAACCGAGGCAACAGCCGAGTTGGTTCGGAAGACAAAACTGAGATAACCGTTAAGTCGGTTCGTATGACTTATTAGCAGCTAAGGTATGCCTCGGCCGATCCACTTCGGATTAACCGAACGAAGGAAGGACGGCGCAAAAACGGGATGTCACCCCGAGTATCTCGGGATAAGATCTTCTATCACGGAGATCACGAGATCATATAAACGGAAAAAAATCTAATCTCCGTGATACTGGGAGAAGATCTCGTATTCGTCATCAAGAGAAGAATCCTCGTACGATAGAGAGGATTTCACATCTATAAATGAAGTGGCCCAACCACCTCGGAAGGTACACAAAAACTTTCTCCCAAAACCTATCATTATTATAAGACCCAGATTCCTAGCCTGACTTTGGCATCGGAGGGTCCCCTGCTCTAGCCAGGGTCTCCTTTGTTGGTTTCCTGTGCAGGTGATCGAGGGTCTCAAGAGGGTAGACCAGATTTTTGCATCAACAGTTTGGCGTCCGTCTGTGGGAACTGCTTACGAAAAGTTATCTTACGCTCTCCCCATGGTGACGACTCGTAGGACGGTTCCAGAAGAGGATCAGAATGAGATCGCGATTACAGGGCCATCGGGTCCAATAGCAAATCCGGCGGCCCGGAACCTACCTAACAATCGCCAACGGACCGCGGCCGGAGCAATTAATAATCAAGAGGGTCGTAATAATGGAGGCTTGGACCAAGAGGTTCAGAAAATCAGGTCTGATGTAAATATGATGAAGCAAATGTTGGAGCGCATGTATCAGCAAATGCAGCCACCTTTGCCTCCCTAAGGGGAAACAACGCACATCCCGACTGCGGTAGACCCTCAGCCGTCCGCACCGCAGTCGCTCCGCCCGAGTCAACCCCGAGATGTTCCAGAGCCGCCTCCAGCCCAGTCAGCTAACGCCGCATTGCCCCCGACTGATCTTCGGCATGAAATAGATAGAAGAAGATGTAATCGACCTCCGATAGAGGATACGGCGGAAAGCGGCGAACCTTGGAAAGCCGATATCCAAGACTTTAAAAGAGAAGTGCAGAAGAAATGGCGAAAGAAATGGCAGATATGAGGCAAGGACGAAGCGCATACTCGGCCAGGTCCGAGGCAAGAGCGTCCCCTTTCGTTAACGAGATTATGCAAGCTCGGTTGCCTGAGAGGTTTCGATTACCTCAAATCACTCCTTTCACCGGCAAAACCGACCCGACATAGCATATTGAATGCTTCAAAACCTATATGGAGCTCCATGATGCCTCGGACGCGGTGATGTGTCGAGCCTTTTCCCTTACGCTGACCGACGTAGCTCGGCTGTGGTTTAAACAGCTGAAACAGAAGTCCATCAGCTCGTTCACCGAACTGAGTGATGCCTTTCTCACCAACTTCATCGGTGGAAAAAAGAAATTAAAGCCCCCTGCTCATTTGAATAATATAGTCCAGAAGCAGGGAGAGCTATTGAAAGATTACATCAAGCGTTTCAATTTCGAATCTCTTCAGGTTCGAAAACATTCAGAAGAAATAGCGCTCAACGCTCTCATGCAAGGAGTTAGAGACAAGCCATTTCTGGCGTCTCTAGACAAAAACCCGCCCGACACATTGGCAGAATTTATGACACCGTCGGATAAGTATGCAAACGCCGAGGAAGCGCGGATCATGCGTGAAACCAAATCTTTGGTCAAAGAGCCGGCCAAAAAAGCCGATTCGACCGAAGGAAAGAAACGCAAAGATGACCAAACGCGTGACGAGCGACGATTGGGTAAACAACCAGATCGGAGATTCTCCATATATACCCCCCTGAACAAAACTCAGGAGCAGGTATTGATGGAAATCAAAAGTGAAGACTTCGTCAACTGGCCCAATAAGCTCAGAAGTAATCCTAATCGGCGGGACAAGGACAAATACTGCCATTATCATCGTGATCACGGGCATAACACTAGTGATTGCCGTCATTTAAAGGAAGAGATCGAACGACTCATAAAAGAAGGCCGACTCAAAGAACATGTGGTCAAAACCGGGACAGCCAAGGGACGACAGATCGAAAGACAACCCATGGAAGAAATTCGGACGATTATCGGCAGCCCGCGAGGCGGGGGCGATTCAAACAATGCTCGGAGGAATCATGCGAGGAAGCTCAATCAGCCTGAGTCCGAACTCTTGATTATAGATCGACCTGCAAAAGAAAAGAGAAGGGCGAAATATTACATTACATTCACAGAGGAAGATGCCCGAGGGATCCATCACCCTCATGACGACGCGTTAATTGTCACCCTAACTATCGCCAACCGGAGAGTATTCCGAATACTCGTTGATACGGGATCGTCTGCAGACGTGCTATTTACTCAGGCGTTCGATAAGATGGGAATAGAACGATCCACGCTACATCCCGTTCGGACCCCGTTAATCGGTTTTTTCGGAGGACAAGTATTGCCCGAAGGGATTGTCTCGCTGCCGCTCACCGCTGGCAGTGCCCCGTATCAGAAGACGATGATGATCGATTTTTTGGTCGTCAATCAGCCTTCGGTATACAACGCCATACTTGGCCGACCTTCTTTAAGTCTTCTACAGGCCGTGGTATCCACATACCATCTTTCACTGAAATTCTCGACTGACTCGGGAGTAGGAGTTGTGAAAGGGGACCAGCAAGATGCGAGGCGTTGTTACATGGTAGCTGTAAAAGGATCTGCCGACTGAAAGCCGGAAAGCAAACGTATCAACGATTGAATCGTTGGACCCACGGGGCGAAGGTCATGAACGAGGGCAGCCGGTTGAAGATCTTATCTCAATTCCCTTGCTCGAAACAGATGAGTCCAAGACAGTACAAATTGGCTCATCCTTACGATCCCCCTTGAAGGAAAAGTTGATAGCCCTGCTGCGCAGGTATGCCGACGTATTTGCCTGGAGTTATGCAGATATGCCCGGAATCGATCCGTCTATAATTACTCACCGACTTAATGTTGATCCGTCTTATCGACCGATCCGACAGAAGCGACGACCGCTCGGACCCGAACGATATGCCGTCATTGAAGAAGAAGTCAGCAAGCTCCTCCAGGCTAGCTTTATCGAGGAGATACAATATCCGGAATGGGTCGCGAATGTCGTGCTCGTAAAGAAACCCAACGGGAAGTGGCGAGTCTGTATTGATTATACTAACATAAATAAAGCCTGCCCGAAGGATAGCTTTCCGCTCCCAAGGATAGATCAGTTAGTAGATAGCACCGCTGGACATGAACTTCTCAGTTTCATGGACGCGTATTCAGGGTATAATCAAATTGTAATGCATGAAACAGATAAATCAAAGACAACCTTTGTCACTGACAAAGGTCTTTATTGCTACCGAGTGATGCCATTTGGTTTGAAGAATGCCGGGGCAACTTACCAAAGGTTGGTTAACAAAATCTTTGCTCGGCTGATAGGTCGTACCATGGAAGTATACATCGACGACATGCTCGTCAAAAGTGTACACGCGGCAGACCATGTAGATGACTTGGAAGAAATGTTTCTTATCTTACAGAAATTTCGGATGAAGTTAAATCCGAGTAAATGTGCCTTTGGCGTGAGTTCTGGAAAGTTCCTCGGATTCCTGGTTAGCCAGCGAGGGATAGAGGCAAACCCAGAGAAAATAAAAGCTTTGCTCGATATGAAATCTCCCAAAACCATCAAAGATGTCCAAAGGTTAACCGGACGAGTTGCAGCACTTAATCGGTTCATATCCAAAGCCACGGATAAATGTCTCCCCTTCTTCAAACAGTTGAAGGGTCGACAGACAATGGACTGGACGGAAGAATGTGAAGCGGCGTTTCAGCAATTGAAATCATGCCTCGGTTCCCCACCTCTCCTATCAAAGCCCGAATCAGGGGAGTCTCTGCTCCTCTACTTAGCAGTATCCGAGGCGGCAGTTAGTTCGGCCCTGATTCGAGAATCCGAAGGAAAGCAGCTGCCGGTTTATTATGTTAGCAAAGCATTATTGCCTGCAGAAACAAGATACCCACATTTGGAAAAAGTAGTGTTGGCTCTAATAACTTCTTCCCGCCGACTTAGGCCATATTTCCATGCCCACACCATCATCGTGATAACCGATCTTCCACTCCGCCATGTTCTGCAGAAACCAGAGGCATCTGGCCGACTCATGAAATGGGCGATCGAACTGAATGAATTCGACATTCAATACAGACCGAAAGCGGCGGTCAAAGGACAAGCCGTAGCAGATTTCATTGCAGAAGTAACGCCGTCAAGCGACCTCTCAGTCAACACTAGGCCCGAGAATGCTGCAGTTCCGATATGCCCTGTTACATGGAAATTGTTTGTCGACGGATCTTCCAACTCTAAGGCAAGTGGGGCCGGAATAGTGCTGGAAACCCCCGATCATACATATATGCAGTATGCCTTACGACTTGGATTCCAAGCGACAAACAATACAGCGGAATATGAAGCATTGTTGCTCGGCCTCCGACTCGCAGCTAGCATGGGAGTTACGCACCTAAACGTGTTCAGCGATTCTCAGTTGGTCGTTAATCAAGTTACCGGTGTATATCAGACACGGAAAGATCAATTAAAGGCGTATATGGAAAAAGCGAAAGAAATGATCAGCGGATTTCAGCTCTGCCTTGTTACTCGGATCCCTCGTACAGAAAACAGTAAAGCCGATCTATTAGCAAAGCTCGCCTCCGCCGATGAAGATGACATACCCCGGTCTGTTCCTATCGAATACGTTGCTAAACCGAGTATAAACGAACCACTTAGCTCGGTCGTCAATAAATCGATTCAGAACCTTCCTGGGCCGATCCAATCATCCAGTATCTCAATAAGGGTAAGCTGCCTGAAGATCGCACCGAGGCTCGACGAATTAAAATCCGAGCCTCCCGTTATACCATACTCAACGGAACCCTGTACAAAAAAGGTTTCTACGCTCCATTGTTGCGGTGTCTCAAACCCAGCGAAGCAAACTATGTGTTATGCGAAATCCATGAGGGAATCTGCGGAAATCACTCTGGAGGGCGATCTCTCGCCCATAAGGTTTTACGACAGGGATATTATTGGCCCACGATCCAACACGACGCTCGTAAGCTCGTCCAAAGATGCGACAAATGTCAGAGGTTCGCGGTTATTCCGAGACAAGCTCCCGAAACACTAACACCGATGACTGGTCCTTGGCACTTTGCACAGTGGGGGATCGACATTATAGGCCCACTACCAATGGGAAAAGGTCAGACCAAGTTTGCTGTGGTGGCAGTGGACTATTTCACAAAGTGGGCCGAGGCAGAGCCGTTGGCAAAAATAACCGAGCAGAAGATCACAGATTTTGTATGGAAGAATATAATCTGCCGGTTCGGAGTACCCCGCACCATCATTACCGATAATGGAAGGCAGTTTGATAATAGAAGTTTTCGTGAAATGTGCGACAACCTCGGAATCAGAAACGTATATTCTTCCCCTCGTCATCCTCAGACTAATGGGCAGGTTGAAGCAGTCAACAAAATCATCAAGCAACATCTCCGGACCAAGCTTGACCGGGCCAAAGGAACGTGGGCCGAAGAACTCCCGAAAATTCTTTGGGCCTATCAGACTACGGCTCGGACCGCAACAGGAGAAACTCCCTTCTCACTCGCCTACGGCTCGGAAGCCGTCACTCCCGTTGAAATCGGATTACCTTCGGCCCGAGTCATTTCGTTCAACGCGGAAGAAAATAAGAACTATTAGCACTCGGGCTCGACCTCCTGGACGAGCAAAGGGAAGTGGCACGATTGCGTACGGAAGCCCGGCAACGACAAGTGGCCCGATTTTTCAATGCCCGAGTCAAGATCAGGACATTCCGGATGGGAGATATGGTTCTCCGAAAAGTGTTTGCCAATACAAAGGAACTTGGATCGGGCACATTGGGTCCCAATTGGGAAGAACCTTACATCGTCTCGGAAACCGTCCGACCAGGAACATATCGGCTAAAAGACCTAAATGGACAGTCATTGCCTCATCTTTGGAACGCTGAGCATCTCAGGATTTATTATCCTTAACTCGGCACTCAAAGCTTGAGAGGTCAAGAAAGATTGGAACCAAGTTAGATGAATAAAACTAAGTGTTTCCTTTCATAAACCAAGTGTTTCCTTTCATAAACCAAGTGTGTTCTTTCATTTACATTCTATATGGGTTTACAAAAAAAAAAAAAAACAACAAAACTGGGCCTGATCATTGCCCTGAGGCGTCCCCAGATGGACCGGCCTCGTCCCCATTCATGACATCAGCAGCTTCTGGATTCTCGGACTCTGAGGCTCCTGCCCCCTCGAGTTCGGACAGGTCGAGATCAGGGAAAGTTTTTTTCATATCCTTGACGCATTCTAAATATCCGCCTTGGAATAGGCGGTCCCTCTCGTCTTCGAACTCCGCAGACTCGAGGAAAGCTTGGACTGCATGGTCTCTGGCCTTTTCGGCCTCCTGAGTCTTCTCATTGGTTTTCTGGATAAGCCCCGCCGCCTCAAGTTTAGCCCGAGACAGATTGTCCGCACAGGAAGTGTGAACTGCGAGAATTCGTCGGTTTTCCTCTTCAGCCTGGGAAAGGAGAGCCAACACCCGAGCTATCTCGGCTCGCGCTTCATCGAGAGCTCTCCTGGAAATAACCGCCTCTGCTTTTGCATCTTCGGCAGCTTTTCGAGCAAGGGCCGCTTCGCCTATTAGGACACCAACTTGTATTTCGGCGTTCTCGCGCCTCCCCTCGGCCTCCGACAAGAGGGTCTGTAGCCGGTGGGCTGAAGACAGTTCCTTGCTGGCCTTAACCAAGCAGGGAGCAAGTTCAAAAAGCACCCTCGCCGCATGACCGACGGTTTGTGTCGTAGGAGCATTGTAGAGGCTGATGAACTCTTTTTCGCTCCCATGGGCTAAGGCCCAAGGAACCATCCCCGACACCACCGTCCGCAAGACGGACGACTCTTCTTGGCTCGGCTCCTCCCTTCTGGAGAATGTCGCTCTCGTCTCTTCCCCTCTGGAGGATGTAGTCCTCACCTCCTCTCTCGGGACATCTGCCACAACATGTCCCGAGTCTGGCGCCGCGGCATGAGACTCCGTAGCCGTGACCTCCGTAACCTCCGGTCTCTCTTCCGGATCAGAAATCACGACGACGGGGGGGGCGGAAGAACTAATGGGCTCTTTCTCCTTTCGCACTATTTTCAGCCTTTTCTGCGGTCGCGGTTCCAACAGAAGAACCGAGCGTGGGGGAGCTTTAATCTTCGAGACTGCCCTAAGCGGAGGCCGAGCTCCAGTCATCTCTGAGGGGGCTGAGTCAGGGACAACTCTAAGATGAGGTCGAGCTTCGACCAAATCTGAAAAGAAAGATGAAGCAAGTCAGAAAATATCCAAAAAACACATAAAGATTCATCTTCAATTACCTGTGACGGTCGAGTCTAGACCTGCGAGATGAAGGCGCTCGGGCTGCAGAAGCACCTTCCAGGACCTATCCGTAGGGTCCAAAGCTTTCAACTCCTTGATCCGAGCTAAGGCACTGGATCCGAGCTTTTGGCGTTTCTTCGGGATATCTGTCAGACACAAATTCATCAGATTCAAGACAATGTGAGAAAGAAAAGGGGAAAGGCCGTGTCAAAAGAAACGCCGAATCACCTGCTTTTTGGAACGCCCGAGGAACACGAGCCTCATACGGCCCGGACTCAGCCGTCTCCCATCGACCGCAAGCCCAAAACCAACGTTCTCTCCAATGTTTGTTGGAAGTGGGAGGGTCGGTTATTAAGGATCCGCCTCCGCCCCGCCAGGCAGCAAAGACATAAAAGCCAGGATAGTTCGGATTTACGCGAACTTGGTATAAGTGGAGGAATTCGTCGACAGATAGAGGCGGCTGCTCCAATTCGGCCCACAGCACTGCACATCCAAATAAGTTCCCACCCCGTTTGGGACTATCTGCCCCGGGGCTATCCGAATCCGAGACAAAACGCCTCGGACAATGGGCTGGAGGGGCAGACGCAAGCCGCATTGCATCGCGACTTGGTAGATCGCGACCGCCCCAGCAGGAGGGTGGTCTGACAAATCATTCGGACGAGGGAGATAAGTAATAACCGATTCGGGGACATGATACCCGATTCGGATTCGGTCCAAATCCGCCTCGGTCAGAACCGAGGGAACTGGACCACTTAGATCGTCCCCCGATCCGTCTCCTTCGGACTCGGCCTGCGTCGAGCATTCGACAGGCACCGATCCACTGGTCCCTTGTGTCGGCTTATCAGCAGGAACTGACCCAAACGTTCCCCCGATAATCAGCGTTTCTTCTTCCTCCTCTTCCTCCTCTTCTTCCAAATCCATTGGAAGGTTAGGCCTTCCCGGACGAGTTATCAGAGACGACCCACCACGAGAGGGACCAACAGAAGCAGGGCGTTCCACCGGAGCTTCAGTAACCCTCTCGGAGAGAAAAGCAGCGTTTGCGTCGACTGCTATCTCTGTCAGTAAAGAAGGCGATTCCGCAACGTTCCAAAAACGTTGCGCTTCGCCTTCATCTCCGGAAATTCCCTCCTGGGGACTTGAGAACCTCTTACCGCCATTATCGATAATTAAAGAAGAAGGAAGGACTCACCGGAGAGAGAGAGGAAAGCGAAAATGGCGTCGCTGACAGTTAAGGAGGAAGAAGGAGGAAAGGAACTGAAAAGCTTCAAAGGGAAGGTACAATGGAAATGGCGTCGTTGACAGTTAAGAAGGAAGAAGAAGAGGAGGAACTGAAGAGCTTCAAAGGGAAGTTAGAGCGGGAATGGCAGTAGAAATTTGAAATGCGGGACCTCCCCTTTTTTATAAGGTTGCCAGATAGCAGAAGCTATTAATGAGGAAATGATTTGACTTCTGTCTCGACTCCCCCGTTCGACACGTGGAGCGCGCCGACCAACGACGTTAATGACCTTGCTACGTGTCCTATCCTCATTGGTAGATTGGACAGTTTGACGGCTGTCAGCGCACGCGACGTCAGGAAATGAACCGTCTCCATCAAAAGCGACACGGAACGCATTAAATGCTTATTTATTGTCTCGGACTGAGCTGTGAACTGACTCGAATGCTTGCTACTCCTTAACGTCATATGAAACACACGGAGTAAGGGGGCTTACTGTTGTGGGCAAAATGAGCTAAGTTCGGAGACTCAGATTTAATTCCTCGGATCACCGAGGGACACATTGATCCGAGGGAAGATTATGAGCCGACGAAACCGAGGCAACAGCCGAGTCGGTTCGGAAGACAAAACTGAGATAACCGTTAAGTCGGTTCGTATGACTTATTAGCAGCTAAGGTATGCCTCGGCCGATCCACTTCGGATTAACCGAACGAAGGAAGGACGGCGCAAAAACGGGATGTCACCCCGAGTATCTCGGGATAAGATCTTCTATCACGGAGATCACGAGATCGTATAAACGGAAAAAAAATCTAATCTCCGTGATACTGGGAGAAGATCTCGTATTCGTCATCAAGAGAAGAATCCTCGTACGATAGAGAGGATTTCACATCTATAAATGAAGTGGCCCAACCACCTCGGAAGGTACGCAAAAACTTTCTCTCAAAACCTATCATTATTATAAGACCCAGATTCCTAGCCTGACTTTGGCATCGGAGGGTCCCCTGCTCTAGCCAGGGTCTCCTTTGTTGGTTTCCTGTGCAGGTGATCGAGGGTCTCAAGAGGGTAGACCAGATTTTTGCATCAACAGATGTTGCTCACCAAGTATTTGATGAAATGACTCAACGAAGCGTTGACTAGTGCAAAACTAGTATGTATATGAAACAAATACAATTTTTCCTTGATTTCGATGTTTGCTTATAAGGTGTTTGATGAAATATTTGTAAATAATTGTTATTGTTTTACATACAGGGAGAAATTAAAAATGCATTGCATGTGTTAGTGAAAATGCTGCGGAGGCTTGATTCTAGCTCGAACTTGCCTAAGCTGCTGACCGAACTGAGCCGATTTGGCCAGTTAAGCTTAAGGACCTAGCCGAGCCGATTTCGAGATGGAGTCAGCTAGTGGCCGAGCCAAGTCAATCTGAGGCCAGCTCGACTTAGTTCAACTAGGTGTACATCCCTAGTGACGCCCACAATTGAAACCTTCTTATAGCCCCTGTGATGTTTATGTGAGATCAAACCTGTTTACAAGTTAACATAGACGTGGAATAATTAAGGAAAAACACAAATATCAAATTAATCGAAAACTTCTTTGGCCTAAATAAGTTTTTAATCCCACTATTTTTTGTGGTCGTGTCCACTTAGGGCCTGTTTGGCCAGGCAGATTGGAAGGGATTGGAAGATACATTCTGGGATTGGCCAGGCGTGCCAAACAGACATGGGATCCTAATCCAATCCCGTGGATCTTAAGACAATTCACTCACATCACCATCATTACCTTTAAATCCCATCCAAGCCACCCTAATCCCTTCAAAATTGTCAGGGACATGTTTGGTTTGAAGGATTGGAAGGTTTAATATCGGGATTGGCCAGGCTTGCCAAACAGTCCGGATATTGTAATCCTAGGATATAGCAATCCCATTGATCTTGCACCAATCTACTGACACAACTATCATTACCTTGAAATCCATGCAATCCACTCTAATACCATATGATCGCATCTAATCTCGCTGGCCAAACTGGCGCTTAAGATTTGGATCATGCACTAGAATGTCTCTCCAAACGTATAGAAGGATGTGGATAAAAAACATACTTCATAGTGGACCCACCAAACGAGGTGACGTCACTTCAGCAGCTAAACTAACTACCGTCAAATTCAGTAGCTAATCCGCGTCCCTGTGGTGACCCCAACTTGGTGGGATTTGACAAGCCACTTGCTGCATGCAAATCAGAGGCAGTGGCCAATCAAATCCTGCCACATTGGATCACCAGCTAAGAAACCTGCATCTACGATTCTTGTTCCATTGGGTCCGGCTAACGGTTAGATCTGACTGATTTTTGTAGCAGATTATCTAAGTGATTAGATCGAACTTTTTCACGGCTCAGATGCCTATCTGACATATGGGGAGGCAGATTGCGTGGTTATCCTCGCACCGCCGACCTATGGATTTGATTCGGATAAGCGCCGCTACCCGCTATATGAGATGATGGCCCACGCAAGGTATATATGAAAATTGTGCGGTTAATCCGTTAGGTACGTGGAATGCCTGCGACAGAAAGGTAGGTGGGGCCCACCGTGATGTTTGTGAGAAATCCATCCCGTCTGTCCGTTTTTCCAGATCATGTTGTGACCTGGCCCCAAAATTGAGACAGATCTAAAACTCAAATGGGCCGCATGACATGAACAAGTGGGTAGGGAAATGCCTACCGTTGAAACCCCACTACGTCAAGCTTTATGTTTATATGCCATCCATACCGTTCAAAGGGCCATTCCTACTGGGATAAACTGAAGGCATAAAAATATTAGCTTGATCCAAAACTTTTGTGGCCACACGAATATATTCAACTGTATACGTTCAAACTTCATTGTTTCATGTTGTGTGGTCCACTGAAGTTTTGGATCTGTCTATTTTTGGGTACTTTTCCTGCCATGAACTGGTAAAAACGATCAAATTTCTCACTAACATTACGGTGGACCCCACCTAGCTTCCTGTAGCAGGAAGTTCCAGCTATCGCAATGCAATCCGTGTGCGACATACCATGGTTGGTATGGCTTGGTGTATGGAGGCTCAGATAGAAATTCCATGAAGTTGGGTACCCACATAGACTACTGCAAGTATATGCTGATCAGGACCGTTGAACTGCTGGGTCACCACTTGGATGGTGGAGGCCCAGAAAATTCGGTGGTTTGATGCTCCTAAATTCGGTGATCCATACGACGGCCCACCTAATCCTCTCTAAGGTAAAACATCCAAGCTCAGTGGGCCCATCCATATTGTACATGTGAAATCCACTCCGTCCAATCTGGTTGTTTCATAATTCGTAGATCTGTGCCAAAATTTCAGCCAGATTAACTACTCAGGTAGGCCACATGGGAAATGTGGATGGAAAGCCAACCATAGGTTCGTATCTGGGGCCACGACAGTGTTCATCTCTCATCAAACCCGTTCATCAGGTGCAAGTCACCGGGATGAAAGGTAATTTAAAAAATCAACCTGATCTAAAATAAATTCAGGCCACACCGCTTGAACTTATAGGTTTACAAGCAATTTTACACTGATCGCATTGGTGTGGTCCACTCGAATTTATTTCATCCCACTGATTTTATTCATGTACGGTTCTAATAAGGGTTCTAACCTGATGGACGGAATAGATTTACATATATAAGATGATGGGCCACACAGAGCTCGGCTGCTTTTACGCGCTCAGTAAAACGCGTGGTACACGAATCCGTCTACTCTATGTCGTGTCACCTGTCATTCCACACGCCGACCGATGAATGATACATAGCTTAATTGCTTTGGTTTTAGGACCAGGGCCCACTTAATTAATGGCTACAATCACTTTACACGTGTGCAATGAGAGGCGCACGGAACAGGAATAATCCCTTCCTTTTTCTTTTCATTTTTTCCTTTCTTTTCTCCCTTTACCTTTATCTTTATTTACGTATGCATGACTCATGGCTAACGTATGCATAGCTGAAGCCAAGCCCCAGCTGAGGCGGCTTGACCTCCATGATCCTCTACCGGAGGACTAATACCATCCTCAGGCTTCCGTCTATACAAGTAGGATCCATGTTTCACTGATCCAGACCGTTGATCTTATGAACCCAATGATAATGATCATGACCCACAAATCCTTTGGTCTTTATCTTGCAAGTTGATGGTTAATAAGATAAGTTCAGTAAATGGACAAAGATTGAAAGGCTAGAACGTTCCAATCTTGTGTAGAATTTCGCTTATTCCCATAAGATGAGCGGTTGGGATCATGGAAACCTTTGTGGGTCAGGAAGAAAGAAAAGCCGAGGATGCTGTGTTATCCTTGGGCTCAGGATCCAATAATTCCTCGAGATTGTCGACCCACGTCTAGATCAGGTAATTAAAAAAATACTACAATGGATGTAAAGCAATCTTTTAAATTACAGCCACTTATCTCAAACAGATCTTTGTGGGCCACACACGCCCTTAAAAAATATATAAAACACGGTATTCAAATTTTCTCCTTTATCTTTGATAGCTAACCTACGCCGTGACAGCCCATATCCTACCATCCCCTCCAAAATACACCATAGAATGCCACGTGTACCATATGGTTGTCCACTTTTAAGAAGTGGGCCATCCCAAACCGTGTGATCATACACATACGTACCATAAAATAATCCGACGGTCGTCAGCAAAGTGCAAGCCCTTCCCGGAATCAACGGCGTAGGGCCCCTCACAGCCGAATTTCCAGGTGGGGCCCACCGATATGGATATCTGCTCGAGTGGGTCCCATGGGTCACCACTGCCGGACCGTGGTTAGACAGCGGTGATGAGTGCATGCACACGTAATCCTACTTTCCCGCCAACTCCTAAATCAACGGTGTGGGAGCAACCGGCAATGTGGGGCCCACCAGTCATTCAGGGGGTGATATTTGATGGAGGGTTCTCCCGGACAACCTACATGCTTACGTGGCTAGACAGCTGTGTTGAGTGCATGCACACGTAACTTGGCCTACGTGACACGTACCGAATCATTTCGCTTTCTTGTTTGTTTGTAGGGAGCGGAGAAAATGCCCCAACCCTGCCGTATCTCCACCTGATTTTCCGTATACGTGATGTGCGTCGATGAGATCCGGACCGTTCATCCATTGTTATCATGAATTGATTGTCGACTGGCTAAAAATACCTTACATGAAAATCTTAACCATACAATTTTTGAACCTTTTATTATTATTATTTTGAACCGTTTA
Source organism: Magnolia officinalis (assembly GCA_021015155.1). Lineage (NCBI taxonomy): Eukaryota > Viridiplantae > Streptophyta > Magnoliopsida > Magnoliales > Magnoliaceae > Magnolia > Magnolia officinalis. The sequence goes on along the minus strand of JAJHSJ010000009.1, from coordinate 63,622,804 downwards.
TTGTTATTTTTTTTTGTACTCAACGGATCTAAAGGTTAATATTTATGGCCCACTCAATGTATGGTCATGATTTCATCTTTCCATGCAACGTGTGTAAGGAATGATGTAGGGGCACACTACTTTCCGTACATCCAGAAGCACTGGATTGGTTCCTTTGCTTGTGGGAGCCTCGTCGAGTCAATTCCTTATCTGGAAAACAATGGTTACAGATAAGATGGATTATCGGTCGTCATGCATAACGTGTTTGGCGTCTTAATGAAGCTGTCTGGTATAAGTGGGGCCCACGGTCGGTGATCATGACCGTTAAATCAGATGGGCCCCACGATAGAGGGGATATGGATAGATATTAGGACTGAAGGTTCCTACGAAAGTCGACCGTTAAATATGTGGACTATAAAGAGGCAGTTGACGGGCTAGACTGGTATGTCGGTTTTACACCATTTAGAAAATGGTGGTGACTCACCCTCCTCACATGTGGGACTGGTGGAATTCAATCATCTAAACTGATCAAGCAATCCTAAGCGTCCAATTAATTACTTTTAAATGGATGGTTTAAAAGTAAGTAGCGAGTGCTACCAAATTCGAAGTTTCCTCAGTGCAACCTTTGTTTGGCTATGCTGCATGCATGGTTTGAATGAGGAGCTTAAACGGTCTGGATTGCAGTACAACCATGCGATGTGTACAGGTGAAGAGCCACACCAATTTTTAAATGGTGTAAAACTAATACACGAGTCTTTCGCAGAAACAAAGAGGGACGCGGATTGGGAACGCGGTTTGGCTACTGGCTAGTGACGCTGCCACCAGCCAGGTGGCTGGTGGTCGGTTCTATGTGGACCCACCATTAAGTATGTTTTTTTTATCCACGCCGTCCATCCATTTTGAAATATAATTTTAGGGATTTATGCAAAAAAATGAGGTAGATCTAAATCTCAGGTGGACCACAACATGGGAAAACAGTAGTTATTGAATGTCCACCATTAAAAAACTCCTAGGACCCACTGTAATGGTCATTTGACATCTAATCTATTTATTAGGTCATAAATACTTGGATGAAGGAAAAAAATATATATCAGCTTGATCTAAAACTTTTTTGGCCCTCGAGAAGTTTTTAATGGTGGGTGTTCAATCAACACTGTGTGGTCCACTTGAGATTTGGATCAACCTCATTTTCGGGATCATAGCATAAAATGATCTGAAATAATGGATGGACGGCATGGATGAAACACATTCATTATGGTGGGCCCACATAGCACTGACCACTAGTCATTGGCTAGTCGCAGGGTCAGTAGCCAATCCGGAAAAGGAATGGATACGGTGCTGTGTAAGCCGCAACCATGATGTGTGTTTTATACCAGCCGTCCATTCATTTTCCCATATAAGATTAGCCAAAAAAAATAAGGAAGATTGAACATAATAAGGCAACACAAATAAAAATAAAGGGAAAACATATTATTTTATGATATGAGCCTAAGATTAAGTAGATCCAAGCCGTTAATAAAGTCACACTGACTTGGATGAAGGGAAAACACAAAGATCAGCTTTATCTAAAACTTTTGTAGCTTCGAATGAACTTTTAATTATGGCCGTTCAATCACATCTGTTTCGTCCACATGAGATTTGAATCATCCTCATTTTTGGGCTCTTCGTAAAATGTGCTGAAAACTATATGGACGGCGTGAATAAAACGCATTTATTTTGGTGAGCCCCACAGAACACCGACCAGGAGCCACGTTGGTACTGACAGGGCCAGAATGCAATCCGCGTCCCAAAAAAGTGGAGAGCAGCGGCAAGTGAAACGAAGGCCACAAGTGTTTTTTTTTTTTTTTTTTTTGTCGCTGGTTAGTACATCGCCCTGTGAGTTTTTTATTTTTTTATTTTTAAATTTTTAAATTTTTTTTTGTTTGAGGAGTTAGTTTGTTAGTAGACACGCATGCCAGTACACACACTCCATGTTAGCCACCCCTACTAGGGACCAATACTAAGACCTCAAGTGTTGAAACGAGGTATCTCCCTTAGTCTACTAGTTAAGTTATGGATCTAGGGAACCCTAGTGAGTTCACACATTAGTGTGGCCACCGAGGGATCAAATGGATACCAAAACCTCGGTGTTGAAATGAGCTATCTTTCACTCAGTCTACCACTTGATTTATGGATCAGGGTGTAATGAAGGCCACAAGTTGGATGCGTCGAACCTTCATAATGGGTTCCATGGATCACTGACTCATGGGCTCTGCTTACATAGATGGGGAAATGAGGACTATGATTTGTCATGGACATTGTGATCAACGGTTCAAATTAAGGGTTTAACCTTCATCCAAATTTGTATGATATTATTAACTGGTTGGATGGCTAATAAATATTACAGTGGTCTTGGGATGTTTTTTTATGATAGACATTCACTCAACGTTGTTTTTCCAGTCTAGATTTTTATATGCCTCATGTTTTTCTAATTTACTCATGACCTAAAATGAGCTGAAAAAATTAATGAAAGGCTTGAATAAAATACAAGTGGATTGTGTGGTGTGCCATACACCACTTACCTTAGTAGTGTATTGACCTCACAGGCGCTCCACCATGATCCATCCATCCATTTGGTAAGATTATTTTAGGGCATGAGCCCAAAAATGAGTCGCATTCAAAGCTCAAATGGACCACACCACAAAAAGCAGTAAGGACACTGCAGTTGAAACATTCCTAAGGCGCACCTTGATGTTTATTTTGCCATCCTAATTGTTTATAAGATCATAGTGACTTGGATTAAGTGAAAAAAAAAAAAAAAAACAAAACAAAACAAAACAAAAAGAAATATCAGATTAATCGAAGACTTTTGTATTCCCTATGAAGGCTTTAATGATAGATGTTGAATTCCCATTGTGGTTCACTCGGGCTTCGGATCTCAGTCACTGTTTTTTTTCAAGCCTTATGTTATGGTGGCGCCCATGGAACTTGGTGGGGTCAACACACCATGCCAGTCACACAATCCAATTGACTTCCAGTGAAACATATGTATCGTGGTGGAGCCCACAAAGCATTGACACTAGCCGCTTAAGGTAGCCTGGGGTTCTATGGGGCCCACCATAGTGTATGCATTTTATCTATGTTGTTCATTCATTTTGAAAAATTACTTTAGTTCACGAGCTAAAAAATAAGTTGTGGGTGCGTTGGTGCGCGTAACCAAAAAAAAATTAAAAAGAACTAAAAAAAATAAGGCAAATTGAGGAGTGAAAGTGGGGCCACATAAGTTATGAATCAAGTTGATATTTATATTTTCCCTTCATTCAGATGTGATAAATAAATATCACAGTGGGCCCTAAAAAAGGTTTCAACTACAGAGATTATTGTCACCATTGCTTGTTGTGGTGTAGTCCACTTAAGCCTTCCATTTACTTCTTTTTCCGGGTTTATGCCTTAAAATGATCTATCAAAATAGAAGTAAACACAATGAAACACATATCTAATGATGAACCCCACGGAGTTCCTGACAAGACCTAGCTAGAGACAGACAGTCCATGTGAGGCTGTGGCCTGTGGGGCTCTGTGCTTTATCTACCTTCTCATCCATTTTTATAAATGAATGAACCTATAAGGGATGTTGATGCAAGGTATGAGTGGACCACACTATGGGAATCAGTGGTGACAATGATGCCTACCGTTGGGACTTTTTTGCAGTTTACTGTGATAATTATTTGCAGGAAAAAACATCAGCTTTGTTTAAAACTTCTATGGCACCCAAGAAGTCTTCAACGGTAGCCTTTCAGTACCAACTTCTTTGTGTGATGTGGTCTTTTTTTGAGCTCATGCCTTGTGGTATCTTTCATGGACCATGCTCTAAAATGATATGTCAAAACAGATGGACGGCTTGGATAAAGCACTTACATCAAGGTGGGTCTCCACCCTGGAACAAAGGCAGTAGCTTTGAGTGGCTACCATGATGTATAGGTCTTATCCACATCGTCCGTCCATTTTTTCTTCCCTATTATTTTAGGTAATAAGCCCAAAAATGAGCAGATCCAAGGTTCAAGTGGACCACACCATAGTAAACAGCGGTGATAATGATTCTCACGGTTGAAACTTTTATAAGGCCTACCATGATGTTTATTTTCTATCTAACCTATTCATCAAGTGATGAAGACAAAACACAAATATCAGTTTCATCCAAAACTTCTGTGGCCACCAAGAAGTTTTCAACGGTGAGAGATTAATCCCCATTGTGTAGTCCACTTGAGCCTTTGATCTGCCTCATTTTTGAACCTATACCTTAAAATGATAAGAAAAAATGAATGAACGGTGTGGATAAGACCCGTACATCACTGTGGCCACTCAAAGCTGATGCCCGTTCCCAGCTGAAGAAGGGACGGGGCGGCGGCGTCAGGACCGCAGGACCCAGAAGCGGATTGGCTAGTGTACATCGCACCGTTTATACAGCTGTTGTATTGACGTCAGCAAGTTTCGTGAGTATGATCATAAGGTATGTTTTATATCTAAACCGTCCATTCATTTGGCGAGCTAGTCTTAAAGCTTGAGATGAAACATAATACAGATATAACTATCAAGTGGACCACAATGCAAAACCAGTGGGAGATTGAACATCTACCATTGAAACCCTTTTCGAGGCCACAGAAGTTTGAATCAATACGAAATTTTGTTTCCTCTTCGTTTAAGTATTTTTGACCTTATGAATAGATTGGATGTAAAATAAATATCATGGTGGGCCCTAAAAATTGTTTAACAGTGAAAATCATTATCTCCGCTGTTATTTATGGTGCGGCCCAGATGATATTTGGATATTATTATTTTTTGGATAATGCTCTAAAATGATATCTATAAATAGATGAACGGTGTAGATATAATAAATACATCACTGTGGTGCCATGTAACTTTAATCTCCTTTCACCCGTTCGTAAGTGTTGTCTTTGAACGCCACGTACCTACAGCAGCTATATAGCTGGTGTGAGGTACACCAGCCAATCCGCTTCCGTCCTGGTGGGGGTAGAACCCAATCCGCGTCCTAGCTGGGCCCACATCGAAAGTCGCGAGTCACGTTTCTATCAGGGCCCGAACATCAGGACCCCATGATTTCGTCACGAGTGACGTAACCCATGTGTCAGTTCTTAGGTGGGCCTGCACCTATTGCCTTACCATCAGAAGCCGTTGGTCAACCTTCAATCGTGGCCCACCAAGTGGTCCTACCGATTGATGACACGTGTCACTTCGAGTATACTACTTTTGCCATTAATCCTAGCCCTAGGTGGCACTATTTCTGTCTCACATTCGTGACACTTGTATCATTGTTTGATGGCACCGTTTGGCTGTCATTTGTAGGTAGCTTTCTTGACTTTCAATAACCAAACAAAATACGATCTGATCCTCCCATCTGGAGTTTTTACAGGTGGGGCCCACTTTTTTGGACCGTTGCTATTTTTCCCGGCCCTCAATCAGATGGTTGGGAAAACTCCATCTGGCGGATTTTTGGAGGAGGCCACTATCCATATCATGTCTCATCAGATCAATGGTCCGGATCTGTTGTCCATTGGCCCCACTTGTACAAAATCGTGGCTACGTGGGTCATGTACAAATCCTCCTCAATAATGAAAGATGGCGCCAGAAAATGAGAACGAAATTCAAATGGGGGTTGTTTGATACTCCAGCTGTGTTTCACGCTTGATACGCAGGCACTTAGAAATGGTACACGTGGCATATATTAACCCAAATTAAACCGATTAAATTGTTAAAACTACTGTTTTTAAGTTACCATATAAAAATAAGTTAGTTTGAACAATGCTAACCGTCGATTAGTGGACACTTGTTTCTTGATATATGACCATTGGATATTTTTATTTCTAACCGTCCAAAAAATGTCTATGATGGTTTGATATTCAAATAAGAGTAATTTTTGTTCATGATACATCTAATCTGGTGACCAATTTGGGATGGTTTAGTTTGTATTGTTTTCCATTTCTGAGTAATTTTTAACGGCCTGTGTATCACAGAGCACGCTATGACAGAGTATCAACATATTTTCTGATTTGAATTGGAGAGGTTGCTCCTAACCGTCCAAGTCCAATGTATAAATTATTGCTTTAGACTTTTTAAGACTGTCCAAATAGTGGGGCCCACGGGTTCAGATTTTACGGTGTGGGCGAATGTTGGGCTATATCCCGTCCAAGGTTGGCTCATGATAAGGATGGAATGAAAGCACTTGGACGTTTTAAAATAGGACCGTTAGATTTTTGAAAATACAGCACAAAGGGACCATGCTCAGGGCTCATGCCTCGCCATGGGCCCAGACCGTGCTTGGACAGGCCTTGGACCATTCCCAACCTTACCTTTGGTTGTGGGTCCATGTTTCAGATGGACTACAATTCCTCTCATTTTTCAGGAGCTACGCTGTGGGAGACGGATTGGCTAGCTGGTGGTCGGTGCTCTGTGGGACCCTCCATGATGTATGTGTTTCATCCATTCCATTCATACATTTTTACAGATCATTTTAGGGACTGATACAAAAACTTATAGGGATATAAATCTTTGGTGGACCACACCACACAAAAACAATAATGATTGGATATCCACAATTAAAATCCTCCTAAGGCCCACCGTACTGTTTATTTGACATCCAATCTGTTGATTAGGTCATAAAGACCCAGATGAAGGGAAAAAATAAATATCAGCATGATCCAAAACTTTTATGGCCCCCAAAACGTTTTTAATGGTCAACATTCATTCAACACTGTTTCCTGTAATGTGGTCCACTTGAGATTGATATATATCTAATTTTTTATTTCATAGCATAAAATGATCTATAAAAATAGATGGACTGCATGGATGAAACACATACATCATGGTGGGGCCCACAGAGCACCGACAGGGGAGTAGCCAATCCGTTTCCTAGGCTGTGGGTCTGAAATTCGGGTCCTGTGGTTTGTCCGGATCTCGATAGGAAGGATAGCAAACATAGGCTGGAGCCTGGCCCATTCCTCTATCTGGCCCTTGATCCTCCATCTAAGATGGGTCCCATCATATGAACCATTTGGATCGTTAACACATGAGTTGGATTCAAAGGCTTTCACATACATTTTGAATGAAAATCACTGACTAGTATCTTTATATGATGGTGGCCCACTTGATTATTGGACCGGACAAAGGGCCCAGTTCATCAAGCTCAACCAAGATCAGCTCAGGTCCATTGATCAAGCGCCACCTACATGGGCATTTTTGGGTGTATGGCAATGCTTGGAATGGACTGGACCCATCATGGTCTGGGCCTAGGGCTAAAAGGCCCAGCTACCTTTCACATCGATCGACTTGATCTAGGCCGTTGATTGGGTGGGCCTGGCCTAGAAACTGCTAATTTTGAATACACTCCCTAGACAGTTAAAAAACCGGGGCCGGCATAACCGGTTTCACACATGGATCCAATTAACCCAATTCATTTATCTAACCACCATTGAAAATCATTGGCCCAATGCCCTTGGCCCACAACATGGCACATAAATGTGAGATCCAGGTCGTTAATCTCGTGGGCCCGAGACTGCGTCGTGGCCTTTAAATCAGTTCACGGTCCATACATGCCTATGAATAATAATTAAAAAATTGACATGGCCCACCTCATGAATGGGCCCCATGATTTTTGGGCGACAACCTTATAATGCGTTGATCACTTGATGGACGGTCAATAATACGTTTGAGTGCCACTTGGAGGAAGTATGATTTTGATGGCCACTTGCTACACTAATAGTTCTCATCATTCGATTAACGGTGGATGGAATTGATTGATATAGACATAAGATTTGATGGATGATGCACAAGCGTTCATTTTATGATGGGGCCATGGGCCCACCAACCTGGCCCACTCATTTAATGTATTGTCTGGCCTCTTTTGATTGATATAGACAGATGATTCGATGGATGACGGATGACGCACAAGCGTTCATTTCTTTTATGATCCTAGCACATCATTGTCCTCGTATACGCGTGCTAATGGGCCCATGGGCCCACCAGTCCAACTCTCAATGTGAGCAGGGTCCACTGGTTTTGAGACTGACAGGCTTTATGTATTGTTGGACGCGGATTGCGTCCTACCCCCGCCTGGACGGTAACCGGCTCTGTGGGGCCCACCGTGATGTAAGTGTTTTATCCACGCCGTTTAACGATTTTTTTCAGAAAATTTTAATATGTGAACCAAAAAATGAGGCAGGTCCAAGGCTTGAGTGGACCACAAAGTAGGGATTGAAGGTCCACCATTAAAAGCTACTTGGGAGCAGGAGAAGTTTGGGATCAAGCTGATATTTGTGTTTTCACATCTTCCACGTCTACATGACCTTATGAATAGGTTTTATGGTTAAAAAAAATAACATCATGTGGGCCCTTGGAAAGGTTTCAATGGTGAGTGTCATATCATTGAACGGCGTGGATAAAATACTTACATCACGGTGGGCCCCACAAAGCCCCGTCGGGACGAATTACCGTCCGGGCGGGGGTAGGACCCAATCCGCGTCCATGTATTATTTCGCCTCTTTTGATTGATATAGATCGAAGATTCGATGGATGATGTGCAAGCATTTCTTTTACTATGATCGTGGCATATCTTCATCCTCAAGGGTAGAGCTGTACACGAGCAGACTAAGGCTCGAGTACTCGCTCGACTCGACTCGGAATACTCGACTCGTACTCGACTCGTCTGAGTTAGAGCCGAGTACGAGCGGGTTTCCACTACTCGTTTACATAACGAGTAGAGTTCGAGTCTAGAGGTACTCGACTCGGTACTCGACTCGTAACTCGTCTCGTACTCGACTCGTTCCTCTGTATATAAGCCCTACCCAAAAAACCCTACCCACACCACCCGTTTTTCATTTTCAACCAGCGAGTAGCCGAGCACCCTTTTTCCCGCCCGTTTGAAAAAAAAAAAAAAAACCCTCTCTCTCTCCTCCCTCCCTCCCTCTTCCAGAGCTCGGCCGGACTCCGGCCGCCCCTCTCTTCTTCCTCTCTCTCTCTCTGTCTCACTCGCCCGTCGCCCGTCCCTCTTCTTCCCTCTCTCTCTCTCACACTCGCCCGTCCCCTGTCCGGCGGTGCTAGACCCTGCCGCTCGTCTCTGCGGCCTGTCCGGTGACGGAGCTCGTCCCTGTCAGTCGTCCGGTTTAAAATCGTCCCTGTCAGGCTGCCACTCGTCTCGCCCTGCCCTGCACGCAGCTGCCGCCTGCCGGTCGTTCCTGCCCAGCTCGCCCGGTAATGTGTGGATTTTTTATTTTTTATTTTTTATTTTTAGAAATTGTTTAATAAAAAATAAAAAATAAAAAATGTTAATATAGAATTTGTTTAACATAATTTTGGGATTAACCTGATATTTGTGTTTTCCTTAAATATTCGGTGGATAATTAGTTGTTAATATAGAATTTGTTTAATATAATTTTGTTAATAAATTGTTAATATATTTCATATTTGTGTTAATATAGAATTTGTTAATCAGTTGTTAATATATTTGTGTTAACTTGATATTTGTTAATACATTTGTGTTAATATATTTGTGTTAACCTGATATTTGTGTTAATATATTTGTGTTAACCTGATATTTGTTAATATAGTTGTTAATATATTTGTGTTAACCTGATATTTGTTAATATATTTGTGTTAACCTGATATTTGTGTTAACCTGATATCAGTTGTTAATATAGAATTTGTTTAATATAATTTTGGAATTAACCTGATATTTGTGTTTTCCCTAAATATTTGGCACATGGATATGAATTATTTGTATTATTCTACTTGTAGACTTGTAGACAGTATAGGATAATCAGTTGCCCATTTGAGGATTTCTATGTTGCCAGACATAGATTCAGTGTGTTCTTGGATGCATAGAAATTGCTCAAATTGTCCCTTTTTGGACAGTTCAGGGTTAGATAGATTGTAATGTCTTCATTTATTCCAATTTAAATGCATATGCCTGTTCCGGTTTCGTCTCTCTCCTTTTTCTCTCTGGATATATTTCATGTATTTATTTCCGTCGTCAAATGTCCACACTTTGTGTTGATGATTGACATGGGAATCAAATACAAGATTAATATATTCTGGAGAGATAGGGGAGATGCTGCCGGAATTTCGGCGTAGCATTTAAATTGGAAAATGAAGCATTACAATCCATCTAACTTTGAATGGGTGACTGATTTAGACAGTTAAGTAATTACGCCCGTCTAGCGGTCTAGCCATCTAGGATCCTATCTCCTAGGTATAGCTGTATAACATATCGAGAATTTTATTTTATAGATGGCTAGTCAAGACGAAAGCCCAAATACCCCTGGAATGGGTGCATCGGCCACATCTCCTCTAATAGTAGAGGGAGACACAGACACGTCAACCGCATGCAAAGGGAAGAAGAAGAGATCAGCAGTGTGGGATGATTTCGAAGATGTGACAGTTATGGTGTACAGAAGATAAAGTGTAATCACTGCAAAGGGTTATTCAGCAAGATTCCAGGAGGATCTACGACACATCTAATTAGACATTTGAAGACGTGTCCTAAGAAAGCAAGACTCCCTCCTCCCGGCCAACAGACGTTGTCATTTACGAAGTCAGAAGGGGACGACTCCCAAGGCGTAGTGTCCACTCATAAGTTTGACAAGGAGAAGCTGAATGAGTGGTTTGCTAGATTAGTGATTTTGGAAGAAAAACCTTTCAGAATGATTGAAAGTAAAGGGTTTAGGGCTTTCTGTCAATTCCTTAACCCTCGGGCCGAGAATGTCTCCCGCGTCACAGTGCAGAGAGAAAGCATGAAGATGTACGCAAAGGAGAAGATGAAACTGAAAGAAGTTTTAGCTTCAGTGACCAGAATAGCTTTGACTTCTGATTTATGGACGGCGTCTAATCAAAGAAAAGGATACATTTCATTAACCGCTCACTATGTTGATAAGGATTGGAAACTATGCAAGAGAATTTTAAACTTCAAACACCTTCCTCCTCCACATACTGGTTTACTTATTTCAGATTGCATCTACAGTTGTCTAGAAGGCTGGGGCATTGAGAAGAAAATTTCAGCAATAACTTTAGACAATGCTTCAGCAAATGACAGTGTCATTTCATGCTTACGTAACCAATTCAGGGCTACAGGAAATTTATTTTTTGAAGGAAAAATATTTCAGGTTAGATGTTGTGCCCATATTGTAAATTTGATTGTACAAGAAGGGCTGAAAGCAATCGATGACACTATAGAGAACATAAGAAAGTGTGTGAAATATATAAGGGGGTCGCCATCGAGACTGAGTGTATGGAATGACATCATCCAACGTTTGAATGTGCCATCTAAAAAAACGTTGAAGTTGGATGTCTGTACACGTTGGAACTCAACCTATGAAATGTTAGATGCGGCAATGGAATTACAACTTGCATTTCCTGAATATGCGGCGCGTGACAGAACGTATTCTTGGTTGCCGAGCACAGATGATTGGGCCAAAGCACAACAAGTTCACACATTTCTCCAAGTTTTCTACGATTGCACGAAGATTTTTTCTGGGAATCAGTATCCAACCGCGAATCTGTTTCTTTCCGTCTCTTTGGAGGATTAAGGATGCTCTGCGGAAAAATGTCAGTGCGGGTCCAGATTTCATACGCCAGATGACAGTTGGTATGAAGATGAAGTTCGATAAATACTGGGACGAATGTCATCTGTTGATGTCCTTGGCAGTTGTTCTTGATCCCCGTTGTAATATGGGATTGGTTAGCTTTATTTTCATGAAGCTTTATCCTACTGAAAGAGCGGCAGCAGAGACGTCTAAGGTTCGTGAAGCCCTTGAAGATCTGTATAAATCGTATGTTAATACTTTACCTGCAGCGGCAACGGGTGTTGAAGGAAGTAGAGATGCGGATATTTCTGTACCTGGTAATCCAGATGTGCTAAATGAATACATATCATATTTGGCACAAGCACGAATGGGAGTTGATACTAAGGAATCAGAGTTAGAAATGTACCTCAAGGAGCCAATCGTAGTGCGAGCTGAATTTGATGTGTTGGAATGGTGGAAGATGAGGGTTAGTGAATCAAAATACCCTACATTATCTGTGATGGCACGGGACATATTATCAATACCAGTTTCAACAGTGGCATCAGAATCCGCATTCAGCACAGGGAGCAGGGTTGTGAGCAAGTATCGAAGCTCACTTTCGCCAAACACAGTTTGAAGCGTTGATTTGTACGCAAGATTGGTTGCGCCCGATATGGGGAGGAGATATGAATGATGATGATGAAGAAGAGGAGATTGAGATTCATGACGTCTCTACCTATAGATCAGTAATTATTTTCGGTTTTTCAAATTTTTTTGGCTGAATGTTGAATGATCTGTAATATTATTTCACTGCAACTGCAAACACGAAAGTGTTGGTCCTTTTGGAATGTGGTTTGGAAGACTTTGAATCATTGATATTTATTTACATATGCCTGTTCATTTGCTTTTATTTTTGAATTTTGATACATTTATATTGCTTTCTTTTGTTGCTATATCAAGTTCAATTTATTTATCAATATTCTGATTTTTTTATTAAAAATTGAATGTAGATATGTCGTCATCTGAGCCATCGTCAAACATTTGGGACTATGCTTCCCTAGTTGAATCACCGCCACGGTCTGGAAAAAAGATGTGTGGTTTGTGTGGCGCAAAGTTTGTGCACAAGACTAATCGCTTTCGCCTACACTTGTCATGTCGAGGTGGTGATGCAAAACCATGCCCCAATGCCCCTAAGGATGTCCAAATTCTTTTTCGAGCCCTGTTAGATTCGAATAAAAAGCCTTCCACTCCATCCAAACCTTCTGCTTCTGGATCTGGTACACAAATGACATCCACAAAAGATGCAGAGGAGGAAGCCAGATTAAAAGCTTTGGAGGAAGAACAATTCCAAATCGCCATAAAACGCAGCATGGAAGATGCTTCTAGACTTCAGCGATATTCGAGTCAAAGACAACACGATGTTGAAGCAGGGTCAAGTTACTCGTCGAGTACGACAAACAAGAAGAAGAAAAAGAGTAACAAATTGAAATTCCTAACTCGTCTCGGTGAATTTTATAGGGCATTGGGTACTACATACAATTCTTCACATAAAGCAAGTTTGAAAAATCTAGTTGAAAGTGTAGAAGAGCACGAAGGAAAAATCTCTTCGCCTTCTGACTCAGAGGAAGTGAATCAATTTGTATATGAAAAAATAGATAGCAGTTCCGATGGATCAGATGACAATACAGGAACAGGAAGACACTCATCTTATAGAGGTTATTAGTTATAAATTGTCATTTTGAACAATGTAATGTAATTATGTAAATACGTTAATGTAATTATGTAACAATAAAGACACTCATCTTTATTGTTTCGTTTAATTTCGAATTTCAATTGACAATCGAATTGAAATTCAAATTAATTTCAATTTATAACTTGAACTTGGCTCAAAGCTCGAACTCGCCTCGAAAACTGGCACTCGGTACTCAACTCGTGTGCTCGTACTCGGACTCGACTTGAAAACTCGCACTCGGTACTACTCAACTCGTGTGTTCGTACTCGAACTCGCCTCGAAAACTCGGACTCGACTCGACTCGTTTACTACTCGTACTCGACTCGTACTCGGGCGAGTAGAGTACGAGCAGGGGGTCATGCTACTCTCGGCCGAGTAGAGCCCGAGTACGAGCAGCGGTCGGTCGTTAAGAGTCGAGTACGAGTAGGGCGATACTCGACTCGACTCGACTCGTGTACAGCTCTACTCAGGTGTACATCAAAAAGCAGGAAAAGTGATGAAGGGGAAAAGGAGTCGAACCGAGTCGAGCTGGCCTCGGCTCAAACTTAGCTCGGCCACTAGCTGACCTCAACTCGAACTCGGCTCGACTCGGTCCTCGAGCTTGACCGGCCAACTTAGCTCTATTCGGTCAGCAGCTAGAGCCAGTTCGAGACGAGTTCGAGCCGATTTCGCCTATGCAACATTTTCATAAACACTTGGACTGCACCTTTAAAATCTCATTGTATTTGAGACAACAACAATGGTTTTACTGGTATTTTATCAAACACCTTCTAAGTAACATAAAAATCAAGAAAAAAAAATGGTATTGGTTTCATATACATACCTTCCTTGCCACCAGCTACATTTCATTGAGTCATTTCATCAAACACTTAGTGAGCAACATCAATATCAAAGTAACCGAGTCATTGAACTGGTTCGATCCAAGTTCAATTCAAGCTGAGTTCGATCTGAGTCGAGTCAAGCTGGGGCCAGCTCGAACTCAGCTTGAACTTATTTTCGAGCTTTAAAAATCAGCTCGACTCGGCTCGAACTCAGCTTCAAACCGAGTCGAATCGAGCTTTTTCGAGTGGAGTCGAGTGAGCTAACCGAGCTAGCTCAGTTCGTGTACACCTCTATTCATCCTCATATACGTGGTAATGGGCTTGTGGGCCCACCAACCCAACCCACAATGGGAGTTGAGTTCGCCCGGGTATATCCATGTTGTCCATTTGTTTTTCAACTAATTTTAAAATGTGGTCCCAAAAATTAAGCAGATTCAAATCTCAAGTGGACTACACCACCAAAAATAGTTGTGATTGAACGCCCACCATTAAAAACTTTCTAGGGCCCACTGTAATGTTTATTTGCCATCCAACTTATTGATAATGTCAACCTAACCTAGATGAAGAAAAAATATAAGGATCATCTACATTCAAAGCTTTTGTGGCTCGAAAAAAGTTTTTAATGATCACTCACTACTGTTTCTAGTGGTATGGTACACCTGAGATTTGGATCTACTTAAGTTTTAGTATCAAGTCCTAAAATGAGCTCGAAAAACTAATGGATGTACATCATATTCGTCAATGTGGTTTAAGAAAATGGTTCATACTCATGTTGACCTCAGATCAACTAAACTTGCAAATATCTTATTTCTTAGTATATGCCATAATAAAAACAAAAACAAAAATCTCTCAATATGAAATGATAATTTTACTCTTTCCATTATGGGCCCCTGTAGACACCCCACCCAGGCTGATATCTTGAGAAAGCTAGAACAATCCGAGAACCATGGTCTAATCCATACCAAACCCTAATCCCAAAACCAACCCTGATCCAAAACCCTAATCCTGACCTGAGCCATCACGAGTCATCATTCAAAGCCAAAGCAAACCCATTTGAGCTTAAAAGCCCGAAAAGTGGACTACTGGACAAAGCAAAACATCAGATAAAACCCACCGGTTAAAGCTCGGCCCAAACCAGTAATCCAATTATCTCCGCGTGCGAGACATGTGTCTCCTTTGAACAACAGATGTCTCTCGTCCCAAAGTCAACTTTCATATGAATTAACCACCACCCCCCTACCCACCTTATTTACCATTTTACCTACCTCCAAGAGCCAATGAGAGCATGTCACATGACATTCTTCTCTCCTCAACCAATCTCAAGCTACCATGTCAGCTTTTACCCTTCCCAAACCCAGCAATTAGAGCAATGTCATCGGAAAAGGTTATAAATAGTCATCTCCTCTTGACATTTCATACACAACAATTTCAATAGAGAAAACTTTTCTCATTTCAAAGAGAGAGGGGGAGAGAAAGGAAGAGAGTGGGGGTGAGAAGGAGCTCTCAAGCCTCAAAGTTCAGATTTTTCAGCTACCCCTTAGCCTCCTCTCAACCATCTCAAACCCCAAGTCTAGCCCAGATCGATCATGGTGCAACCCATGTCTTAGCCTTCTTAAGATAAAGCCAAAGATATTTTCATTTTATATATAAGCATTCATTATGACATCTATTCCCTTCTCAACCCCCCTGCTTCTCTAGATCCCTAGTGAACGTACGCTCTATGACTTGCCGTACATCAGATCCTGTCACATCAAAAATTCCTCGTAATCTAGTCCAATTTTCTTTACCTTTTTACATAAGCATCATCACATCCATTTTCTAGACACATTGTTAGACGTATGCTTTGTGGCTTGTCGAAATCTCGGATCTTGCTGCATCAGAAATCCACATGTACCTATTTCGACTACATCATCCAACCTTTGAGATTATCTTACCACACTAAGTAGAGACCGTACATTTGTACAGGCAGAGAGGGTGCCTAATACCTTCTCTCTTTAAAACCGAGGTCCCTTACATGGAATCCCGGATCGCAGACCAGGAGTCAATCTAAGGTGGGAGAATCTTCGGATTTCTCCAACCTTGAGTATTCCGCGGGTTCTAGCCGACTGCGGGATTCTAAGATTAAGTGGTAGTGGCGACTCCAAACTGACATCACACACACCCTTAAAGGACACCAAACCACTTCAAAATATTGCTAGATCAGCGTGGGCGCCGATTTCCAACGTTCACATAATGGCGACTCCACTGGGGACATGCTAGAGCGCGCTAGCTGAGACCTGACTCGAAAGTGTGTGGTATTCCAATCTCAAGGGACATTCATCATTGCATTCATATAAAAAAATACATAACAGTCATGAGACAAACAAACAAACTAACTAAAAAAACATAAATCTTTGGCTTACACTTGTTTGACATCAATCCTAGCCACGATACTCAATCCTATGCAACTATGGCTACCCATAAAGAAGAGTCGGCAGCTCTGCCAGCTTCTGAAGCATCAGCATCGGCACCGGCGCCGACACCTCCAACAGCTCCAATAGACTCATCAACTACTGTAGCCATGAATGAAATGGCCCAAAATCTCTAAGCATTACAAGAGTTATTGCTTCACTTGGTACCATGCGTTATACCAAACATGCAAGCAACACAGCCTAGTGTGCAAAACAGCTCAAACCCACAAACTCATTTTACTTTCTCCCTCATTCCCTTAGTAAATCATGTTCTCCCTCTTCCTGCAGAATCAGCCCAACATACAAACGGAAGCAACCCTCCCGCACATTTTCATCCTAATAGGAGATCCAATCAATTCCAAGGGGCAAAACCCCTCTCGACCGGTCCCTCCGAAATTGAAGAGCTTCGAGAGTAATTACAAGATATACAAAGGAAGCTACGGAAGCAGTAAGGGTTGGATCTCCCATCCACCAAGTTCAGGGACCTTTGTCCCTTCCCTGATGCAATGGTACCTCAAGACTTCGAGGTACCAAAATTCAGCAAATATGATGGTACAGGGTGTCCCATGGACCACTTAAGAGGATTTTGTGGAGAGCCGAATACTGTGGCATGTAATAACGGAGTGTTGATCCGTTTGTTTCAAAAATCCTTAAAAGGCGATGCATTAGGTTGGTACACGCCATTGGACTACCATCGAATTAAAACTTGGAAACAACTTTGTCACGCTTTCATTGATCGTTTCGTGTACAATCTTAATGTAGCGCCCAAGAGGGCTGATTTTGCTGCCCTAAGACAAAGGAATGATGAGTCATTGTCAACTTACGTTGGACGATGGCGGGCCATGGCCGCCAGAATAAAAACACCTATTAATGACGAGGAGCAAATCTATATGATCATCCACTAGACAAACCTGAGTATCTCTATATACCTCGTCTCGTATCCATATGCCAACTTTACCCAATTCATCCTTGTCGGGGAACAAGTCGAAGCCGGAATAAGGGCTGAGACGATCTCCCCTTGGCGGCTTGATCAGGCCTCCCCGGTATAATGAATAGTGGAAGGAATGTCTATTGAATACGAGAATGGTAACAGAAATGTTCCTGACCTCCATCTAACAAAAAAAGACAAACTCGTCACCTCTACCCAAGGTACTCAATTCGCTCCTCAAGAGGAACAATGACAACAACAACAACAAATGGAGTTTTCTCAGTACCTCAATCATGGTCAACAGATGAGGATGGCCCGGGAACCTAGGAAGTTACACCGATAGCCCAAACTTACAGTGAGATACTAGCCATGCTAGTCTAAAGGCAAATACTTACACCGCTACTACCTAGGCTCCCACCAAACCCTCTGCCACCAAATTATAATGAGAATGAGTACTGTGCATACCTCCAATCCCGAGGCCACACAATGGACCGTTGTTTAGCCCTGAAACATGTGGTCCAAGATCTGATTGACAACCAAACGATTGTGGTTACATTTCCTGTTGTTGCCACCACCAATTACACGTTATAGAATCCCCTGTCACTGTATCAAGTAAGCCCCATCTCATTGGGCACCCCTGTCACTAATAACATTTAGGGAGAATCGCCTTGTCATCCAGTATAATACATCCATTCAATCATTACCAATCCGACACCAATACTCCCGACTCTGCAAGGGGCATGCCCATCCAGTCCAATTTCTGCGCCGTTAAATATGCAAGGGGCATCTCCGGCCGGTCCAATCTTCGTGCCCTCGGAGCCACCCCTAATCAATCCAATCCATACATCCCCTGTCTTGCAAGGGGCACCATCTGCCTATCTAAACCTTGCTCCAACTGTAATGCTTTAAGAAAATTCTCCTTCCCCGATCAACATACCACATGCCCTAACAAAATTAGGGCCCAGCTTCAATCATGCGGTAACTTTTCAGGAAGGACATTCTGGTACTCAAAAGGGATTTACCTAGCTCTACTCAGTCTTCAATCCTTCAAGAGAAGAGTCTAAGATGAGTGGTTCCCGCCTCTAGGAGAAAGGTCGAAAAAGAAATTAATGTCGAGATCGTGATTAACCACAAAGCATCAACTATCACTTTTCAGGTCTTTGACATCACAGCTTCATTTCATCTCCTCCCTGATCGGTCTTGGATCCATAGAGTCAAGGCTCTCTCTTCAATTCTTCACCAAAAGGCTAAGTACATTTTTGGAGACAAGGCGTTGACCGTTCTAGATGATTCCGAACAAATCTTTTTGATAGAAGCAGTCAACCGTCAAGAGCTAGATATCCCGATCATAGACATACGATGCTCCAATGAGGATATCCCATACCATAGTCTCGAGTTCGAGATTGTGAATTGCATGCCTCATGCATATCCCATCGGATCAAACAATGCCTTCCCTTCAGTCGAGCACCAACATTTTTATTACCAGCTTGAATATCAAGAAAATGTAGGCATGACAGGACTGGAATATCAGCCTCCTAAGGGTGAGGTACCAAAGTACAAATGGACCGAAGGAGGGCAAAGTTAGCAAGAGGAGGATGATCCCTTCAGCCACACATCAATCAAATCCATCAAAGAAGAGATCGTCTATCTGGTAGGCAGGCCAAGATCCACCATGGAGGATCAAATGAGCGAAACGAGCCTAACTGAGTCATTTGAAAGTGACTCAGACAAGGGGCAAGAATTATCCCTGATTGACTGGACCACGGTCTGGGTCCCACCTGAGCAGGAAGAATTCAAATACTCACAATGCATCGGGGATGAGCTAAGGAAAGTGACATCTAACACCAACTCAGAGCCCAATTCCAAACTCATCACGACATTTGGGCACGACAATGACGGCCCACCTACTGATCCGTCTAGCCCTGCGTCTTGAGGGGAGGGTTGTACAGTGCAATAGTTGGTTTACGATCCCTAAGATGGCACAATAAAAGAAAATAGTATTTGGCTCCTCGAGCCGAATCAGGTAATCTCTGGTTCATATCGTTGTCTTTCTTAAAAAAAAATTTTAAAAAAATTTAAAAATTTTAAAAAGCTAAAAACATTAGATATATTCGAAATGCCAAAAAAATCAAATACTTGTTAAAATCCAAAAAAATAAAAAAAAATAAAAAATTTTTTAAAAAGAAAAGAAAATTTCCAAAAGCTAAAAACATTAGATATTTTCAAAATACCAAAAAAAATCAGATACTTGTCAAAATGCCAAAAAATCATATATTTGTCAAAATCCAAAAATAAAAAATAAAATCAGAAAATTCTCAAAAGACAATAACAGTAGAAAATCTTTCAAAACTCACAAGCAATAATGTGACAAATACGTCTGTTACAACACCCAAGTTTGAAGTTGACTCATATAATTTCGATCTAGAGTTATACTTCAAACTCGTGGGTTTGAATAAAGTCCAAGATATAGAAAATGATGATCTGACTCTCGAGCTAGAGGATTCCCTCCGAAAGTTCAAAGCAAAGGCCAATGTCGTCGCGGACGATTTTGAAATTGTGAACTTGGGATCCCCTGAGCTCCCTAGAAAAGTACGCATCAAGAGATCCTCGCATCTTGAATACAAGTAGACAATGACAAAATTCTTAAGGCCTGGGGCTATCCAACTTTGGGTTCTCCTATGAAGCCTTACCCAGATCAAATGAAGAACTAATCATACACCATCTGCTATGAAGCCGAAAGTCAAACACATCAAGCAAAGCTGTCAAGATCATGTTTGAAGTTCACGATGGAGTCTTACTGATGAACGATGGAGATAAGCTATTGCAGCATGTCAGGAAGTGCTTCGAGTATCTAAATCTTGTACAACTGATCCATGTGCATGCTTCGAATCTTTATAACCTGGCAACACCCTAACCCTCTTTCATTATGGGGTGTGGACATCATCGAGAGAAAGAACCCAAAGGCATGCAATGGTCATGAACACATTCTCATGTCAGACAAAAGCAGACGGCGACAACATCCTACATCATCGGTACAAATGAAGAAAGAAGTTAAGGAAAATGATTGGTGGTAAGCTCGATGCAACCAACTATATCTTGCAGACATAAAGCACACAACGATCGCTAGGACCAACGACAAACAAGTCTAAAAGAAAGGTTAGCAACATGGTAACAATGCACATCTTATCATTGCGCTTACTAGATCCAGCGGGCAAGTCCAAGTCACCTGGGATGATTCACTGATCGTTTGCGAAGATTCTTCTGGGAGGTTCCCTTCTTCTCACCATCATTAGGGGTAAAAATCTTCTAGAGCCCATCAACACCGACAACGTGAATATCTATCATGGGTAATCCTACCTGACTATGTCAACAACTACAATCATAAAGTTAAAGTCAAATAACAAAAGGTTAGCATCCTAAGATACATTCTATCATCATTCATTGCCTCTAATGAGTGTTCTAAAAAATAAAGGGTTCAAAAGAAAGAAGAAGGAAAAAAGATAAAGAAATTTAAAAAAAACGAACGAATAAAGCGCGCAGTCCAAAAAAATAAAAAATAAAAAATAAAAAGAAAAAGAAAGAAGAGTCGAACCAAATGAGTGAGAACACAAGTCACCAACCCATTTCCCTTCAGGATAGTTTAACTCAATGTCAAGAGCTTTACAATCGTGATTGAAGATAAAGTCAGGTAGCTCACCAATCGGCCAACAATGAATGGAGTCTAACTTCCCACCTCTGCTACTTTAAAAGAAAAGAAAAATCAAAAGAAAAATAACATGTCTAAGCGAAATGGGCGAGGTGAAAACCCGAAAGGGCGCCTCGAGTAAAAACAGCGGGCATGTAGTGGACTTGGTGAAAACCTGAAAAGACACTAAGGGTAAGAGCACAGCTGCCAGGGGTAGGGAAGAACAAAAACTCGGGACGCGGTGAAAATCCGAAAGGGCACCACGGGCAAAAATGACGAGAAAGCCGGTCGTGGTGAAAACCTAAAAAGGCGTTATGGGTTAAAAATGACTTTAAAAATTTTTTAAAAAAAGGTGCACGTACAAAGGAAGCCAAGGCAACGAGCAAAGAGAAGAAACACAAGGAAAAGATAGGTCCGGATCAGAAGTCTGTCAGACTCTACCCAAATTTAAGAGGCATGATCCTAGTATGCGCTACTCTCAAGGAATCGGGATCCTTATTAAACAACTCAGAGTACTAAATTCGACGTGGGCTAAGTTCAATATTTTGATCCCAATCATCCAAAGCACAAATCCAAACACAAGCATACACCAACAAATTTGGTACAAACAAAAATTTTCATTCCTTTCAAAAAGTCTTTCTGTACATTATTTTCCTTCCTTTACAAATAACAAAAATAAAGACATAAATGCATATACAGGGCAAGCAACCATCGAAGCCAGGGATCATAAGGTAAACCTCTATCCTATCTCTCATACACCGATAGCCTCTGCCTAAGTCTTTCTACCTCCATGCACAGGTAGAAGACACCGTCCCTCTCCAGATGGCGTGATGCAATCATGCTCTCATCATATCGTCGCCCCATTACCAGATGACGAGCTATATCCTCACATGCATGACGAAGGATGGCGAGCTTGGAGATAAGGTGGCCATGCATGGTAAGCAAGAATGATGGGTCAATAAAGGGTCGCTCCTCGAATGCCTCGAAGGAATCATCAACTCCTAACGAGGACGAAGCAGCATCACCGACAATGTCCCATCACCGCCTCGAAGTTCGCACCAAATATCTAACCTAATCTGTCAATAAAAAGTCTGTCACCCGTCAAATCCAAACCGCTCATCAAACCCGATCCATCAAAATGGGGCCTGCCACCCGTCCTGATCCCATCCATCACCATCATGCCGCTATCCATACCATCCAATGACACATCCATGCCCATCCCACCATAAGATAACCCATCCACAAGGCCCACAAATTCAAAGCCCCAAAGGCCCACATTTCAAAGCTCCAGGGGGCCATAGTCCAAAGCCCCAGAGGCCCACAAATTCAAAGCCCACAAGGCCCACGGTCCAAATCCCCAAAGGCCCACAAATTCAAAGCCCACAAGGCCTACGGTCCAAAGCCCCAGAGGCCCACAAATTCAAAACCCCAGAGGCCCACATTTCAAAGCCCATAAGGCCTACATTTCAAAGCCCCATAGGCCCAGAAGGCCCATAGGTCCAAAAGCCCATTTCAAAGTCCACAAGGCCTATTGTCTAAAAGCCCATTTCAAAGCCCATAAGGCCCATTGTCCAAAAGACCATTCAAAGGCTCATCTCAAGGCCCATCTCAAAAATCCCAAAGTCCAAGCCCATTGTCCATAAATCATGAATAATGCCCCATTAATTCGTTAGTGGAGGCCATCTGGCTATTCGATCTAGATATCACAATAAACCAAACGACGACACCCTCCCTCGAGATCAAACGGATATTCCAAAATCCTAAAAATATTTCAAATAAAAACCGTGAGCCCTGCCAACTCATCAGTGGAGGTAACGCGACCGTTTACTTAACTTGCGCAAATAAAAACCGAACGACGATGCCCACCCGGGAGATCGAACGGACATTTTCCAAAAAATCTAAAAATATTTTCAAACAAAATCCTTAAGGAGTCTAGTTCCAAAGAGGATAGTTTTCAAACAAAATAAATTTTAAAAAACGCACGCGGCACACAGTACACTGAGGAATCTTTTATATTTCTAGTTGTGGTCAATGCAAACAACGAAATAAGATTCGATCCCTTCTGGTTTCTCCAGAGGATGTTCGAATCTGTACATGATACAAGTACGGTTGGCCCGATCTCTATATCTAGACAGTCATACGAATGCAAGTAAAAATGGTTGGATATATCTCTGGAAGAATAATCAAACTCAAAGTGAAGAAAAAAATCCATTGTAACCAAAGTATCAAAAATCAGCATCGTGGCATGGTAAAAGATCTACCCGCACATACATAGTCCGGGACGCTTGAAAAGTCTGATTGAGTCCAAGTCGGCGTAGTGAATTCCCTTTAAGGCCGCAGAACGCGCAGGGCAGCTAACCACTTTGATGATTAAATGGAACAAGTACTCCTAAGGTGATTACGTGGCAAAGGAAACGGACAGTATGAGACTCCTCATAAAGCCGCAGAACGCGCAGATGCCCTATTTTTCAGACTTACCCTCCAATGCTATTAACAATCTGACGTGAAAAGGTTGTGATTGTGTAAGTGTTAATCTCATGCTCCTTTGGTTGTCAAATTTTGTGTGCCAAAACATCTATCTGTGTCTTATACTTGTATGATCATTTATTGGAATTCAAGACACCTCAAGAAGCTACATGTTGAAGCCTCAAGAAGCTACATGTTGAAGCCTCAAGAAGCTACAATGTTGAAGTTCAAATCTAAAGAAAAAAAACGCATGAAGTAGTTCTATGTTGATGAAGATCTCAAGCATGTATGGTTCAAGATCTCAAGCATGATATGGTTCAAGATCTCAAGCATGATATGGTTCAAGATCTCAAGCCTGATATGATTCAAATATCTACATTCGTTGAATGGTTGAAGTTCAATGTCCATACGACATGGTTCAGGTTTGAATGACCTTAGGTTGACCCTTTAAGTAGGTCACTTTGGATACATTAATCAAATATTTATTTTACATAAGGTTGGTCTATTCTACGACCAGTCCTAGCTCTTGTTCGACCAGTCCTAGCATTGGTTCGACTAGTCCAAGAAATTCCACGACCAGTCCTAAGTAGTTGAAGATTTTTCGAATTTTTGGTACGCCCACGACCAGTCCTGGAGGTCCTTCGACCGGTCGTAGGTGTGGCTTCGACTCGTCCACGACCAGTCGTGGAGCTACGACTTAAAGTCCAGCAACGAAATCACTGGTCCTACGACCAGTCGTAGGGATCTACGACCAGTCGTAGGTGACCCACGACCAGTCGTAGGGTACTCACGACCAGTCGTAGAACGGCTTTCAAAGATCGCGCTTATTTTTTCAAAAATCTGTTAGAGCTACGACCAGTCGTAGGTTTCTAAGACCAGTCGTAGGAGCGATTTCTGCTTCTATAAATTGAACACGAAATTCAGAGTTTTCATAACTTCAACGCTATTCAATTCAAGAAATTTTCAAGTGATCACTCTGAGATAAGTCGTGTTTATTTTAAGCTAGATTGTGCTTATTTAATATTCCTTTTTGCTAGCTATTTAATTTGATTTTGTTTCTATATTCCAATCTTATTTGAAAAGAGGAATTATCTTATTCCTTCTTCTTGGAATCAAAATCAAATATAGCTACGCCCAACGAGTTAAATCTAAAATCAATTAGAATTTAGAACCTTATGAATGTGAGTATTGGAAATTGAACTTTGACATTCAAATCATCTACTCCGATTGGTTCTACCGGGCTGCTACGAAAAAGGAGAAATCCAGGTATTTTACAATTCTGTAAAATTCATTTACTTTTGGTTTTGTTTGAGGTTAAGCCAGAAAAATCTCATTGTATTGGTTGTCTGAGGAAAACCAGAAAACTCAGAAAAGAGGGGTTTTTGAATTGTGTAAGCCCAAGTGAAAAAGACACAATTGTAAAGGTTTTTGGTGAACCTGTGAAAACCTATTTGTTAGTGAACGCTAATATCCCCTGTGTGAGGATATTAGGAGTGGAGTAGCTTTTTGTGTGTGGCTGTTGGAAAACAGTTGGTGTACACACAAGCGAACCACTATAACTCTTTGACTTGTGGTTTGAATGCTTGCTTAATTTTCATATCTTTTATCATTCGATCTTGTGGAATGTACAAGTGGATGTGAATGTTGTAACTATTTACATTTCAAGCAAGTGTGGGGATTGTTGTAATAATTTAGATCTTACTTCTGCATTTAATTTCAATTCCTTGCTATTTCATTTACTTATATTAAATTGAGTCCTTGATCCAAAAGAGGTTCTAGAAATAAGGTTGTCCTACCATAAGCCCTTGTTGATTATGGTGTAAGGTTGTCCTTAGAACTGAATTTGCATCAATCTCTCGATACCTATTTATCAAGGTGATTTAAATTTAGCTTTGTGAATTGATTCATATTGTAAGGCTATTGGTTTATTTTATTTCCGCTGATTTTATTTTAAATTTGGCATAGTCCTATTCACCCCCCCTCTAGGACATAGCTTGGCCTTTTCAAGTGGTATCAGAGCCTAATAGCTCATTTGTTGCTTTTTATTTGGATTTATTTCCTGAGCTAACGATCTAAGCTATATAAAAAGATGTCAAATTTTGATAGCCTTTCAGTTACTAGACCTCCTCCCTTTGATGGCTCCAACTATGCCTATTGGAAAGCCAGAATGAGGATCTTCCTCAAATCAATGGATGAAAGTGTGTGGCAAGCCACAGTGACTGAATGGAAACCTCCTATCATGGAAGTAACTGGTGTTGATGGTTCAAAATCTATGAAAATTACACCGTATTACCAATGGACCACACTTCAGAAAAATGAGAGTAGTGCTAATGCTAAAGCACTAAATGCAATCACTTGCGCACTATCACCGGATGAGTTCAAAAGAATCATATCCTGTGATACTGCAAAGCAAGCCTGGGATATTTTAGAAATGACACACGAAGGTACATCAATTGTCAAGAAATCTAAAGTCCAACTCCTCACAACTAAATTTGAAGAAATTCATATGGAGGAAAATGAAATGTTTATGGACTTTTACACTAGATTGAATGACATTGTAAACTCAATGTGGGGTCTTGGCGATAAGATCCCAGAAAGTAAAGTGTGTGCAAAAATACTACGCTCTCTTCCTGAACGGTTCAATTCAAAGGTAACCGCAATCCAGGAACTTCGTGATACGGATAATATGAAGGTAGAGGAATTAGTTGGTTCTTTACAAACCTATGAATTAAGTTTTAAAGCTCCTAAAGGTAAATCTATTGCTTTGAAGTCATCTAAAAGTATTATTCAAGAAAATTCAGATTCAGAAAAGTCTGAAGATGATATGGCCCTTTTGGCGAAAAAGTTTTATAAGATTTTCAAAAAAGTAAGAAAAGAGTCGATTTTCAAAAGGCAAATGAAAAGAAACGTTCCAAACCTAAGTCTAAAACTTGGAAATCATTGAAAGATAGTCAATGCTACAACTGTCAAGAATATGGGCATTTAGCAAACAAATGTCCTAAAAAGGACAGATTCAAAAGGAAGGGTATGTTGGCTACTTGGGATGAATCGTCTGATTCTGAAGCCTCTTCTGAGTCAGAAAATTCAGAAACCGAGTCGGGCAGTGAACTTAAGGCCCTTATG
The DNA here is from genome assembly GCA_021015155.1 of Magnolia officinalis. Lineage (NCBI taxonomy): Eukaryota > Viridiplantae > Streptophyta > Magnoliopsida > Magnoliales > Magnoliaceae > Magnolia > Magnolia officinalis. The sequence goes on along the minus strand of JAJHSJ010000009.1, from coordinate 63,596,072 downwards.
ACTCTAGCCAAGTTTACTTTTTCCGATCACGATGATTCAACAAGTGAAGAAAATTTGGATAGTGATCATGAATATGATGAAGATCTTCAAGATGCTTACAATGCCTTATATAAGGAAAGTTGTAAAATTGCTGTCAAACTTAAACTTCAAAAAGAAAAGTTTTATAAACTTAAAGAATGTTTTGAAACTCTTATTTTAGAAAAATCTCAAATTTCAGATAGTTTTGAAAAGTCTAAGTGTGATCTAGAATTCAAAACCTCCCTAATTGAAAATTTGAAATCTGAAAATGAGAAACTTAAAAATGAAGTATCTTCTCTTTTGAGTTTGAAGGACACATGGAGATATGCCCAAGGTGATCCAAAATTAGAAAAATTGTTATCCGGATCAAGAAAATGTGTGGCGATCGATCCGGGTTGGGTTATGATAAAAACACATCTCCTAAACAGAAGAATACTCCTTCCAATTTTGTGAAAGGAGAGACTTCTAACTCAAAAGGAAAAGGTACTAGTCAAGTTTTTTCTAAAAATACAAAAACTTTTCCTAAACCCAAAAGCAGCTATTTTAAAAATCAGATTCGAAACCCACTAGCTGAAAAAATTATTGATTTACTTAAGGAGCTATTAAAATCTAACTCAGTAGGTCACTCTTACAACTATAAACAAAAGAAGACCAATTATTCTCCTAAACCCAAAACAGTACTGAAATGGGTTCCTAAGGTTGCCTGTTTGGTTGCTCACACTGCTTTCAAAGCTACAAGCCATTCGAAATGGTACCTAGACAGTGGATGCTCCAGACATATGACAGGCGACAAAGCACTATTCACGACGATCTTAAAGATATGACTGATGGGTCAGTCACATTTGGTGATGGTAGCAACTGCAAGATAATTGGCAAAGGTACGGTCCAACTCTATAACCTTCCCTTATTTAAAAATGTTTTATATGTTGAGGGTTTAAAACACAACCTGTTGAGCATATCTCAAATATGCGATAACAACCATAATGTTAAATTTTCTAATCAAGGTTGTGAAATTATAAATGAAAAGGGTTCTGTAATATTAACTGGTCGCAGAACTTCTGAAAACTGCTATATAGTAAGCGATAGTAGCTCATCTAAACAAACGTGTTACATGGTCCATACCGATGAGACAGAATTATGGCATAAACGCCTCGGACATGTACACTATCGAAATTTATACAGATTGAGCAAAGGTGAACTAATTAGAGGTCTACCTAAGATGCAAAAAGTAGACAAGATTTGTGGTGAATGCCAGTATGGTAAACAAACTAGGAGCTCTCACAAAAAGGTGAACTCCAATACCACCACAAGACCACTCGAGCTTCTCCACATGGATCTTATAGGACCAACAAGAACGGAAAGTCGAGGTGGCAAAAAATACATCTTAGTTATTGTAGATGATTATACAAGATTCACTTGGGTTTCATTCTTGAGAGACAAATCAGAAACCCTTGATGAAGTGAAAAAAATTATAAAACGGATTCAAACTGAAAAAAGTTCTCAAGTCAACAAGATCCGTAGTGATCATGGATCCGAATTCGAAAATAGCGGTTTTGAGAAATTCTGTAGCGATCAGGGAATATCGCATGAATTCTCTGCACCTAAAACTCCTCAACAAAATGGAATTGTCGAGAGAAAGAATAGAGTGCTTCAAGAAATGGGAAATGTTATGTTAAATAGCATGAAGCTCCCTAGGAATCTCTGGGCTGAAGCAGTGAATACAGCCTGCTACATTATTAACCGTGTTTATATCTGTAAATCTAATAATAAAACGGCTTATGAAATGTGGTTTGAGAAAAAACCTTCTGTCAAATACTTTCGAGTTTTTGGCAGCAAGTGCTTATTTTGCGTGACCGTGAAAATTTGGAAAATTCGACACTAAAAGTGATGAAGGGATCTTTTTAGGGTATTCTTTAAACAGTCGTGCATATCGTGTTCTGAACAACAGGACCGGTGTGATTCAAGAGTCAATAAATGTTGTGATTGACGATCTTTTGAATACACCTGTTCCTAGTTCAGATAATGATGAAGTGCTTATACTTGAAAAACAAGAAACTTCATCAAGTGAACCTAATTCTGAATTTAGGACTGTTAAAGATCATCCAACTTCTCAAATACTTGGAAACCCTCTCACTGGTGTGCGCACTCGTAGACAATTAGAGGACATATGTAACTACGTATGCTTTACATCCCAGATTGAACCGGTTAACGTAAAAGAAGCACTTTCGGATGAAAACTGGATTCTTGCGATGCAAGAAGAACTTAATCAGTTTGTCAGAAATGATGTTTGGTACCTTGTTCCTAGACCTAAAGATAAACATATTATTGGAACAAAATGGATTTTCAAAAACAAATCTGATGAACTTGGAAATATTATTCGAAATAAAGCAAGACTAGTTGTACAGGGATATACGCAAATTGAAGGTATTGATTATAATGAGACATTTGCCCCTGTAGCTCGTCTTGAATCAATCAGACTTTTTATCTCCATTGCATGTTTTAGAAAGATTAAAATTTATCAAATGGATGTAAAGAGTGCCTTTCTGAATGGTGATTTACATGAAGAGGTATATGTTGAACAACCACAGGGTTTGAAGATCCTAAATTTACTGATCATGTGTATCGTCTTAAGAAGGCTCTCTATGGTCTGAAACAAGCTCCCAGAGCATGGTACGAAAAACTGACTAAGTTTTTACTAAGTCATAATTTTCAGATGGGATGTGTTGATAAGACACTCTTTGTTAAGAAGTATAACGATGATATTCTAATGGTTCAAATATATGTTGACGATATTATTTATGGATCAACCTGTACTAATATGACTGTTGAGTTTGCAGATTTGATGAAGTCTAAATTCGAAATGAGCATGGTTGGAGAATTAAACTATTTCCTAGGGTTGCAAGTAAAACAACAACCTGATGGAATTTTATCTCTCAAACCAAATATGCTCAGTGTTTAATCAAGAAATTTGGATTTGAGAAAGGTAAAAATTTTGATACTCCTATGAGTACAACTTTGAGACTCTCAAAAGACTCTGCAGGTAATGATGTGGATCCTAAATTGTATCGTAGTTTGATTGGTAGTTTACTTTATCTGACTGCTAGTAGACCAGATATCGCTTTGAGTGTTGGTATTTGTGCTCGTTATCAATCAAATCCTAAAGAATCTCACTTAACTGCTGTTAAGCGGATTATGCGATATGTCGCAAGTTCTACTAAACTGGGTCTCTGGTATCCACATGAGACTAATGTTCAATTAGCCGGGTATGCAGATGCTGACTGGGCTGGAAACATTGATGATAGGAAATCAACCAGTGGTGGTTGTTTCTACATTGGAAATTGTCTTGTTTCTTGGTTTAGTAAGAAGCAAAGTTCTATATCGCTATCAACAGCTGAGGCTGAATACATTGCTGCTGGAAATGCATGTACTCAACTTGTTTGGATGAAACGAATGTTAAGCGATTATGGAATTACTCAGGATTCTATGATTTTATTTTGCGATAATTCCAGTGCAATAAATATCTCTAAAAATCCAGTTCAGCATTCACGTACTAAGCATATTGATATTAGATTTCATTACATTCGTGAATTAGTGGAAGAAAAGGTAATATTTGGATTACATTCCAACCGAGACTCAACTTGCGGACATTTTCACTAAACCGCTCGACAAAAGCAGGTTTAATAAATTAAAGTTTGATCTCGGTATGTGCAATTTAAATTGAATTTGCATGATTTGGTGTATCATAATGTACATAATTTGATGATTTATTTGCTTAAATTTGAAATTATTTAAATTGCAAATTTTGAGTCGTACTCGACCAGTCGTGAGTGTACACGACCGGTCGTGCTACGACCGGTCGAACACTTACACGACCGGTCGTGAAACTCGGGATTTCACTTTAATTTGGGGATTTTGACTCTTCTTCCTCATTTCTTTTTTCCCACCAACGGCTCTAGCTACGACCGGTCGAACCCACCTTCTTAGTCTTCAAGGTTAGTGGTTCCTTTGCATTTTTATTATAGATTCTTGATATTAGTGTTTCAAATCACTTTCTTGTAGAATCTATTTGGTCGTTCATTGCAAGATTGGGGTTTTATCTTGAAAAATCTGTTCTATTAAAACTCATTTCTTCTATCTTGCATCTTGTTGTTTCATTGAAATCCTCCATTGAAAATGGATGCTAGAGGTAAAAAGAAAACTACTAGAGGTCCCTCTTCTTCTAGATCAACTTCTATTGTACAACGTCATCTTCGGTCTCCCGAAAATGATCCTCCAAATGTTCGGGATTTGCGTATGCGAAATATTATTGTTGAGCGTCCTGTGAATGTTAATCACATTGCTTCATTTGGTATCCCTCCTCTGTTGGAATCTGTGGGATGGGATAACATCTTGCATTGGGGTGGACCTGCATACCAGTCCATTGCCCAATCCATGTTTGCATGTATCTGTGATTTTTCTCTTGAGAATTTAATTTTTAAAGTTGATACTCAAGAAGGATTGTTTGTAGTGGATCGACATTTGATTGCTGATATTATGGAAATACCTGTCAATGATGAGAGCATTCCAATTAATATTTTACATGACAGTCTCTCTGAATCTGAACAGTAGAATGCTTACTAGAGATTTATGTAATTTGGATGTTCATTGGACTCATAAAGGTCATGCACTTCCCTCAAGATTTTTGTTACCCAGACACAGAGTACTACATAGGATTTTCATCTCTAATCTTTATCCTCGTGCTGGCAATAAAACCGAACTCACTGCTTTTATGGTTCGTGTTTTGCATTCTGTCATCTCTGGTGCAAAAATTGTTTACCTTCTTTAATTTGTCATTCCATTATTCTGTCTCGTCAACATCCTGGACATAGTGATATACCCTTTGGTTATTTATTGACTATGCTGGCAAATCATATGCTCGTTGCTATGCCTACTAGAGAAAAACCCATCCATCATCTCCCTTTAATAATTCCAATATTAACAAGATGACTTTAGAATTGGCTGATGGCCAAGTGGATGCTGGTGGTGGCGGTGGTGCTGAAGAAGGAGATGCAGGTCAAGCTGGTGATCCTACTGAAGACGTGAATATGGATGATTTATTTGAAGAACTTGAGTCAGACTCGGCTGATGATCCTGATTTTCAGCCCTCTGATTTTGATGAGAGATTGAATTCCCTTCAAGAGCAAGTGGCTCAAATTCGTGTTACCCAAGATACGCAATTCTCTTATCTACGCAAATATATGAGGCGTATTGCTAAGGGTTTACACAAAATTGATCCTTCTAATCCTGCTCCATCCTCGGGTTCTGACTGATTTTTTTTATGGGTCTGTAATATTTTTTTTTGAACTTTACATACTCACTGACTTTTTGAATTATGCACTAAAGCTCTCTTGAATCTATATACTAACTGCTATATTCATTATTATTGCTGCCCTTCTTCCTTTGTCATTTTGTGACAAAAAGGGGGAGAAGTTTTGGGAGATGTGCTCCTATTATCTATTACTCAGGGGGAGGGAGTTAAGCTTCTCAGGGGTAGTTATGGGAGAATGATGCTAGTTATTTCTTATCATATATATCTGTGCATGCTTCTCTATTGTTGAACTTGATGTAGTTATTGATATATATATCGTGCATGTTTATGTGAACTTGTTGTGAATATTGTAGTGAGTACTTCGTTTCAAATTGAAGTATTATAATTTGGTGTTTTGTCACAAATTTGACAAAGGGGAGATTGTAAGTGTTATGATCTCATGCTCCTTTGGTTGTCAAATTTTGTGTGTCAAAACATCTATCTGTGTCCTGTACTTGTATGATCATTTATTGGAATTCAAGACACCTCAAGAAGCTACATGTTGAAGCCTCAAGAAGCTACATGTTGAAGCCTCAAGAAGCTACAATGTTGAAGTTCAAATCTAAGAAACACGCATGAAGTAGTTCTATGTTGATGAAGATCTCAGCATGTATGGTTCAAGATCTCAAGCATGATATGGTTCAAGATCTCAAGCATGATGGTTCAAGATCTCAAGCCTGATATGATTCAAATTATCTACATTCGTTGAATGGTTGAAGTTCAATGTCCATACGACATGGTTCAGGTTTGAATGACCTTAGGTTGACCCTTTAAGTAGGTCACTTTGGATACATTAATCAAATATTTATTTTACATAAGGTTGGTCTATTCTACGACCAGTCCTAGCTCTTGTTCGACCAGTCCTAGCATTGGTTCGACTAGTCCAAGAAATTCCACGACCAGTCCTAAGTAGTTGAAGATTTTTCGAAATTTTTGGTACGCCCACGACCAGTCCTGGAGGTCCTTCGACCGGTCGTAGGTGTGGCTTCGACTCGTCCACGACCAGTCGTGGAGCTACGACTTAAAGTCCAGCAACGAAATCACTGGTCCTACGACCAGTCGTAGGGATCTACGACCAGTCGTAGGTGACCCACGACCAGTCGTAGGGTACTCACGACCAGTCGTAGAACGGCTTTCAAAGATCGCGCTTATTTTTTCAAAAATCTGTTAGAGCTACGACCAGTCGTAGGTTTCTAAGACCAGTCGTAGGAGCGATTTCTGCTTCTATAAATTGAACACGAAATTCAGAGTTTTCATAACTTCAACGCTATTCAATTCAAGAAATTTTCAAGTGATCACTCTGAGATAAGTCTGTGTTTATTTTAAGCTAGATTGTGCTTATTTAATATTCCTTTTTGCTAGCTTATTTAATTTGATTTTGTTTCTATATTCCAATCTTATTTGAAAAGAGGAATTATCTTATTCCTTCTTCTTGGAATCAAAATCAAATATAGCTACGCCCAACGAGTTAAATCTAAAATCAATTAGAATTTAGAACCTTATGAATGTGAGTATTGGAAATTGAACTTTGACATTCAAATCATCTACTCCGATTGGTTCTACCGGGCTGCTACGAAAAAGGAGAAATCCAGGTATTTTACAATTCTGTAAAATTCATTTACTTTTGGTTTTGTTTGAGGTTAAGCCAGAAAAATCTCATTGTATTGGTTGTCTGAGGAAAACCAGAAAACTCAGAAAAGAGGGGTTTTTGAATTGTGTAAGCCCAAGTGAAAAAGACACAATTGTAAAGGTTTTTGGTGAACCTGTGAAAACCTATTTGTTAGTGAACGCTAATATCCCCTGTGTGAGGATATTAGGAGTGGAGTAGCTTTTTGTGTGGCTGTTGGAAAACAGTTGGTGTACACACAAGCGAACCACTATAACTCTTTGACTTGTGGTTGAATGCTTGCTTAATTTTCATATCTTTTATCATTCGATCTTGTGGAATGTACAAGTGGATGTGAATGTTGTAACTATTTACATTTCAAGCAAGTGTGGGGATTGTTGTAATAATTTAGATCTTACTTCTGCATTTAATTTCAATTCCTTGCTATTTCATTTACTTATATTAATATTGAGTCCTTGATCCAAAAGAGGTTCTAGAAATAAGGTTGTCCTACCATAAGCCCTTGTTGATTATGGTGTAAGGTTGTCCTTAGAACTGAATTTGCATCAATCTCTCGATACCTATTTATCAAGGTGATTTAAATTTAGCTTTGTGAATTGATTCATATGTAAGGCTATTGGTTTATTTTATTTCCGCTGATTTTATTTTAAATTTGGCATAGTCCTATTCACCCCCCCTCTAGGACATATAGCTTGGCCTTTTCAGATTGGTGACCCATAATGCCGCTCAACGCGAGGGACAAGCACAACGTTTTCCTTCAAACCATAATGATATGTGAAAGCCATCTCTTTTTCAACAAGTCAACTGACAATGATACAATGGTAGGCCAAAAGATTCGAACCACTACCTTTCACAACTAGAAGGGTGGGGGTGTTCCACTCGCTTGGTGCTTGTGGCTCATAACCCTCTCAAAGAGGGGATCGGTAAGTAGACACCCTACCCAGGCTGTATATTGAGAAAGCTAGTGAACAATCTGAGAACCAGTTAACCAAGCCAAACCTTATCTCAACCCTAATTCAAACCAAAACCCTGATCCAAAACCCTAACCGGACTTGAAGCATCACAAACCATCATTTTCAAGCCAAAGCACACCATTTGAGCTTAAAAGCTTGAAAAGTGGACTATTGGACAAAGCGGGACATCAGATAAAACCCACCGGTCAAAGCCCGGCCCGAACCAGGCTCGAGCGGTAGTCTAACTACCGCCGATGATAATCCAATTATCTCCACGCACGAGACATGTGTCTCTTCCGAGCAACAGCTGTCTCTCGTCCTAAAGTCAACTTTAATATGGATTTACCCCCCCCCCTCAGCCCACCTTATTTACCATTTTACCTACCTTCAAGAGCCAATGAAAGCATGCCACATGACATTTCTCTCTCCTCAACCAATCCCAAGCTGGCATGTCAGCTTTTACCCCTCCCAAACCCAGCAATTACAACAATGCCATCAGAAAAGGCTATAAATAGCTCTTTCCTCTTCACATTTTATACACAACAATTCCAAGAGAGAAAACTCTTTTCATGTCAAAGGGAGAGAGGGAGAGAAAGGAAGAGAGTGAGGGTGAGAAGGAGCTCCCAAGCCTTAAAGTTCATATTTTTCAACTACCCCTTAGCCTCCTCCCAACCATCTCAAACCCTAGGTCTAGCCCGGATCGATCATGGTGCAACCCATGTCTTAGCCTTCTCAAGATAAAACTAAAGATATTTTCCTTTTATATACAAGCATTCATCATGACATCTATTCCCTTCTTAACCCTCATGCTTCTCTAGATTGTAGTGAACGTATGCTCTGTGACTTGCTGTGCATCAGATCCTGTCACATAAGAAATTTCTATTGATCCAGTCCACTTTTCTTTACCTTTTTACATGAGCATTATCACATCCGCTTTCTAGACACATTGTTGGACGTATGCTCTGTGGCTTGCCGAAATCTCGGATCTTGCCGCATTAGAAATCGACATGTGTCTAGTCTTATTTTGACTACATCATCTAACCATTGAGATTGCCTTACCACACTAAGTAGAGACTGTATATTTGTACGGGCAGAGAGGGTGCCTAACACCTTCCCTCTTTGTAACCAAGGTCCCTTACTTGGAATCCCGGATTGTAAACCAAGAGTCAATCTAAGGTAGGAGAATCTTCAGATTTTTCCAACCTTAAGTATTCCGCGAGTTATATCCGACTGCGGGATTCTAATATTAAGTAGCTAGTGGTGACTCCAAACTGACATCACACCCCCCCCCCCCCCCCCCCCCCTTACACACACCCTCAAATGACACCAAACCAGTTCAAAATATCGTCAGATCAACGTGGGCGCCGATTTCCAACGTTCACAGCTCCACATCTGACATATACATATGACACCGTTTTTTTAATTGAACCATATTAAAAGTGACAGGAATCCCTTATAACATCGGCTATGAGCAATCTATCTTGTTAACATCGTTTATAAGCAACCCCTTATAACGTTGTTGTTCATCGTGTATCGATGCCGTCCATCTATTTTTGCACCTTATTTTAATATACGGTCCCAAAAATGAAGTAGATACAAATGTTAGGTGTCCACACCATTTAACACATTGGTCATTGAATGCTCACTATTAAAAACTTCCTCGTGTCCACCATAATATTTATTGAACATCCAACCTGTTGATAAAGTCTCATACCTAAATGAAAGCAAAAGGTCAAATATCAGCTTCATCTAAAACTTATTTGCCCATAAAAGGTTTTTAATAGTCAATAATTATTATTATTTCTTGCGGTGTGGTCCACTTGAAATTTGAACTTATTTCAGTTTTGTGACCATGGGCTAAAATAACCTGTTAAAACATATAAATATCATGGATATATAATGCATACATTCAGGTGGGCCCCTAAGGTTAGGGTCTCATGCACATGGTTGGCTCCGGGTCACAACCAAGTTGGGCTTTTTAATGGGCCCCATGACTTGGGTGGTCTGAATAGCTGTCCATCAATGCCTGAAGATTTGTTCACCATTTTTGGAATGCTGCATAGCTAACATAAGAGTAATCTCCAAAAAGATTAAAAAGAAGGTTCCGCCCATGTACTTCAACTTCAAGCTTCTTTGTTTGTGTGTAAAAAGTTATTCATCTTCTTGTAAAAGTCATGCACCTGCTATTCTCCTTGCGTGTAGTGCTTGTACATGGGTAGGACCCACCATATATTTTGTATAATATATCAAACCCATGCATCAGGCGAGGCCCACCATGATTGATGATGGTATGCTCTAAAATCATGCCCATCCAATTATTAAGTGGACCACAACATACAAAACATCTGACAACCACCAAAAATCTCTAAATTCACACTATGTCCCACGTAACGGTTGGATTGGCTTGATTTTGGGGCGTCCAATTTTCAGTGTGGCAACAGTGGGCCCATGACTTGTAGAGGACCCGTTCTCTCTCTGCCATATATATATATATATATATATATATATATATATATATATGAGGTCGAGCTCATGGGAACTTCCCATGAGGTCGAGTTGTGTGGGTCCACTGTGATGTATGTCGAACATCAACACCATGCATTTGATGGGTCCCCTTTAAATTAAGGGATATCTCAAAAATTACCAGTATATGGAACTCAGGTGGGCCATACCATCTAAAACCATGTGAAGACATGCCTAAACATATAAAAGCACTTGGTGGGGCCCACCTGAAATTTGGATGCGTCTGAAACTTGGTCTGACCTCTCATCCAAGTGGGACACACATAATGGATGGGCTGGATTTGTGAACTACATCTCAGTGGGCCCAAACAATGGTTATGAATGTTTTAATGGAGGGTAACCCCTCTCAACTTTTGTATGTGGTGTGGCACACAAGTCATGGATTGACTTGATTTTTAAGTCCCAGGCCCACCATGGAATGGTGCATCTGACTGATGGGGTAGATGTTCGACATACATCATGGTGGGCCCACACAACTCCACCTCATGGGAAGTTCCCATAAGCTCGACGCATGGAACCTTATATATATATATGGGAAAAAGTACAATGCACTCGAGCTGATTTTAACGTCCCATGAGGTCGAGCTGTGTGGGCCCCATCGTGATGCGTTTCGAACATCAACACCGTGCATTTGATGCGTCCCTTTTAAATTATAGGATTTCCCAAAAATTAGCCGTATACGGAACTCAGGTGGGCCATAACATCTAAAATCATGTGAAGATATGCTAAAAATATATAAAATCACTTGGTGGGGCCCACCTAAAATTTACATGCGTCTGAAACTTGTTCTGAACCCTCATACAAGTGGGACACACATAATGGATGGGCTGGATTTGCAAACCACATCTCGGTGGGCCCAAAAAAATGGTTATGAATGTTTTAATGGTGCACGACACCTCTCAACTTCTGTATGTGGTGTGGCCCACAAAAGTTACGGATTGACTTGATTTTTGAGATCTAAGCCCACAATGGAATGGTGCATCGGACTGATGGTGTTGATGTTCGAAATGCATCACGGTGGGGCCCACACAGCTCGACCTCATGGGACGTTAAAATCAGCTCGAGCGCATTGTACCTTTTCCTATATGTGTGTGTGTGGACTGCTCCATTTACCCTGTTCTTCTCCACCGTCTGATGCAACTTCCAACCCTTATGTTCCTTGCTTCGTAACACCAGTTGTGGTGGTCCCACCATGGAAGGATGGACCACACCCCTACCAGATGGGGAGATTCTAACCGTCCAAAACCTGGGTACCTGACCACACCCGAATCCAACCGGCCTAGTTCCCCAATCCCTTTCCATTAGTTGGTCTGCTTGAATATGAATACACCAGAATGGACCCGAAGTCCACACACCAGCAGCACTAATGGTAGCAATGGGCCAGGCAGCCCGCAGGCCCAACAAGCCTTACCGGCTTTGGACAGCTTATGCCTACTAGCCTGGGATAGGGTCTTGCATGCATGGTTTGATCCATTTTTAGGCTTGGCCTCGGCTCACAACATTTTAGCTCAATCAGACCTAGCCCAACCCAATCTGATGTATGATTTTGTAATGTAATATAAACATGCCATCCAATCTTTTGTTGGGCAACTCCCCACGGTTTCACTCCTTTAGGGCATGCTTGGCCAACGTATTGGATGGAACTGAATGGTATTAAGTGGGATTTGATTCAGATTTCCATCCACCAGTCTATTTGGATGGCGGGATGTTACTCTAGCGTGGAACACCTTGTAACTGCACCGGCCACCCAAGGGATTCATGGAATTCCTCCTTCAGACTTTGCCCATCCCTCGATATAGCGTGGGATACGGGATGGGACCACAAGCAGCTCACCATGATGTATAACTTCGATCGACACCGTCCGTATGTAAGGTCCATTCAGTATAGAGAATTGGACATAAAAAAAAGGTAGATCCAACGATGCAGTGGACCACACCATAGGAAGTAGCATTGTTAAGGACGGCCACGGTTAAAAACACTTGCATTTCCAAACACTCCCACGAGCTTACAGTTGGAGGAGGGCCGAATCCCATCACCCATCCAACCAGAAAACCCAAATCATCTCGGGCTCTTCCAACCCACTGGAAGTCCTGGACAACCACTGACATTTCTCTCATTACCTTAAATCTAATTACATCCCTTCTAATCCACTCTAATTCAACGTCCTAAACTGGCAACTTCTAGGCGAGGCTAGATTGAGCTAGGCCCCACCAAAATTTTAAGGCTTGGGCTTGGGCTTAGGCTTGTGTTTTAGGTAAATATTATAGCCAAATTTAACTTTAGAAAATCTAGTTTCCAATGGTAATTAAGAGATCACCGTTTATATCATCCTATGTTCCAAAACACAATAATACATGTTCTATGCTTTGTACTTGTGTATGGAAAATTGTCTGCATTTGTTATTGATTTCTTAGCGTTGAGTCTCTCCTTGATCTATCTCGAATTTAGGAGGGTGGAGGACCGCATTACAATCTATTGATAGAGGTCATGGGTTGACCAAAGACCCTTGTAATGTAGACTTCCACACCTAGGGGGTACATGTGGATGATCAGAGTGGTGCGTCCCATCTGTACAAATTTTTGTGTATCCCGTTATAAATAAAGTTTGCTAGTCATCTTAATTCATGCACTCCAACCATCTATCTCTTTGCACTAACCATTGTCACCTACCTTGGCCAAATCAATAATCTTAACTATTTTGTATTTATCTTGCATGGATAAACGGTTAAAACTTAAAGTTAACAGTTGAAAACTCTCAATCAACCAATCAAAAACCATAGGATTGCTTGTCAGCCTTTAAAACACCACATGAACATTTGAAACCTCGTGATCAAATAACATACTTATATCCATGCAGACTAAATGAATCCCATGTGCAATCCTTGACTTGATAATAACACCCGCATCACCGACCTTTAATAGCCATCTTCATCCACACACCCTTAGGTAGGGATATGACAGAGCTGGCGCAATTACATGTGCCTTCTACTCCATGTGTAATTGGTCTTCCAATCGAAATACTTGTAAGCAATATACTAAGGGCCCGTTGGCCGGGTGGATTAGAAGGGAGTGAATGGTATTAGGGTGGATGGCGTGGATTTCTAGGCAATGATGGTGTTGTCAGCGGATTGTCTTGAGATCCATGGGATTGCTATATCCTTGGATTGATACATCCAGTCCGTTTGGCACGCCCGGCCAATCCTGAGATTAAAGCTTCCGATCCCTTCCAATCCCATGAACCAAACACGCCGCAGGCTAATTTGAACGGATTAGGATGGATTGGATGGGATTTAAAGGTAATGATGGTGTTGTCAGTGGATTGTCTGAAGATCCATCGGATTTGGATCAGATCACCTACACTGTTTGGCACGCCCGGCCATTCCAGGATTCCATCCAATCCCTTCCACTACCATCTAACCCATCCCATCCAACCGGCCAAACGGGCCCTAATGTAAATGACCAAAGGTTCCATCCATAGCTCATTCACACTCATGCAGAGTGGGATGAGCGCACACGGACACTAAGTCGGGCCCTCTGATATTGAGTTAGTCTCCTCACATAAAATGATCATTTATATAAATGACAGGGGCACTAAGTTAATCCCATTTGCATAAGATAATCATTTATATTAATAAAATAAGCGTGTCCTACAACTTGTATAGTCTTAATGAGAGCATTAAAATCCATAAACCACAACTTTTGCTTGGCCATAGACGTCGTGTTCAATGTCAAAAGTGCTTAAGGGCATTAGAGGTAAATTTGACCAAATACATAAACATTAGTTTTTCAGGACACAACCCTAACATTATTTATATAATTAGGTCTGGGGTAAGTTAGGCTAGGATCAACCTTTGCATCTGAAGGGATGAGTCGTGCTGACCTGAGCCTAGCTTTGCCGGGCCAAAACCAGCCTATTGATTTTCAACAATGGGTTATAAAGGGCCTTTGCTACTACTCATTCTTCTATCCTGGCTTGTAATGAGCTCAAGATGGGCAGGGGCCATAAGGGGGCACGATAATGTATGGAGCTATCCACACCGTCTGTCCATATTTACCATGTTGCCCTAAAATGAGGCAAATCCAAAGCTCAAGTGGACCACACTGTGTGGATTAAATAGTTAACATTGTAAACTTCCTGAGGGTCACATAAGTTCTGGATCAAGCTGATGTTTGTGTTTTCCCTTCATTTAGGTCTATGCAACCTCTACATCAATCATGTCTGCGGGCGCCCTTTTGTGCATGGGGCATGGATCAAGTGGTGCTACTCACGCCGCCTATCGGTGAGGTAGTGATGGCTTTGTGTCCCACTATAATGTATATGTTTTATATCCTCCGGTTCATCCATTTTGCTAACTCATTTTAGGACATGGACTTAGGATATGAAACAATGTGGATAATGACATCAGTGCTGAAACCTTCCTAGGGCTCATCATAATGTTTTCTTACCATCCAACTTATTGATAAGGTTAGATAAACTTGGATGAAAGGAAAACACAGTTACAAGCTGGATTCAATACCTTTGTAACCTCGGCAAGTTTTTAATGTTGGGCATGCAATTACTCTGGGTTTATATAGTGTGGCCCACTTGAGCTTTAATTTACTTCAATTTTGAGTTCATAGCGTAATGGGCCCCCAAGGCTCAGTACATCACTGCACCAGCACTGCAGTGGCGAGGTGGACCCCAACTGATCTGCGGAAGCGCCTTCGGTGGACCCCCATAGGGTCAACCGTGATGTATGTCTTATATCCGCACGGTCCATAATTTTTTTCATATGACTTTATGGCATGAGCCCAAAAATGCAGCAGATCCGTATCTTAGGTGGACCAGACCATAAGAAAGATTTTTGGGGGCCACCGTAAATGTTTATTTGCCATCTATCCCGTTCATAAAGTCATACAGACATGGATGAAGGGAGCAGACAAATATCAGCTTGATCCAAAACTTTCGTGGCCCATAAAATTTTTTAATGGTCAATCGTCACCGTTTCCTGTGGTGTGGTCCACCTGAGATTTGGATTTTCTTGGGATAATGCCCTAAAATGATATGGAAAAATGTATGGACGGCGTGGATATAAGCCACACACATTACGGTGGGTCCCACAGTCAGGGATGCACGGAAGCTACGTCCATGATCCGCTCCCTGGTGTAGGGTGCATCTCCCCGAAATTTCACTGATCCGACCATCCCAACCATCCAACTGTGGGCCTCCAAAATCAGCGGCCAAGATCAGATGGTTAGTTAGGGTAGTCAGTTCAATGTGTGTTTATGCGCTCCATCCTGGCCCACCATACAAATGCTTTCCACGTGTACGGTAGAACTTGATAGTAAAACGGTGGTGAAATCACACAGCATAGTTTCGGAACTCTTTGAAGCCTTGCATCGTCTGTTCATGCAAAACCCTAGATTCCAGAGACCCTAGATATCGAAGCAGCTTCTCTTCTTTTTATCGAATCCGATCGATAGATCCTTTCAATTTTTAGATACATTCGAATGCTCGGATTGCAGGAGCAATTATCGAGGATTGTTTGAGCTCGATTTCGTCTTTTCTCGTGAGGGTCGATGGCGAAAGGAATTGAAGCGTCGGCGATGGAAATCGACGGTGGAAAGTCGGATTCTCCGGAGACGACGAACCCTAAGTTCTCGATCAATGGTATTTCTGTCGAATTTTACTTGGACTTTTGGTTTGAATAGCCATTCTGTGCGATTTACATGGATTACTTGTATTTTGGACAGCAATTTGATTGAATCTTTGCTTTCTTCTCGAATTTTAGTTATTTTCTGTGTAAATTCCCTTTTATGTGCTTTTTCTTGAATTTTGGATAATGATACGAATTTTCTTTTTGGTGGTGATTTCAGTGTTGCAACTTCTGAAATCAGCGCAGATGCAGCATGGGCTCCGGCATCGAGATTACACTCGATATAGGTTTGTCTTTCTAACTAAAAAAACCAATGCAATTCTTGTTTTCTTGAGAGAGTGTATGATGGTGTCAATGACTCAATGTTAGCTGGGCTAGTTTAGTTATCGAGGATTGGATATCCATACATGCATCCCACTTTTACGAGACCGAGAACGTTCATTTGTTGGACTCTACTGTGGATGGGGCGTACCCCGAAAATCACAGTGGTTGGGTGATTCTAGCCACTGATTGGAGGGACGCTGGTAATTGCAAGTGGATGATTAGGAAATGCCCAACCAATGGTCAATATTAAATGGTTAAGAGTTCTCTATTGGGTTGAACCTGACTTCGATGGGGCATGCCCCGGAAGCACACACTCAGGTGATTGTAGCCAATGTCTATAGTATAGTCCGAAACAGGTACGCATTGCCCGATGCGTGCTGGTTTTGTCTACGTCTGTTTCAGTCCAAAACAACCTGATACAGGGTGACACAACCCTGTGTCGGTGGTGAACGATGTTGTACATCAAAACTGATTTGTAATCCTTGACGATTAGAAATGAAGAGTTCGAAAAAATCATTGCCAACAGTCGACATTCAGTAGGCATTAGAAACTGCACATCATCCTCCACTCTGGGGATCATATAATTCCTCAGAGAATCTCTATTAAAGTAACCCCACTAGTGCTCTGACCAATGCACTCAACCTGAGGTATATACAGTTTACTCAGGTTTTCAGCTTGTACAAGTCAGACAGTGATCCAAATTGTTGATATGATGCTTCACCGTGGATTGATATGCCCCAAAAATTCTCCAAGATGGGAAAATCCCAACTATTCTATTGTTGGCCAAGGATAGATGGTTAAGTAAGATCCTGCAAAGAATGCTCTCATTCTATTGAATACCAATGATTCAATGGCTCGGAGCCTGTAATCGATCCTGCAAAGAATGCTCTCATTCTATTGAATACCAATGATTCAATGGCTCGGAGCCTGTAATCTTCCTATCCGGGAGATTTTTGGTCCGTGGGATATCTAGCTGCCGATCATTTCAGCAGTTCGGATCACTGAAGCATTGTCTCACGTGAACAAAGTGACAAAACGCGAGCCGTTGTAGTGTATAAATATTCTAGGTTAAAGCACTGTATGATACCTCTCTAACAGAATAATTTCTGCATCTCTTTTTTATTTTTTGGTGTTCATTCAATCAAGGGCAAGGGGAAGGCCCAAAAGGACGTGAGTGGAGGTAGTGACTAGTGAGAAAAGATTTGATGACTTATGGTCTAACTGAAGTTATGGGCCTTGATAGAGTGGAATGGTGGAAAAGGATTCATGTAGCCCTCCCCAATTAGTTGGGATAAGGCTTAGATGATGATGATTCATTAAATTTCTCTCTCTCTCTCTCTCTCTCTCTCTCTCTCTCTCTCTCTCTCAACGTGGGGATTTATATTTTATCCGAGCTGTGCACTCTTACTAATTTTGATTTGATTATGTTTTACCTATTTGATCTTCCCTTTTATTGGATTTGAAAAGCTGCGTGGATGAAGTTAGTTTTTGATAGTTTCTTCTGTTTTACAGGAGATATTGCACTGCACGATTGAGAAGGTTGTACAAGTCATTGAAATTCACACATGGTCGTGGTAAATACAATAAGAGGAATATAACCGAGTCTACTGTCACAGAAGCGAGGTTTGCCTCTTTACTATTATTTGGAAGTCTTTTATGATACTTTTTAAGTTTATATGGGCTTAGTACATAATAATCTTAATCACACTCAACTACTTATAGAAGAACATAAATAGAAAAAACTTAGGACAAGTATAAAACATGATTAGTTATAAAATATTTTCCACATATTGAAGTTATTAATCACGAGGAGACTTTTTAACCCTTTGTGAAATTCTCCTCAGTTCGCATAATCTTGTCCATTTTCGCAAGTCTATATATAGGGCTATATTAGATGGATGTAAAGACACCATTCTTAAATGGTGATTTAGATGAAGAAATATATGCAACAACTCATGAGATGTGGACAAAAAGAACCCAAAAAAGTATTCAAATTGTCAAAGTCTATCTATGTGTTGAAGCAATCTTTAAGGCGGTTGTACATAGAGTTCTACTTAAACATCACCACCTTTGGGTTCACAAAGAGTCAAGAAGATCACTGTGTATATGTGAAGTGGTCTGGAAGATCTTTTCTGATACTATCCCTTTATATAGGTGACATCCTGGTAATGATATGTAATTTTTGACGACAGCTAAAGATTGTTTTTTCTCGAACTTTGAGATGAAAAATCTTGGTGAAGTTAACTTTATTCTCGAGGTAAAATCACTAGGAACCACCCTAAGAGGCTTTTGGACTTGTCTCAAGCTATCTACATATAAAAAATCTTAAAGTGGTTTAGGATAGAAAATTCAAAAGTGGTTGAAACCTTTATGAAAAAAAAACTAGCAAGCTTGAAGGAAGTCGTGTCCCTAGACTGAAGATAAGAAATCGGCTATATCCTTAGTAGGGGTGTACACCCGAGTCGAGCTAGCCTTAGCTCGACTCGGCTCGGCCACTAGCCGACCCCAGCTCTAACTCGGCTCGGCTCGGTCCTCGAGCCTGACTGGCCAACTCGGCTTGGTTCAGTCAGCAGCTCGGGCCAGTTCGAGCCAAAATCGAGCCTCTGAGGCATTTTCACAAATACATGCAGTGCGCTTTCAATTTCTCAATGTATGTAAAACAACAACAGCTGTTTACAAGTATTTAATCAAACACCTTACAGGCAACATTAAAATCAAGGAAAAATGATATTTATTTCATATACATACCTTCATTGCCACTAGCCGACACTTTGTTGAGTCATTTCATCAAACACTTGGTGAGCAACATCAATATCAAAGTAACCGAGTCACCGAACTAGTTCGATCCGAGTTCGATTCGAGTTGGGGTTCGATCCGAGTTGAGTCGAGCTTGGGCAAGCTCAAACTCGGTTCGAAGTTTTTTTCGAGCTAAAAAAATCAGCTCGACTTGGCTCGAACTCAGCTTCGAACCGAGTCAAATCGAGCTTTTTCAAGTCAAGTCGAGTGAGCTAACTCGGTTCGTTTACACCCCTAATCCTTAGTACCCTATATGAGTGCAACAATAAGCTTAATGTATGCCATGTTTTGCACTAAACTAGATATTATCTTTGTAATTGGTATAGGTAGCCGTTACTAGAGTAATTTGGGTCAATCTCATAGCAAGTTGTGAAACGTATATTCCGCTATTTCAGAGGAACTAATGGCACTATGTTATGGAAACACGAATCTTTACCTTTCAAGGATTTTTAGATGCCCCATAGAATGACTGATGAGGGAAAGTCAACTTCAGGCTATGTATTCTTATTCAGATGGGGTGCGTGGTCGAGCAAGAAACAAACATCCATATCCCTTTCATCCATGGATATCAAGTAGATTGCTTGTTGTGTTGTTGTTTAGGAGTGCGTATGAGTTCAAAGATTCTCACAAGGTCTAGGTGTTGTATCAGGTGTTCATGAGCCTATGTTGTTGAGGATAGACAACACCTCTGCCATTGACTTGACGAAAGATTCTAAACACTACCATAAATCCAATCACATTGAGAAAAAAGTATCATTATGTTTATGATCAAGTGAAAGACAAAAAGATTGTCCTCAGCTACATTCCCACTAAAGAGATGTCAGTAGACCCCATGGCGAAACTTAGAGGTCTATTTTAGGTTTACGTTGGTTAGATGATACTAAGAAGAGCTTGAGTGATGAAGTTGTATATCTATATGGTAGACTTTTTATCTCTCATTAATGACTAAACATTTCTTTTGTTTAGTCTTGATCGCTATCGTTGACTAGGTGTGTATATCATTAGCATTTTTTTTATGGAGAACTGAAATTTATTAGAAAGCTCGTCAAAAGGCAGGAAAAGAACACAATGCAACGCTAACATCCCAAAAGAGAAGAGACAAGCAACTTTAGCTGCATTGACATGAGGAGCCCAACTCTTTACAAAACCAACTATACATATCACTTTATCCATCGAGGTCTCGCTATTGCTGAAACAATGCTCATTCCTCTCCTTCCTTATGGCCCAAAAGACGGCCAAAATGAGGTCTCTAAACGATTTTCCAAATTTCCTCATGTTGCTTCCATGCTATGCCCATAGGAGATCATCCACAGATTTTGGCATGACCCAAGACATGTGAAATGTGGCCAGGAAAGACCCCCACACCTTTTTAGTAAAAGGACATTGAATGAACAAATGATCGATTGACTCCACGTCCGCCATACACAACAAACAAGTATTGGGGAGGACGAGGGACAAGGTGTTCCATAATGGTAATGATGGCCGTAATGGTCACCGCCGTTACCGTTACGATACGAGCTGTAACAGTCGTTATGACCCCCATAATGGCCGTTACAACATTTTTTATTAAAAAAAAAATCCCGTTTCAGGATCGTTATGGTTCGTTACGAGGCCGTTACAGGCAATTTTTTCTGTAACAGCCGTTTCGACCTCGTAACGCTTAACGATTATGGTCGTTTCCATTATGGCCGTTATGTAACCGTTTTTGTATACCATGATGAGGGATCTTTGTTGGAAATTATCAATAGTCAACACTCTCTTGCGACCCACTAACCAAACGAAAATTGCCACATGAGGAGGAGCACTGTAAAACTAATGGTGGAACAGATGTGAGGTGCTGGGGTTGCTATTTGAATCTGCCAAATACCTAAAGAAGGAACATGCATAAATTCTCAGATCGGTGACCTTTTCATATCATCAAGTCCTCTTCTTGGGATGGAGCAACAAGCTTGAGTGATCTAGCAAACCAATATACTCCAAAACCTCATCGTCTGATAGGTTTCTACGATATGGAGGACTCCAAACAACTAGACCACCGCAGATAGAGAAGCATTGGGAGACTGTAATGGAGCAATCTAAAGCAAGAGCGACTAATCTTGGGAAGTCATCCTGGAGCGCCCTGTCAATACACCATACATCCTGTCCATAATTGGATCCGATTCCCCTTCCCAAGGACAAGGACAAAGGCAATCCTTTTGTGAACTAAATGCTCAGTCAACGCTATAGCTTTCCAAATGTTAGAAGCTCAATATAGAGAGGATCTCTTCACAAACCATCTCCCTCTTGAACCCCATACTTGTTGGCTACAACCTCTCTCCAAAATCTCCCCTCTTTGGTTCCAAACTTCCATACCCACTTCCCCAAGAGAGCTAGATTCATGGGCTCCTTTTTTTGTGTTTTTTTTTTTCCTCCATATAATCGCCTGCCTGTAGGGCCATCAACCTATAATCACCCGATTTTAAATTATTTAAATTAACAAGCTTATGCTTTGCAAATACGGAAAAATAGCCACCTCTTGGACTTGGATCGGCACTTAGTGACGGAAAAACATCGTTAAAGTGTGAAGAAGACATATTTGCCCCCCATGCCCTTTGGTTTTTATGGTCATACTTGGGTGTGCAGAAAATACCTTTATCTACGTGTGTGATTGACACTATCCATCCAATTTGCCAACTCATTTTAGGCCATTAGCCCAAAAAACGAGTCAGGTTTGAATCACATGTGGACCCCACCACACAAAAAAGTGGTGATTGAATGCCCACAGTTATAAACTTCTTGGGGGCTAGTAAAAGTGTTGGATCAAGCTGATATTTATGTTTTCCCTTCATCCAGGTTTGTGTGACCTTATGAATAGGTTGGATGACAAATACACATCACCGTGGGCACTGTGAAGTTTTTAATGGTGCATGTTTCAATGACCACTATTTTATGTGGTGTGGTCCACCTGAGGTTTGGATTTGCTTCAATTTTTGGCTCATGCCCTAAAATAAGTTGGCAAAACCAATGGAGGGTGTGGACCGTCTGTGTTGAATGCATAGGGAATTCTTGGGCTGTCGCTTCTCATTGGTACACGTCATTGCCAATGACACGAGCTCACAAAACACGCCGATTTTCTCTCTCCCGAATAGATACTCTATTCGTACTACACAACACAACTTTTAACGTGTGGAACTTCTCTAGGCCCCACCATGATTTGTGTTAGATCCACACCATCCATCAATTTTTCCAAATCATTCTAGAGCATGAGCGCAAAAATGAGGCAAATCCAAAGCTCAATTGGACCACGCCACTAAAAGCAGTGGGGATTGGATGAACTACCATTGAAGCCTTTGTAGGGCCAATCGTGAGATTTATTTGCCATTTAACCTATTCATAAGGTCACACAGACCTGGATGAAGGGGAAACACCAATATCAGCTTGATCAGAGCCTTCTGTGGCCCCAAGAAGATTTCAACAGTAGGCATCAAATTCCAACTGTTTCCTGTGGTGTGGTCCACTTGATTTCTGGATCTGCCTTGTTTTTGGGCTCATATCCTAGAATGATATGAAAATGGATGGACTGTGTGGACCTAAGAAATACATCATGGCAGGGCCCATGTAAATTTCAGACGTCAAGAAATTTCGTTGCTTGTTGTGTGGTGAAGCACATTCCAGGAAGAGAGAATAAAACCGGAAGTGTTAGCATGTGGAACTTTCATAGGCCTCATCAAGATGTATGTGTCAGATTCACACCATCCATCCATTTTCCATATCATTTTAGGGTAAGAGACCAAAAATGAGGCAGATCCCAGTCTCAAGTGGGCACACTACAAGAAACAGTGGGAATTGGATGCCTATTGTTGAAAATTTTTTGGGGCCACACGAGGCTCTAATCAAGCTGTTTTTTTGTGTTTTCCTTTCATCCAAGTCTATGTGACCTTATGAAGAGGTTAGGTGGTAAATAAACCTTATGGTGGACCCTAGGAAAGTTTCAACGGTAGTTGTTCAATCCTCACTGCTTTTTGTGGTGTGATCCATTTGAGCTTTGGATGTGCCTCATTTTTTGGGCTTGCCCTTTAGAGAGATTTGGACAAATTGATGGACGGTGTGGATCTAACACATAAATCATGGTGGGACTCAGAGAAGTTCCACACATTAAAAATTGTGTTGTGTAGTACCCAATCTTTTGGGGGGAGAGAAAATCGGTGCGTTTTGGGAGCCGGTGTCATCGGCGATGACAAGGACTAATGTGAAGTGATGACACTAAATTTCCCCACTACTTAGACGGTAGTTTTGTCATTTTGAAAATATAGATTTTAAACCATATAAAACACTCATGTCATTAAATGCCAGGCATTGGGATGATTAACAGTGCAAAGCATAAGCTTGTTAATTCGGTAATAGGTTTGCAAGCCTCCACCAATGGAGAAGGTGGAACTTTTGATCATCCGTATTCCCTTTCCAAAAGAAGTCCCGTCTCAACTTTTATAATCTATCCAAAACAGAGGTAGGACACTTGAAAAGAGACATGAAGTACAAAGGCATGTTTGAAAATGCAAGTTTAATGAGAGTCAACTTCCCTCCCAAGGAAGATGACATTGCCAACTAGCTAATTTTCTTTCTATCCTTTCAATCACTTTGTTCCATAAATGAAATCATCAACATTTGCCTTGCGATTTTGAGGAATCCCTACCTTTATCGCTGGTCGATCACCCACTCGCACGTGGAAGCCAACATGTACAAGAGAGGTGCAACAGGGTGATAGGTATGAACCACCTAACGAGTTGAACCGGATCATTGGATGCACACCCGCACTTCGTTTGCCTTATAAAGGGAACCCAGACACTTCCCTTGCACGGTATCTGGTGGAATTCAAGACGGGGAAACTTGGGGGGGGGGGGGGGGGGGGGGGAGGATCGAGAAAGATTCTCTCCCGAATGACCAAGTAATATTATATTAAAAAATAATGCTTCCTTGGCTGTGTGGAACATGGATTAACATAATGTCATTCCTACAAGTGATCCCCCATCCAGTTGTGAAGAATAGAGGATGATGATGTGAGTGATGGGACATTGTACACGTCTTCGGTCCTAAAAGACAGAGGATGAGACTAATCAAATTTGTTATAATATAATCACTTCATTACTCTTCTACGTGATTAATGTTATCGCTTGATTAAAAATTAGGCTGTAAGGATGTGAGATGAGTCGTGCCTCATGTATGATGACCTCTGTATTATTGACTCGACAGATGCCAAATACTTAATATAGTCTACCTTACAATATGATTGTAGTCATGTGCAGCGACTTATTATCTATAAATTACTTTAATTCGATCTAATCGTTGCAACGTGCGAGTAGCCAGTCCTGTAGATGACTCTATTTGTCCTCAACTACCCTCTTATGTATAGGAGGATGGGATTGAGTGTTGCCACTTCAGTGTACGATAACGAAGGTCCTTAGATTGGTCGGACTCAGTTTTGTTTAAAAAACGGCTGATTTGCATGGGGAAGATTTTTTTGAGAGGTAACAAATTTTTTATATATAAAACACTCGCCAAAGATGAGAGAATACAAACCAAAAACGAATAGACAAGCAATGGAAAACTATCTTAGAAGGTTAAACAACTGAAGCCCAATCATACACATATCCCTTGATAATGCCCACCACCCTTTCAACAGGGGAGAGCTCGTTCCTAAAACACCGCCCATTTCGTTCTCTCCAAATAGCCAAGAGAATGGCCATAAGGAGAACCCTACACTCCGCTGTCTCATCTTTCTTTCCACTCCTCCCAGCCAAGCCCATAAAAGAGCTTCCACTGAAACCGGCATAACCCAATGCATATTGGTGACTTGAGGAAGTACTCTCATATCTTACGCGCAAAGGAACAATGAATAAAAAGATGATCAATCGATTATGCATTCTCCAAAGACATGAGGCGGATGTTTGGGAGAATGAAAGACCTCCACTGTAGGTTGTCAACTGTCATAACTCTTTTCCTAGCCACAAGCCCACAAGGCACACGAAGACGGGCCACTCGAGGAAGAGCCTGTAGAACCAGTGGTGGAAAGGGTGAGCGGACGGGGGATCTCCTCTAGAGAGGATTGTGAAGGAGCGCACAGAGAATCTATCGGAGCTATGAGCTGACCAGATCATAGAATCTTCTTCTTGATTCAAAGGGGAAACAATGTCGAGGAGTTCCAATAGCTACACTAATTTCACAATCTCTGTCCTACATATTCCTTCGGAAAGAAGGATCTCACACTACCGAGTTGCCAAAAAAAGAGTAGCACCTCTGGACGGTGACGAACCAATCCAAGGCTAACATCGCAATTCTACGAAAACGAACTTGGAATGACCTATTCCCACACCACACCTCCACCAGAATCAAATACTCTTCCCGTCTCCAAGACTGAAAGCAACACCCTGTCGACATAGATACTTAGTAGCTACTATCGCCTTCCAAATCACTGATGCCCCATAAAGGGAGGAAGACTTAATCATCCAACCCCCCTCTTGCCTTCCATACTTGCTAACAATAACATCTAACCAAAGCGCTTTTAAGCCCCGCTCCCCCTTTCGAAATAGGTTTGCAAACCTCTCCCCATTTTAGAAGATGGAACTTGTGACCCTTAGAGGCCCCTCTCCAAAAGAAGTCCCTTCTGATCTTTTCGATTCTATCGAGCACTGACTTAAGACATTTGAAGATGGACAAAAATAAACTGGTATATTGGAGAAAACAATTTTCAAGAGGGTTAACTGACCGCCATAAGATAGGGTCTGATGCTTCTAGGTACTAAGCTTCTACTCAATTCTCTCAATAACCCTGTCCCAAAGATGCTTTGCTGGCTTACCTATGCAGAGAGGGAGACCCAAGTAGGAGGATGGAAAAAAGCTTGATTTACAACAAAAAATAGAAACCAACCACTGTAATTCCTCATCTGAGACATGAATCCCAAGTGGTGTTGTCATGGGCGATCGCATAAGCGATTATAGAATCGCATACCATGGCTCAGATCTCTTATGCCATGGTCGCATATGCCATGGCATACTAAAGTATGCCATGATTATGCGATGTCATAATCACATAATCCATGGCATACTTTAGTAGTATGCCATGGCATAATGGCCAACAGCCAAGTTTCTTGTAGATTGTAATAAGTTGTAAGTTGTAACTTGTATTGTATGCATCAATCGGAGCTGTACACGAGCTAAGCCAAACCAAATTTGACCCGAGTTTGGTTTGGTTTGTTTATGTGACACCCCCTATTCAAGCTTTACACGAGCCGAGCTTCAAGCCTATACTTATTGTTTGAGCTTGGTTTGGTCCAGATTATACGAGCTTGAGCCTGGTTTGATTTGGTCAAAATATTCAAGCTGAATCGAGCCAAGTTTGAACAAACCACATGAAACAATGTGCATTCATGTATATGTATTATGTATAATCCACGTCGTCATGTATATGTATTATCCACACCGTCCATCCATTTTTACATATCATTTTAGGATATGATCTCAAAATTGGATCATATCCAAAGCTTAAGTGGATCACACCACATGAAACAATGTGCATGCAATCTACGAGCCGAATCAAACCAAGCGGCAAGCCTATACTGCCCTAGTTTGAGCTTGGTTTGTTTTTTTAAACAAGCTTGACTCCGAGGTTTGGTTTGGTTTGAACTTCTATTTGAACCAATCCAAGCCGAGTTTTTCAAACCAATCCGAGCCAAGCTTTCGAGCTGTCTCGGTTTGTGTTTTGCTCTAGGCCATTAACTCATCAAGATTCAAGTTATCAATACAATTTCTATATTTGTAGTTTTCAATAATTAATTCTTTTTTTAGTGTAACTTGTTTATTATTTAAATTTGTTTTGTTATATATAATATAATATAAGTCAACATATAGATGACCTAATAGTCAAACTACAATGAAATAGATAAATAAACCCAATCCAATCACTTGTAGTAATTATACATAGTTTTTCTTAATTTTTAAGAAAAATTTTCTATTTTTTTAACCAATTTTTTCTTGATTTTTTTTTTTTTTAAAAAAAAAAATTTCAAAAAGAAAAAGAAAAAGCCATTAGCTTGAGTGATCGCTTATGCGATGGCGTAAGCGATCAACCCATGCTGATGTCTTATGCGATTTTATGCGATTTGACAACATTGATCCCAAGCATCTCACTTTTAGCCTTGTTAATTTTGAGCCTCGATATAGCTACAAAGCATACCAAAATCTTACGTAAATTATCCATCGACGTTGAATCTACATCACCAAAAAGTAGAGTGTCGTCCACATACTGAAGGTGACTAACTTGAATGGCGTTCTCAACAACTTTGAAACTTGAAATAAGACCATTAACCCTCCCCTTTGTGAAACATTTTACTTAAGGCCTCCCGTACAATGATGAAGATGTAAAGTGATAGGGGATTGCTTTGTCTAAGACCCCTCAAATCCTTAAAGAAACCTTTAGGCGCCCCATTGACCATAACAGAGAAGTGGCGGATTGCACGCATGCCCTCATCCAACCTATCCACTTGTGGCATGCCCCAATCACTCTAACATGGAAAGAAGGAAATTCCAATTGACGTGATCATATGCCTTTTCCAAGTCTAGTTTGCAAACCAGCTGTCTAATCTTTTGTCTGTGATGGGAACCAATACACTTGTGTGCAATTAGAGCAATATCTAGAATTCGTCTCCCAAACACGAAGCCCCTTTGGTTTTCTGCAATGACAGCAGAAAGAAATCCTGTGGCGGGATCCTGTGACAACTACACCAAAATTTTAGAACTATTAATAAGACTTATCCATTAACAATATTGAGTTCTTGATGCATTTTTGCAATGATATTCTTTCGAAAAGTATGTATTATATTATTACTTTAAAAAAGATTTAAACTGATGGTTGCGAGAAACCGTGTTTTCTAAATGAACTTGATAAGTTAGACAAGTGCGTGTATTGGTCTAGTACTCCAGATTAGGAGTCAACTTCACCTGGTATGGTTACGCAGACTAAGATAGGCATTGCAAAGCTTAGGTTATTGAGTGTTAGTTAGGTGGTAACTTACTCAAACACCTGTGAGAATACAACGGTGTTCTGGTTGGTCTCATACCTTTGATTCTTATTATTCTAGTTTATTATTATTATTATTTATTTTTAGTTATGAGATAAACTATATGGACACACTATATTGTGCTCGTCCCACAATGTGATTGATTGGGAAATGTTGATATGGGTTCATGGGGTTCACTTGTGGGCAACCACTAAAAGGTGGGTTCCACAAGTTTTTGCCCTCCTAAATCCCTCTTTCAAATTTCTCTTGGAATTCAATGAGAAGAGTTTGGGATGAGGGAGAGAGATCAAATGAGATAGGGATTACCCTTCCCTCATTTGAACTCCTTCCATAACCCTTTGATCCCTCCTCTTAGAGGAAGGAGAGGTATTCCCTGATAAAAGATCTCAATTGAGAGAATGTCCTAGAGAGGAGAGAAAAAATAATACTGTTTTGTCCATCCGGCCTGCCTCTAGATAATTTAAGCCACTGATCATAATCTAGGGGCCATCTTAACTATAGAATCAGATGGCTGATTAGATCCTCTCTGCTTTTGTAGTGATTAAGTGGAACATTGGACGTAGGCTGCCCATCTTTGGCTTTGTGTGAAGGTCCCAAGATGGTGTAGATATCGTCAAATCTTGTGGGCCCACCCATCCGAGCCGACTTCAATCATTTGTGCAACAAACCAGCCCAACTAAACACCCATCTTATTAAGGAATCTTGCTAACTAAACAAAGATATTGTAGCAGCATTGCACACTATTATAGCATTACTGTAGCATGTTATTGTAGCATTACTGTTGCAATGCATCAATATTATAATTGCATGGATTTAAATATGGAGACATAAACCAGTATGACTCGGCCAGAATTGCCCCTTTCGATCTGTATTGATTGGTTTTAGTATCGTATGATTCCTTTAATTGAAAATTGAAACCAGGTGAAATTAAACCATACGTACGGTAGTTATTTCTTTAGGATGTGGACTTTAGGGATTTCTGAACTCCTAATAACTTAGGTGCCTAATGCAAAATGCCAAAGGGGATGAAAATGGATCAAAGCAAGATTTTTTATTTATTTATTTTTTTTTTTTAAATTCTAATAATGACGTTTGGGTGTCCCCCGTCCCATTTTAAGGCAAGACTATTCCCTTTAGATCCACGCAATCACCCACAAACCATGTCCATCGGGTAATCCCGGGGAGGGGAGTCGAACTCATGTATATGAGGAGCACACCCACGATACTTGCTGTTCGCCCAAACCCCGTGTGGGTGATCAAAGCAAGATAAACAAGATTATAAGGAAGAATCCTAACAATCCTCTAGCCAAATGTTAGAGATTGCAAATATCCTCCTCTAACTTCTGCCAAATCAAAGAAACATGAAAAACCAAAGAACTTCTACTTAAAATCATTACAATCATCTATAACATGTTCATAGAATAGACTTATATAGGCTTGAACCAAATAGAGAAGCCCTAGTAATAAAAAAATAACCGAACTGCCCTTGAGTCCCTTACCACGATATGGGCCATATCTCACTCAAACGGCGTTGGAATTGCATGATCTTGGGCTTGCTTGAAAGTTGACTCAATGGGCTATCAAACAGTATCAAATGGGACTAATTTTGTGTTTTTTGGACATGGTTTGATTCCCAAAAGTGGCCCACCAAGAAAGTGACGAAAACACAAAGGAGAATTTTAATAACTCATGTCTCAATCTCACCCTAAAGACTAATAAAATAAATAATCCTAGAAATAGAATGGCCATCAGATTGATCCTCTCAGACCCACAATGTAATCTGATCATTGATTTCATCAGATTGATCATCATATGTCTTGATCAATAGGCTCGCGTGGCCATTTGGTTGCATCAGTTTCATTCCATATTTCATTTATTCCGAAAGTCCTATATGCTCTTACTTTGGTAGTGCATTGACATCTACAGATCTAATGAATTGATTCGGGACTCACCCTCACTCAATTTGTGTAGTTTTCCTTTATAAAGAACTTTTGAAACTTGTTTCAGGGCAGAATTAAGAGCTATTCTCTCATTTAAAAAGAAAATAAATTCTGAAAACAGTTTCTTCCTTTTCTTTTTTGGACCAAAGATGCAGATTTCTATTGCTGATTATACTTTTTTTTCCTTGATAAGTCCTGTAAGTTTATTTGTCAAAGAAGAAACTGCCGCATTTACAAAATGGTATGGTGAAGAGGTAGAGGAAGAATTAAGAGATATGTAAAGGAGAGCAATTGTCAACAAGTGTCTTGTTTCACTTCCCTAGTCAACGTGTCAGGCAGACAATTTGATTATTGTTGGATATGTCAGGATATCTCTACTGGAACACTTCTTGGACTTCTAATGAAACTACTCATCTCTATGGAACCTCATCGTTGCACACACCAATCATATCCATACATGCACCCCCACTCTTCTTTTCTTCCCTAGATGGAACCAGTTCACTCTTTTGCTCCTCATCTGTAATTTATTACCATGATCAGCTGCTTCGTGTAACTTGTTGTGAAAATAATTAAATTTCGTGATCTATTAGTTGACTGTTAAAATGTTGTCCATTTTCTGTGGCCTGAAGCAAATCATTTCTGGAGCTAAGGTAGAACTATAGATTTCTTTTCCTGGTTCCTATTATGCTCTTACTTTGGATGACCGATCTGATTATTGAACTGGTTTTGGAGGTCTTTCAGTCCATGCAATTATATTTGAAAATATTTATGCATTGTGAATAATCAGTTTTAGATGCATGAATTGTCATCAATTAGAAATGCGTGATCTATCTTATGTTTCCTACATGTTGTTTGGTGCCTTCATGAATGGATCCTTTCTAAGTACTTGACATAATAGAGAATATTTTTTGGCTTCCTAATCAGGTTTCTCCATGTAGTTCTTTATATGGCGGAAAGGGCTTGGAGCCATGCTATGGAAAAAAGGCAGTTGCCTGATGGGCCAAGCGCACGCCAACGCATTTACCTAATTGGCAGACTTAGGAAGGCAGTAAAGTGGGCGTCACTCTTTGCACAATTGTGTTCCATCAAAGGAGATTCAAGAACCTCACTGGAAGCAGAGGTTTTATTTATTTATTATTATTTTAAAAAAAACCTTTTGGGCATAATTAATAGATCTCAATGTCAAATTTTTCTGTTAATTTTATTAGGTTATCAGTGAGTGAGACATTATAGGTGAATTTTTCATTTTCGTTAATTTTCTTTATTTCTAAGTCCAAAGAGGTCGGGAAATGAGAATCACTATTTTACATTCTTAAATGGGTTCTTCTTTCTAATGAAAGGTCTCCATTCTGAAAATACCCTCTTATTTGGCATAAATATGAAACTGAAAAATGAAACCCAAGCCAAGAAAATTCTCTGCTCTATATTTATGTTTGGAGTAGTAACAATTCCTAATGCAAGATGGAAAAAAGACTGGGCCAACTGTAGCACGGAATCCCAGAGGAAAATGAATTTGGCATCTTCTGCAGGGTTTGGCTGTTTGACCATCTTTTTCCTTCTGGAATCAAATACTGAATCATGCTGACCCTAATTAGTTGAGATGAGACTTAGATGATGATGAATCAAATACCGAATTTTATTATTTTAAAAACTGATCAGATCCATATTTCTTAACTGGTTGGCCTGATCTGACTCTCACAAAATTGATTAGGCAATAGGAAGTTTGAAATTCAATGCCAATACCAACATGAACTTCGGGAGAAAAAAAATCAAAGAGGATTTTGAAATGCTTATTCCTTACTACTGTGGAAATAACACTGTGACTATTGGGATTCCCTCAATGTTACTTGGTGTGCCAATGATGACAGACTGCCCCCAAAAAAGCCATGGGAGTTTTGATGTACCTTTGATGTTATTATCAACATTGGACATGATTTGCTTCCCATATTCATAAGGAAGCCAAGCTTGTTGTGGGTTGATGACTCAGCCAACAGGATCCTATGAATGGAGTCTCTCCCTCAGGTTACAGAGAAAGTGTGAACTTAACAGGTTATAAAGAAAGTGATTAGCCGCACAAGTGATTGGGCAAGTCTCAGAAGAATCCTCAAACTATTCCAGGGATGATTTCTATATGAACTGGGAGGAGATTTTGATTTAACGAGGGTGTGAAGATTTCTGGTCCTTGTGTGTTTGTGTTTTCTGGCCTTTTGGCTGTTCTTCTATTAAATTATCTTTACTGGTCCAAAAAATGGGATCTCCTGAATAAAGGCTTTCTTTCATGGAATTGGTCCTACCCAAGGTATTCAATAACAGTAATGGTGGCTGCAATGGTCACCACCGCTACTGCTACACTACAATATGGGCCGTAATGGCCGTTAAGGCCTTTTCTATTTTTTGGGAAAAACCTATATCAGCCCGTAACAGAGCATTACAGGCTATTTTTCCATAACGGTCATTATGGCCCTGTAACGCCTAATGGTGCCCACCGTTACATAACGGCCGTTATGTGACCGTTTTTGCATACATTGGTCCTACCCCAATGCAGCGTCAATTAGTATGCTTTCAAATGTTTCCCTTTATATGAATATCTTATTTGTCATCTCTGTAATTAAAAATTTTTTTTTTTTAAATTATTTTTTTACAGATATAAATGTTTATTGTGTTAAAAGTTTGAGATGCTATAATTATTTTAGTTTTCAAATATCAAATTATGACTCTCTAGAAGATATATCTGGTATAAATGATTTTTTGGTTTACCAACTGCCAGCTATTTGTGATCTGTTGTGGATGGATTTGGGCTTCATTCATTCCTCCATTCATGTGCAGCAATTATGATATGTTGTGGATGGATTTGGGTTCATTTATTCCTCTGTTGACATGCATTCTTTAGTTCTTGGCATAAAATGTAACTGGACAATTAGTGCCAATAACCGAAGCATGATTTTTTTTTTTTTTTTTTTAATGCCTATCTGCTTAATTGCATCGAGTATTTTGACAATAGTACCACTTCAAACTTTTAAGTCTGACTGTCTAACACAATTATCTAAGGGAGCTGATCCAGTGCCTCTAGAGGTACAGGTTCTACCATGCCTCCACATCACTTTCTGTATACATTGCATATTTCAATGAGATCAGGATTGTATCTTCAATGGATTCTTTAGTGAATAGGCCTGGGATAAAAAGGTCACACTGACTTCATAATCCTAAATATTTAATCAGTGGTGTGCAAATGGACAGTAGGCACAGCTCACATGCAATGGAAAAAAGTTTGTTAGCCAAACAAATAAAATAAAATAAAGAAAAAAGTTCCTCGATTGGATGGATATGACTGACTTATCAAAGCAATTTTTGGTTAGTGGTGATCAATGCTGGTGCCCTAGAGGCAAGTGGTACAGATCTTGTTGACGCATGCTATGTGTACGACAAACAATGTAGAGGCATGATAAGTCCCGTGTCTTTGGAGGCATTGTATCAGCTCTGCTATCTATGTGTGCATGTATTTGTACATGTTTCTATATCACTCATCAGTAACCTTTTTTTTTTTGTTAATAATCACCATTGCCTGACATAATCTTTCTTTGCAGGCATATGCCTCCTATATGAAAGGAACTCTGTTGTTTGAACAAGATCGGAATTGGGACACTGCCCTGATGAATTTCAAGAATGCCAGGTATGCTATGGGATTCTGAATATACAAATCATTATCTTTATCTTAGTTTTGGGAATTATAATGTTGCACCAAACTGATTACTTGAGGAAAAAAAAGGAGAATCACATGTTTTCCCATTTGGTTGATTTCCTTTCTGTCTAGTAGCATAACTTTTATATATATATATATCTTTTGATGCATCCTCCTCAGAGAGCCATTTAATCTTAGCTGTCTTCCTCTTTCAATTAAAATATGTAATGGTGGGCTAACTTATGTTAGACTGGTAGGGCTGTTTATGAGGAACTTGGGAAATATGGTGATATAGAGAATCAAGTTTTGTGTCGTGAGCGTGTTGAAGAGCTGGAACCAAGCATCAGGTACTGCTTACACAAAGTTGGGGAATCAAGCTTACAAACTTCTGAGCTTTTAGATGTTGGGAAAATGGAAGGTCCTGCTTTAGACCTTTTTAAAGCTAAATTGGAGGTAAGATTGGTTATTTACCTACCTGAAATTATGCCTGCTGTTAAGATGAACACATCTTTGTTAATACGAATTATTCTAAGAATTTTATGGGAATGATTATTCCCTAAGTCACTACTGGTATATTGACAAAATCTGAGCTTGCTTGCCTATAGTATCCGTTATTTGTGGTAGATTGGTAATCTGTGCTCTGGCCTCCCAAATTGTTTTCTTTGATTGAATGTTCACATTGTCAGTGTGCAAACAGCAGTTCATCCATTTAAACAATTACGAGAAACTTTCTTTTTCGAGAATTTTAGTGACTTGCAGAAAACTCTCAATCATGTTGGACAAATGTTATAAAAAATGGGCACAAGTAGGATCCCAACTTTTCTCATGGAATCATAGATCAAAGTGCAAATTTATGATACAATACCTAACGTTTGCACCCCATTTTGTTCTAGTACAAGAACATGCACGATGCCCCTTCCGAGGGGGTTCAGACAGTATTCACGAAGTCTCATCGAGGGGGTCTGGACTCAACGTTTGGCTGAGATTGCAGATCTTATGGGTTCTAGATTGTATCATCTAGCAGCGTGATTTGCGGGATTCAGCCATACTTCTCAATTAATATAATTGGATCTGGATGGTGACATGGCAGGTGGGTCCCCTAGGTCTGCAGGAGCATCAAACACATGGTGCATCCATAGTGCTCCTGTGGCACTGCACCTCAACAGCTGTGGGTCATTCTCCTCGTCAAAGGCCTCCACCCCCTTTAGGACGCACTACTTTTTTTTTTTTTTTTTTGAAAGATGATACTTTATTAGGCAAAAGCCAAAAGGGAACCAGAAATAGCAAAACAAGAAGGGAAAACCAAAATGGGAGAAAAAAGGAAGACGAAGAAAGAAAACAAAAAACCAGAAAGAAACCTAGAAAAACCTACAGAAACCCTAAACTAAAATTACAACAACAGACCAGCCCCTGGCCGGAACCTCTAACTGGCTACTCTTTCAAGACGCCCAGTTTCGGAAAAGCTGAACGACTCTGTTAAAAACCCCTGCACTTGCTATACTTTTGTTACGGAAACATTGCTCATTTCTTTCTCCCCAAACCGACCACAATACTGCTAACAGGCAAGTCTCCATCTTTTCCTCCTGAGGTTTCCTCCATCCATTGAATGCCAAGCAAGGAAGAGGACTTCGATGGTACGGTACATAACCCAAAAGACAGACGCCACGCCAAGGATTCCCGCCAAAACAGCAGCCGTAAAAGGACAATGAAGGAAAATGTGGTCGACCGACTCCGCTTGGAGATAACATAGAAGGCAGATGTTGGGGAGAATCATTCCATGTTTACAAAGGTTGCCAATCGTTAACACCTATTCCTGCCCACCAGCCAACTGAAAGCCACAATTTTGGGGGGAGCACCAAAGGACCAAACCTCGTGACAAGGGCTTCAGTGGAGAATAGGACCGGACTGCTCCAATTCCTTGTAAAAAGATCACACCGTAAAAGACCCGGATGCTGAGTGCTGACGTCTTCGTCTTCCGGCAGATAGTCCTGCTGGGTGTGGGATAGGGAGTGGCCCTGTAAAAGAGACAACAACAAAGCTAAAGGCTTCTATTTCATTATCAAGCAGATCTCTTCCAAATGGGGAAGCTAGATCATTTCTTCACCACATAAAGAGAAGCAAGCAGCCACCGGGATTTGAATATCCAAACTTAGAGAAGAGAGCTCTGGAAAAGAAGAGGGTAAGGGTTGATCACCTATCCAGGGATCTACCCAGAATCTAACTCGTTTCCCTTCTCCCACCATAAATTTCGATCTTTTGAAAACTGAGATGACAATTCTATTTATACCTTTCCATATGTACGATAACCAATAAGAGGAGGTTTTTTTTAATCCACCAACCCATCGGGGTGGTCTCGTACTTGACAACCACAAGAGATAACCACAGGCTAGTTTCCTCGGTAACAAACCGCCAAACCCATTTCCCAAGGAAGGCTTCATTAACCAAATCAAGGCGTTTGGTGCCCGCCCCTTTTTGAGAAAAGGGACAACACACCTCTTTCCAACTCAAGAGGTGGATTTTTTTTATTTTTATTTTTATTTTTCTCGTTAGATCCACCCTACCAAAGGAAATCACAACGGGGTTTGTCTATTTTACTTAACACCTTTTATTATTATTATTATTATTATTATTATTATTATTATTATTATTATTATTATTATTATTATGACGACAGGGTGTCCCCACCCCTTTTCAGGTGAGACTAATCCCTGTGGATGCACGTAATCACCTGCAAACCACGTGCATCGAGTAAATTACGGGGAGGGGAATCAAACTTGCGTCTATGGGGAGTAAACCCACGACGCTAGCCATTCGCTCAAACCCCACGCAGGTTTAGCCAACACCAATTTAGGACAATGAAATAGAGACGTATAGTATAATGGGAGGTTAGACAAAACAGCCTTGATTAGAGTTAATCTGCCTCTGAGGGACATGAGTTTACCTTTCCAAGAAAATAGCTTGCTTTCCTATCTTTCTAAGATTTTATCCCAAAGAAATAACGGAGGCTTACCCTCACATAACGGGAGGCCAAGGTAGGAAGAGGGGAGACAACCTCTACCTTACAATCAAAGATGATGGCCAATGGGAGGATTCCTCCGACGATAAGTTGATCCAAAAAGCTTCCATTTCGCTTTATTTACTGCAAGACCAGAGATTACGTCAAACCAGCAAGTTGACATGCTCAGAAAGTCGATCATGTGATCCCCTGCTTCATAGAGAAGCATAGTATCATCCGCAAATTGGAGGTGGCAAATGTGTGTAGGAAATTTCTCCACTTGAAAACCTTGGAACAGACCTTCTTCCTGCACTCGAATCATGACTCTGCTAAGGGCTTCCAAAACCAGAATGAAGAGAAAACGGAGACAGCGGGTCACCTTGGCAAAGACCTTTCGACGATCTGAAAAAGCCAAAAGGAGAGCCATTTACTAGAATAGACTTGGAGAAGAGAGGACTTCTGAGAGACCCCTTTTGGCAGAACCTAGCCTTCGATTCTTGTAATACGTGCTAGTTCAGTCGGTGGACCTGTGTCAGCCTTTGTGCTGCCAACCACCATCTTCCGTTCCCTTGTACCTCTCTTTGGTTCATTGGCTTAAACAAGCTTATATCCTCATGGTCAAGGTGTTTTGCCTTGTTTAGCTGAAATGGTAGATTCAACTGCTTGCATAAACCTGTCCTATTAGGTCATTTGCAGATTTATATAATGCGTTAAGGCTTCAGTTAATGTTGCCCCCCCCCCCCCCCCCCCCCCAAATTATTAATAATAATAAGAAAATAAAAAATTGATCATATAATCATTTCATTGTGATTTTTGCTAAAGATATCTGGAGCTATTTCTTAGACATGTTTGATGCGGCATGGGCAGAGTATCATCCGCAAATTGGAGGTGGCAAATGTGTGTAGGAAATTTCTCCACTTGAAAACCTTGGAGCAGACCTTCCTGCACTCGAATCATGACTCTGCTAAGGGCTTCCAAAACCAGAATGAAGAGAAAACGGAGACAGCGGGTCACCTTGGCAAAGACCTTTCGACGATCTGAAAAAGCCAAAAGGAGAGCCATTTACTAGAATAGACTTGGAGAAGAGAGGACTTCTGAGAGACCCCTTTTGGCAGAACCTAGCCTTCGATTCTTGTAATACGTGCTAGTTCAGTCGGTGGACCTGTGTCAGCCTTTGTGCTGCCAACCACCATCTTCCGTTCCCTTGTACCTCTCTTTGGTTCATTGGCTTAAACAAGCTTATATCCTCATGGTCAAGGTGTTTTGCCTTGTTTAGCTGAAATGGTAGATTCAACTGCTTGCATAAACCTGTCCTATTAGGTCATTTGCAAATTTATATAATGCGTTAAGGCTTTCAGTAATGTTGCCCCCCCCCAAATTAATAATCATAATAAGAAAATAAAAAATTGATCATATAATCATTTCATTGTGATTTTTGCTAAAGATATCTGGAGCTATTTCTTAGGCATGTTTGATGCGGCATGGGCAGATATCAGAACTCATGTTGATCTTTCTCTTCTCCTCAAGTCTTTGGAGAGTCTGCCCTTCACCCATCTTTTATGGGTTCTGGCAACAGTGTTGCCCAGACACTTCTGTTTCTTGGCTTTTGCCATGTGGACACCAGACACTTGGGGACATGTGGACACTTCTGGAAATGATACAACACTTCAAAATCTATACAGATAAAGTGTCCTACTGATGTCATTGCAAAGTGTCGCATATTGGACACTTCAAATGAGTTATTCAAACACATTTTTTTACTCTTTCATCTTTTTTTTAAAAAATTTTTTTGTAATATAAAATTCCTATGGTAAGCCGAAAATTTCTCACTCCTAGACCTCAAGCTGGCACTCATTCTCTTGTTGTGGAAGAAACTATTCATAACACCTTTCTTTGACAATCTAGTTTTTTAGTTATAGTACCATGACCGTTATAATAGAAAGCACAAGCTTTGTTCTTTTTGCTTTTCTATTCTTTTCTTGGTATTCTCTAATTTTTTAAACATGAGTGATGTTTATACAAACTACTAGTTCTTGATATGATTATTGCATGACTTATTATGTCTTGTCAACTGTTTATTTATTACTTTTAACTTTATACTATAATGCTTTGTTGATGAATGTTGTAAACATTGTGTTGTTTGTTGTTTTCAGGCTGTAATGGCAGAGGCAAGATCCCAACAGGCAGCATCCATGACTGAGTTTTATTGGCTTGGTCATCGGTTTCCAATCACAAATGCAAAGACTCGTGTCTCCATTCTAAAAGGTTTGTGGTAATGCTTGCCTTTAGATGGATATTTGCTATTGAAACCGAATTGTTTCGAGTGTGGTTACTATAGAGTAAAGTTGTATAATGTTGACGCTAGAAGCTTAAACCTTGTGCCTACCTATTTCTGTAATAACTTCTATTGTTGTGCTTGTATTAATTTTTTTTTTTTATTTAATAGATGCTTATTTTCTATTCAAACTTTAACTGTGATGGAGAACTTGTGGAGAAGAAAAGGTAAAGGTGCAGAGGAAAGCTCTCAAGGAAGCAGACGTGAATCGGATGAGGCAAAATCCAGAGCATCGAGGTCAGGGGCGGCGACAGCTGCACGGATTGGAGAACAAAATGGTTGGATCAAGGTTCATGGACGGAGGTCAAGAGGTGATAAGAATATCGGGAGATGGGGTCTCTTCTCTTGGCTCAGTGGTAGACACGGTGTGTCTCATATATGAGGTCAAGGGTTCGAGAACCCATGCGTGCGTGGATAGGTAGTGTGTGCGTGTGTGTTTCTCACCTTTAAAAAAAAAAAAAAAAG
Organism: Magnolia officinalis; assembly: GCA_021015155.1. Taxonomy (NCBI): domain Eukaryota; kingdom Viridiplantae; phylum Streptophyta; class Magnoliopsida; order Magnoliales; family Magnoliaceae; genus Magnolia; species Magnolia officinalis. The sequence goes on along the minus strand of JAJHSJ010000009.1, from coordinate 63,556,384 downwards.
AATACCAGGAGATCGAAGAAACCTTTGTCCGGGTATCCGACGCTGTTTGTGACGGGAAACCCAGAGGGATGGGCACCGATCAACTTCGAGAGTGTTTAGTGAGGTGGGGATAGTGATGGAAGTTGTGGTGCTGAGAGACGGGGAATCCATTTTCCCGTACGGTTTGTGTTTGTTAGGATGAGCTCAGAGGAAGAAGTGAAGCAAAGAAAGTATTGCGTGGGGAAAAGTTAGGAGGAAAACAGTTGTCTGTTCAAAAGGCGAAATATAACTTGGAGAGGAAGAACAAGGAACAAGATACTCGATATGAGAAGACTCTCATCGGGAAGGGAAGTAAAAAAGAGAGGACACTCAACGACAAACAAGGGCGGTGCAGGTTTCTCAAGGAATGGTGGGCGCAAAAAGGAGGAGGTTACAGGGAAGAAAGAAGTTGTAATCCCCGCGGAAAAAGCAGTTTCGAGGGAGGCGATGGAAGATGGGATGGTTGTGTGCATTAAAGAAAAGGTGTTGGAAGAATCCTTGAAATCTTTTGAACTATGTTGTGTGGCGAAGATTAGATCGAGGGTTCCAGAGTAAGGAATTGTAAGATGGATGAGTGATAAGTGCGGGGTAGATGCTGACGATACAACGATGAAAAAGCTTACGGAGGAAGATGTATACATATCTGTTTGCTCCCCCTAGGTAGTGGAAAGTTTCATCCTTGCGTGTAATCGACAAAAAGATGGAATAGTTAAAACAATCCAGAGATGGGAGGAGTGGTTGGCATTTAGATGGGAGTATTGGGTGTAAATATGGAATCTTCCTCTCGAATTCTGGATAGAAGAAGTCATCCACAAAGTGGGTGAGTGTGTCGGCATGGTGGTGGAAATCGATGATCAAAGTTTGAATTGTGAGATGATTTAGGACATCAGAATCAGGGTGAGAAGGAGAAAGATTTTCATACTGCCAAATAAGGTGCAGATCCAAGTAGGGGACTAGAAACTCTGAGTGAACCTATGCAGGGAAGAAAAGGGCTCAACCGAGGTCCCGCAATGGAAATCAATGGCGGTAGGAGGAGGAGAAGCTGGCGGAGTTTGCAAGTTGGGATCCTGCGGAGTACTAGAGGCATTACTAGACAGGCGTCCTTTCGCTAGCGAAGAGATTGAGGGAGCACCAAATGTAGGGCTGCAATTGAAGAATCTAGAGGGCGGTAGCGTGAGAGTACGGGAGAGTTCAGTCGAATTTGACGAGGGAGGCAGGGGGCACTCTCCGGTTGACACATGGCGAGCCTCTTAAAGAAGGGGAAAGAGAGCGGGATAGCTGCAACAAAGCTTTTAATGAGGAAGGGAGAAAACGGGACACTTGTCTTAATAATGCCCATTCAGAAGTTGAGGAATGTCGGGCGGGAGGAATTCGAGCCAAGCATGCGAATGAAGCAATTAGTATCGCACATGTGATTATTCTTGCGGATGTATTCCAAAACTTAAGTGGTCGCACATGTCAGTCAAAAGGTTTTAATCCTTTTCGATTACCTGTGAAGTCTTCGACATAAAGGGAGCAGGGACAGAGAAATGCGTTTAGACAGTGGGGGGAAACGTCGAAGATGGGTTTTCTTCAGAGAAGTGGTGAGCGGTTTGGGTGGAACAATAGGGGAATAGGAACACCTCAGAAAGCAATAGCCAAGTTTCGACAACAGAGGAGCCACTTGAATGAGTTTCAAGAGAACCTGGTACGTATAGAGTCAGGGGATTCGGAAGGTCCTCAAGAAGAAGTGGCGGTGGAGAGCAACGTTTTTGGGGAGATGGAAGAAAGAAGCCTACTTTCGATGATAAACCCTGAAAAACTACAAGTGTTGAGCATGTTGGTAGTCGTTAGAGAGTATGAAACAAGGGAACATGAAAACTCAAACTCAAACGGGTCAAGGGGAACGTCAGGCAGAGGAAGGAAAAAAAGGAAAGATAAAAAGAAAAAGATATTGATGTACCAAGGAATGAAAAGGGTGAAAAAGGTAGCAAGGGAGATAACACGAATAGTGGGGGTGTCTTTTGGGGATAATCCAGGGGAGACTATGTGGCCCCTTTTCAGTTTGTGGAAGATAGGGGTCGACAAAACTTGGCGCAGATGCAGGCGAGAATGGACATGGTGGATGCAGAAGAAGGAAGCAATCGGAACGAGACTATTTGATAGTCAGTAAGGGAGCAACGAAATTGGGTTACAAAGCTCTCTCAATGAAGATTGTCAGTTGGAATGTACGGGGGTTGGGGTGACCCCAAAAGAGGCTCCAAATCAGGGATTTATGCAAAAAATACAAGGTGCAGTTAGCTGCTTTTCAAAAAACTAAACTTCAGGGGGTTGACAAAGCGATGGTTGATTCGGTATGGCGGGTCAGAATAAGGCCTAGGAATCATTAGACAGTTGGCTTGGCGGGGGGAATTTTGGCGATTTGGGATACACATGTATGGAGCATTGAGGAGTGTGACAAGGGGCAATTTTCGTTATCGCTGCTAATGAGAGGCAATGCTTCTGGTTTTAAATGGACATTCACGGTAGTATTGGACCTAACATATGTAATGTTTAGCAGAGGTTCTTGGAGGAGTTAGATGCCTGCAGGAGGAAGTGGACATATCTGTGGTGTGTGGGAGGCGATTTCAATGTAGTCAGATTTCCGTACGAAAAATCAAATGGGGGCAGGATAAATCGTAGTATGAGGGACTTTTCGAGATGGTTATCAAAAAATGAATTGATTGATTTGTCGATGGGTGCGGTAAGATTCACGTGGACAAATGGGCAGTCTAAAGCAATACAGTCTAAGTTAGATAGACTTCTTCTCTCACCGGATATGTTGGATATGTTCCTGATGTTACATCAAATGGGTCTGCCGAGACCTTTTTCAAATCATTGCCCGATTTTATTGGAGTCGGATGAGGAGGATTGGGGACCGAGACCGTTCAGATTCGAGTACTCGTGGTTAGAAGTGGAAGGTTTCACAGATCTAGTTAGAGAGCAGTGGAGATCTTTCTCGGATCAAAGAGGTGCAAGGTTCAATTTGTTTTTGAAATTAAAACTGTTAAGAAGTAAGATTAATGTGTGGAAAAAGGAAGTTCTTAGAGGTAGAGAAGAGGAATCCGTGGCAATTTTAAATATGATCCAACTTTTAGATTTAAATGAAGAAAATGGTGAGCTGTAAGAGGAAGAAAGAGCATGAAGGGAAATTCATTCGGCAAGATTGAGAGAGGATGAGATTAAATGGAGGCAGAGGTTAAGGGCGTATTGGCTAAAAGCGGGGAACAAAAACACAAGTTTTTTCACAATATGATGCAGGACATGAAATTCAGATATGATGTGCAAGCTTTTCAGGCTTAAGATCACATTAGTTCAGAAACAATTACTCAAATTCCATATCCCACACAGAAGTTCAAACATTCAATCAAGGGAATCAATGCGGGTCCAGGCCTACACATGTTAGGGCTGGATCAATAAAACTTATGGACCAAACGATACTCAAAGGGAAGTAAATTCATCCACACATGGACGACAATATGTCCCTAATCCAAGGGATTCACAGGTTTCAGTTCAGAAAACCCTAGGATTAGAAAAAAGGGGCCAAACAAATTGAAAATAATGCAATCTAGGGTTAGGGTTATGGAAAGTAAGTACGAGAGGGATGAAAGAGGGCGAAAACTGGATTTGGCGACAGTCCACGCCTGTGGACAACGGGCCAGACCTGACGCACGTGCGAGGGGGCCCCGAACCCGAAAACCGACTCCTTGAGTCTGGTTGGCCAGGGGTGGGCTCCAAAACCTCCGATTTTCAGGTCGATCCGATATGCGATCTGTGCGTGGTGCTCCGCCGAAGTTTTAGCCCTCCACAGGACCAGATTCTGGAATTCTGTTGTAAAGAGAAAAATTGCTGCAATAGAGGACGGATTTGAAGCGTAGATGATTGTAGGAGAAGAGAAGTATGGATGGTAGAAGATGAGAGCAAATCGGGATAGGTATGGCTTTGCACCACGGTAGTCAGCCCTTTGAGGAAGGGATGGTTTCACACCCAATTGGATTTCCACAACTCAGAAACTCAGAGGAGTAGAAAAAACACAGGATTTTTTTATTAATCTTCAAAGAATCAAAAAGACTACGAAGGGTGCCTATTTATAATAAAACCCTATACCCCAAAACTCGCGCCATGTGCGCAACCTATTACTTGGCAATGAAGTAATAAAAAATAACAACTAATCAAAGTGATTTAAACCGTCCATGATACTCTTAATAACAATAATAAGCAAAGCCTAAAATTTGAGATTAATTAGAATAGTGGGCCACGATCATGAGAACTCATGGTGGGCTCTACATGATTATCTCTAACGAACCAAAATGCAGTCCTCTAATTAGGAGGCCCTCCCTTGACGTCGTCATCGATCCAAATCGATGGTGTGCCCGTGATGTCCCCATCAACTCTCCCCGGCTGCGAAGATTTCGTCACTGGCGAAACAAAACTTCTGAACCACTTCAAGATGTCAGGATCAAGTCTCTGAAGCTCCAGTTGACAAGTACGACATTACCCTATAATTTTGGCCACGTCTCGCTTGAGGCTTGGCCAATGAAACCTATCCTCCACTAGGGCAATGGTCTTGTCTCGACCGAAATGACCCGCAATCCCTCTTGAATGTAACTCCCAGACAAGAAAATCGCGGAGGGAGGTGCGAGGTATGCACAAGCGGTCACTCCTAAACAAATATCCGTCTAAAATCAAGTACTCTCTGCCAGCTCCTGACGGACTCTCTAACAACGACGCGTACTCGACTCCAAAATCTGGACACTCAGAATAATCTTCTTTGATGCGCTCGAGGCCCGTGACTTCAACACTCATGGAGTTGAGTAACGCGACTCGACGACTCAACGCGTCGACAGACTTATTCTCTACACTCACCTTATGCTTAAGCACAAAAGTGTACTCTCGAAGAAATTGAACCCACTTGGCGTGCCTGGGGTTTAACTTCTTCTGAGAGTTCAGATATCTTAAGGCTTTGTGATCTGAGAATAAGAAGAATTCTTGCGGTAATAGGTAATGACGCCAATGGCGCAGTGATTGCACTACCGCATGGAACTCTTTGTCATAAGTGGAATACTTTTGTTTCGCTTCATTCAGTTTCTCACTAAAAAAGGCGACGGGGTGCCCTTCCTGACTAAGTATTCCTCCTATGCCGACTTCGGACGCGTCACATGCGACTTCGAAAGCTTTTGAAAAGTCTAGAAGTCGCGTGACTGGAGGTTCGGTCATCCTTACCTTTATCTCCTTGAAGGCCTTCGAGGCTGCCTTTGTCCATTGAAACTATCCTTTTTTTATGCAATCCGTGATGGGAGCCATAATGGAACTGAAATCTCGAATGAACTGCCTATAGAAAGTGGCTATGCCTTGAAAGCTGCGCACCTTATGAATATTGCGGGGTTCAGGCCAATTGACGATGGCCTTGACCTTCTCGGGATCCGCCGATACGCCTTCAGCTGACACAATAAAACCTAAGAAGATAACACTACTAGACAAAAACACACTTCTTTAGGTTGGCGTACAATTTCTCGGCTCTAAGGATCCCACAAACCTGCCTCAAATGGTTGAGGTGTTGTTCCTTGGTCATGCTATAAATCAAGATATCATCAAAGTATACGATTAGGAACTTCTCCATGAAGGGCCTCAACACTTGGGTCATCACACGCATGAAAGTACTTGGGGCGTTAGTTAACCCAAAAGGCATAACTAGCCACTCGTATAGCCCATCCTTTGTCTTGAAGGCCGTCTTCCACTCATCACCAGGGTGTACACGGATTTGGTGATAACCACTTTTGAGGTCAATTTTCGAGAAGATAGTAGCATTGGCCATCATATCCAACATGTCATCAAGACGCGGTATGGGAAACCGACACTTGATTGTGTTTTTGTTGATGGCCCTACTATCAACACATCCTGTGCCATCCTTCTTAGGTGTAAGAAGGGCGGGCACGACACACGAGCTTATACTCTTTTGAATGAAACCCTTCTCTAGGAGTTCGTCAATCTGTCTCTTCAACTCAGCATGCTCCTTTGGGTTCATTTTGTAATGCGAGAGGTTTGGTAGAGTCGCCCCAGGGATTAAATTAATGGCATGTTGTATATCCCTCATAGGGGGAAGCTCATTCGGTAGATCATCAGGAAAGACATCATGAAACTCATGCACTACCTGAATGGCCTCAGTGGATAACTCTACACTAGCCTTTGGTACACTTTCCCTAGCCACAAGGTCGTATATCATCGAGTCCGCCTCCGTTTCTCGCTCAAAGTCTTTGGCATTTAGAATATGGAGAGGTTTGGACTTGGACTTCGATTCCTTCAATTCTTTTGAGCCGCTCACACCACTCTGTGTGGTGGACTCCTTTCCAGTCATGTTCTTGGGTGGCAGTGGATTTAGCTTGACCTTCTTGCCCTCGAACCAGAATATACACACATTTGAACGACCAAATATGGTAACATCCCTGTCATAGAGCCACGACCTACCCATAATGATATGGCCAACATCCATGGGAACAACATCACACCAAAGTGTCTTTATATGATCCAAATTGAATAGGAACAAGACAACGGTGCGAGATTGGAATGGAAGTTTCATCAACCCAGGAGACTACAAGGTTGAGGATGGGCTTCTAGCTTTAAGCCCAAACGGCTCACAGTGCTAGTCGATGCCACGTTAGCACAACTACCACTATCCACGATCATCTTACAGCTCTTTTCCCCACACTTTGCATAAGTATAGAATGTTGTGTTGCGGCGTCAATCGTTAGTATTATTTGCTTGAGCAAAGGCGCAACGCACAACTGCGAGGGTCGCAGACTCTTGCGCTCCCTCTTCCTCATCACTAGGGGTTTCTACTGGCTCATATCCTTCCTCACCGTCACTCTCTGGGGGGCACTACTTCTACTTGCTCATCAATAAGGAATACCTTGGTGCCCTCTCTCGTGCTACACTGGTGGGCAAAGTGACCAAACCCTTGACACCTAAAACACCTAGTTGCCCCACTTCCACGCGAGCTAGACCCAACAATTTCTTTACCCTTATCATCCTTGGGCCTGGGCTGAAAACTGTTGGAAGGTTTGTTTTGGTATCCAGTGTTAGGTTTAGCCCCAGAGGGGTTGGCCTTAGCACTAGAATCGCGAAAGTCAAACCGCCTTCCCACAGATGCTTTGAAGTATTGCTCGATATCTAACACTACTTGATACAACTGTTCAATAGTGTCTATATCTTTGGCGAGCAATTCTCTCCTAATGTCAGGACGAAGGCCTGTTTTAGAACGAGCAAGGGTGAGTACGGGGTCCTCATCAACCTCGCAACGGGTCAAGTACTCTTCGAACTTCTCAATATATTCAGCAACACTCATGGAACCCTGTCGAAGAGACTGTCATTCCTCAATAAACCGTAAGCGATAAGAGAAAGGGAGGTACTTATCCTTAAGTGTTTCTTTCATTTCTCCCCAATGGACTATTGGGAGTTCCCTCGCTCTTTCTTTCTTTCGCTCTACCGTCGCCCAAAACCTCTTTGCTTGACCCACAAGCTTCATCTTGGCGAATCGGACTCGACGAGCATCTGACATGTCATATGGTCTATATCTGTCAACCAATCTAAAAAGGCTTTAGGGTCCAAGTGACCATTAAACGTAGGGGCATCTACTCTAACTCTCTTGAAGAGTTGCGTATCTGGGTCATATTGATCATGATGTCCCTCGCGGGGTGGGGGCATGGGTGCGCGCCCATGACCAATTACTTGGCCACCTCCATTCCTTGGTCTAAGCCTCATGACCACCTGCCCGAGATTGGGCATCTTCCCCAATGGTGGGGTTTGCCCCGAGGGAGGTCTCTAGTTGGGTAACGCGCACATTAAACTGCTCAAAGCGTTGGTCCATACGTTGCTCCAAGCGCCTACCGAAAGACTCAGCCTGCTAGGTCAACTTGATCATTGATTCTTGCAATTACTCCATGTTTAGTGTAGGGTGCAAGCCAAAACCACGACCCGTACGTGTGGGCATACAACTACAACTACTAACTCAACCTAAGGATCTTCTACTATGACTATATGTGTCTAGATGAGACTAAATGCTCCTATAGGACTCTACATGAGTAAAACGACACAATACTACTCGATTTTCAGCAACCTACCTGTCCAAAGAATTTGTCAGCAGAAAACCCAGCAAAGAGATATTGGGGATTTTTTTATAGTAGAAAATTTAGCAGCTTGTACCAGGAATTATTGACCTCTAAACAGCTCTCTATATGATGGGAGCTGATGCATAATGGACATAAACAAACTAAACCCTAAACATGTAATGCATTCCCCTATAAGAACCCTAATCTCTGATACCAAATTTGATGCAGGACATGAAATTCAGATATGATGTGCAAGCTTTTCAGGCTTAAGATCACGTTAGTTCAGAAACAATTACACAAATTCCATATCCCACACAAAAGTTCAAACATTCAATCAAGGGGAATCTATGCGGGTCCAGGCCTACACATGTTAGGGCTGGATCAATAAAAATTATGGACCAAACGATACTCAAAGGGAAGTAAATTCATCCACACATGCACAACAATATGTCCCTAATCCAAGGGATTCACAGGTTTCAGTTCAGAAAACCCTAGGATTAAAAAAAATGGGGCAAACAAATTGAAAATAATGCAAACTAGGGTTAGGGTTATGGAAAGTAAGTACAAGAGGGATGAAAGAAGGGGAAAACTGGAACTAGCGACAGTTCACACGCGTGGACAGCAGGCCAGACCTGACGCACGTGCGTAGGGGGCCCCGAACCCGAAAACCGACTCCTTGAGTCTGGTCGGCCAAGGGTGGGCTCCAAAACCTTTGATTTTCAGGTCGATCCGATATGCAATCTGTACGTGGTGCTCCGCCGAAGTTTCAACCCTCCTGCAAAGCCAAATTCTAGCATTCTGCTATAGAGAGAAAAATTGTTGAAATAGAGGACGGATTTGAAGCGTAGATGATTGTAGGAGAAGAGAAGTATGGATGGTAGAAGATGGGAGCAAATCGGGATAGGTGTTGCTTCGCACCACGGTAGTCAGCCCTTCGAGGAAGGGAGGGTTTCACTCCCAATTGGATTTCCACAACTCAGAAACTCAGAGGAGTAGAAAAAACGCAGGAATTTTTTATTAATCTTCAATGAATCGAAAAGACTACAAGGGGTGCTTATTTATAATAAAACCCTATACCCCAAAACTCGCGCCATGTGCGCAACCTATTACTTGGCGACGAAGTAATAAAAAATAACAATTAATCAAAGTAATTTAAACCGTCCATGATATTATTAATAACAATAATAAGCAAAGCCTAAAATACGAGATTAATTAGAATAGTGGGCCACGATGATGATAACCTATGGCGGGCTTTATATAGTTATCGAGTCTACTCCAACGAACCAAAACGCAGTCCTCTAACTAGGAGGCCCTCCCTGGACGTCGTCATATATCCAGATCGATAGTGGGGCCCTCCTTGCGTACGTGCGTGGGGGGGGGGGGGGGGGGGGGTGTGCGTGTGATGTCCCCATCACAATATGGCCAATGCGAGAGCAAGAGTAAATAAGATAAAGTCAGTAGCGGTGGAAGGGGTTGGGAAAGAAGGGAAGACTAATACATGCGTGGCGATTGTCAATTTCTATAAAAAGTTGCTAAAAGCGGAAGATTGGAACTAGCCGAAGCTAGATAATCTTCAATTCGACATGATTACTAGGGAGATGGCAGATAACGAAAATGCGATCTCCGAATTGGGGAGTGAAAAAGCACTCAGGCTAGATGGTTTTCCAATATTATTATATCAGAAGTTCTAGGTGATTGTAAAAAAAAGATGTTATCGATTTTATTAACGAAAATTTTCTTTCAGGTTCCATATCCTCGGAGTTAGGTGCTACGTTTATAACTCTGATTCCAAAGGAGGGGGCGAAAAGCTTGTCAGAGTATAGGCCGATAAGCCTTCTAGGTGGGCCGTACAAAATATTGGCAAAGATTCTGGCAACAACATTCAGGGAGGCAATTGGGGGTGTTGTATTAAAGTCGCAAGGGGCATTTGTAGCGGGGAGACAGATTGCAGATGGTGTGTCGGTGGCACACGAGAGTATAGATGCTTGTCATAGAAGAAAAGAAAAGGGGGTTGTTTGTAAGCTGGGCATCAAAAAAGCATATGAGCATGTGGACTAGGACTTCCTGGATTACATGCTGCGATGTTTGGGTTGTGGTGACAAATGGAGGGCTTGGATTTGGTCATGTGTAGCATCAACGATGTTTTCAGCTTTGGTTAATGGATCGCCTAACGGGTTTTTTTCCTCATTAAGAGGGTTGGGACAAGGAGATCCTTTATCCCCATATCTATTTGTAGTGGTGATGGAAGCGTTGAGCAGAATGATTGACAAAGGGGAAAGAAAAACCTAGTGAGGGGCCTCACTGTGGACAACACAAACTTCTAGGTGACACACCTTCATTATGCGGATGACAATCTCTTGCTATGTGAGGCTGATGAAGAATTGGTGGAAAACTTGTGAATGATAGTAGTATGTTTTGAAGTAGTATCAAGACTTAGGATTAATCTAACAACGACAGAATTACTTGGAGTGGGTATATCAAAGGAATAAGTAGATTTTTTTTTGGCAGATGTGTTTGGATGCAAGGCGGGATCTTTTCCATCCACATACTTCGGCCTCCCGCTATGTGTTGGAAAGCCTCCTAAGAGGGTCTGGGATAAGGTGATTGAGTGTTTCCAAAAGAAGCTTAAACAATGGCGAACAAGAATCTTATCATTAGGGGGGAGGATAACACTCATCAAGGCGACGATGTCAAACTTACTGGTGTAATACGTGTCTCTTTTCAAATGTCTGAAATCAGTGTTGGACATATTGGAGAAAATCAGGAGGGATTTCTTATGAAAGGGAGAGGAAGGAAAGCAGAAATTTCATCTAATGAAGTGGGAAGAAGTGTGTAAGCCATGGGAACAAGGGTTGCCGGTTTGAGAAGTTTGGAGAGGATGAATGATGCGATACTAGGGAAATGGGTTTGAAGATTCAGGGTGGAGGAGGAATCTCTCTAGAGGGAGGTACTGGGGAGGAAGTATGTGGTGGATGACGAGGGATGGTGCACTCGAACGTCATCATTGTATAGGACCTCTTCGGTGTGGAAAGCGGTGATGCGGATGAGGAATGATGTATGGGAAGGGGTTTGGTTCTCATTGCGTAACGGTTTGAAGATAAAGTTTTGGAAGGACATTTGGGTGGGGGATCAGAAATTAGAGGACATGTTCCCAAGGGTGGCAAGAGTCGCATTGGGGGGAAGAAATGGTGGTGGCTAGTTGTTTCTCATTTCAAGGCAACGAGGTTTGATGGGTCCTGCATTTCTTTAAAAGGATAGTGGTCAATAATGGTATTTTATTTCAAGAGATTTTTATCTTAGAAGATCTTTAGTAGGATATATTATCATGGGGGATCTTCAATAAGATATATTAATTCCTTGCAATATCTTAACAAGATAAAAAATAAATACACATAAGAGCATAAAAGGACAGAATTTGGGTCCATATATGTGGTATTTTTGGATTCATTTCTTACTTTAAAATAATTAAGTTTTTATACATGTTTTTGTAGATGTCATATTGCAATGAGATTAGAATAGAGCTGTGTTTGAAATATCGGTATCACATTATGTATCACATCCTTGGGATACAAATACATGTCAGTTATCGCACAGGATATATCGTTTGTATCAGGTAATTTATCGCACTTTTTGGGAAACATGGGGAAACATTGGGAAATTGGTTGAAATTTTCAATGAAACTTCAAGGATTGTTAAAAAAAGACCTTAATACACACTTTTAAATTATAACATCTCAAAAAAGAAGTGCACGTAATAGGTTTCCTTTGTATAGGGTCCTAAGCTATGCATTGTCTAACTGAACTAATGCAACTATATTCAAATTGAATGCATAACATTTAGAGTGTATGTGATGATCATTTTCATCAAACACTCATTAGTACTTTGAAACTGGTCTCAATTAACAACTGGTTGAGGGGAAATTTTGAAAAAATATATATTATATTTTTATAATTTTTTATTTATTTTTAATTAAAAATGATTTTTTATTTTCGAAATTAGAGGGTACGTGATGATCATTTCATCAAGCACTCCTAAATACTTCGAAATTAGTCTCAATTGACAGCTGGTTGAAGAAAATTTTTGAAAAAAATGGAGAACATGAAGGACCAATGGATATCGAAATCAAAGCGCCAACTCCATGATTTTTCATGCAAAACGTGAAGAACCAACGGATTTATAACCATTTGATACTGATTTAACATAATTTCAACAAAAAAAATAAAATCGGAAATTAAAAATGCTCACCGGATCGAACATATGGGGTATATCGACACTACCTATGTGTTTCGTATTGCACAGGTGGGATACAGGATATATCGTGAAATATATCGGCCGATATCATTGATATTTAAAACATTTAAACAGAAAAGTCCAAGTTCAAGGAGAAAACACTCTCTTGTAGAGGGAGAAGTCATTATGAAAAATGGACCCCTTTGAATTGTGTGGTCCATGATCCATATAAAAATAAAATAAAATTAACTGTGGTGTATGCAGAAGTCTGTTCTCTTGTTTCTCTCCTACATCAAATTGGTAGAGCAAGTTCATCCATGGGTTTGTTTGAGATCAATGGCGAGCAACGAGACTAATGTCCTTGAAGAAATGGGTAGGAGACAAGATCAACAGGAAATCTTAGATAGATTGAATATGTTTTTACTGTCTACACAGCATCGAGATTGGCCTTCTCGCACGTGGGAAGTAGCAAACTTGTGTAATCCGGAGGTGGTGGTTCCAACAGTGTTCTGTTTGATCGACCCATAGTAGGAGAGGCAACCTATTGGAAGATCGTGGGTACAACTGTGGTGTAAAACTTGAGATGCCGAATTCTATGGGGGTCTGCTGCCTGAGAACTTCCTCAATTGGTTGGCTCATGTAGAGCAATATTTTTTTTAATTGAAGGTGGTGCCACATAATAAGAAGGTTAAACTCGTAGCAAACCAATTATGGGGTCATGCATCTTTGTGGTTGACCCAACTCCAAAAGACGCATGAGCGCATTAGGAAGAAAAAACTGGAGAGTTGAAGAAGATAAAGGATGCAATTCAACAAAAGTTTTTGCCGTCATATTATAAGTGAGAACTCTATCTGATGTTCCATTACTTGGATAGAAAGATCTGACTGTTAAAGCGTATAAGTTCTACCGCCTCATGATCCAGAACGACATCAATGAGATGACAGATCAGTTGATAGCAATGTACATTAGATGATAAGGGCTTTTTATATGAACAGGCTTTCCAACTTGCATTGAAAGCCGGAGAAATGTGTGGTAACTTGAAATCCTGTCACAAATTTGTGAACAAAATCAAGATGAGCCTTCTTCGAATTTGAATCTGAACCTACTGTATTCTAAACAAGCCAATGGAGGAAAGGGAGATTAAAAGACACCTGGGTGTAATAAAGATCGAATGAGGTGCTACAAGCGTTTCAAATTTGGTTACCGTTCCTTTAAGTGGTGGGAAAGGAAATTCAAAGGTGAATTTCAGTTAGCAGAGAATGAGAGAGATGATGGATGTGACGAAAACAATCCAAATGAAGGTAGTGATGGACAGAGAGAGAGATCTATGGAGGAATCTGTGCCTGGAGAAGGAATACCAACATGTTTGGTGCAAGGGAGTGAGTGCAAGTTAGTTCGACAATGGCAGTTTGGGAATTGCGTGTCAAAGATTATGGCGGAGAAATCTTCCTGTGGAATGATTGTGAGGATGCACACAAGCGTGTGTTCTCCTTTGGATTGTGGAGGGGCGGCATTTGATCTATAAGATAATGGAATTCTGTGTTGCCCAGCAAACAGGCTTGGAGGCTAGGATGTGGGGAAGAGTCTCTTTTGAAGGATGCCCTTGTAGCCAAATATGGTATGTCTGCGAATGGGTGGGATATTAAAGGGTCATTGTGCAAAAAAGGCTCACAGTAGTGGCGGGCTTTATCAAAGGTCAGTGATACGGAAAAAAAAAGGTATATGATATGATTTTGGAAGGTAAGTGATTCATGTATTCAGTATATGAGATTCATAGTAGGTAATGGGTCCGGTTTTGGAAGGATATGCAGTGTCCCAAAGTTTTTAGAAATTGCATGCGCGGGTTCCAGTTAAAGGAGTGCTTGTTAGCCAATGTTTCCAGAGTGTGGGGTTGAGGTGGTTTGTGGCCCAGTCTTTTGTCGTAACCTCACGGATGAATAATCTGTGCTAATTATTATATTATTGGAGCTACTTCATTCTGTGTACATCCTACACACGGGATCAGATTGGTGAATATGGACTTTGGAGCAGAATGGGATGCTCTTGACAAAATCACTGGCTGAATTTTCCAGAGCCTTCACGTGGTTAGCCTGCTTAGACAAAATCCTTACGGCAGACCACCTGCAACATAGAGGATGGTCGATGCTCAATAGATGCTAGCTTTGCTGTGCTAATGAAGATTCAGTGGGGCACTTACTATTGCAAAGCCCATTCTCCACAGGGGTGTGGGGTAGGATACTGACAATGTTCAATATGTCTTGGGTCACTCTAAATCAGTCCTGAATTTCATTTGGGGCTGGAGGCCATTGACTCGAGAGGCTTTGTCAACCTCACTGAGTGGTGTGGCTTCAGAATGGAAATAAGAACCAGGTAACAGGCCACTGCTTGCTTTCTCTTTCCGTCAATGACAAGTACCACGATGAGGCTTGTTGTGATGCGCTGCCCATAGATGTGCACATTTTATTACTCAAAAGGCCATAGCATTACTTTTTGTACACCATTACATGTAGGAAAGAAAATTCCCACATGATTGAGAACAAAGGAAAAACATTCGTATTGCACCCTAGTCCCAAATACCAATACTACTCATGAAGCAAGCCAAAGAGATCAAGGCATTGAAGCTGAGATACTAGTCCCTTACGTAAGAAGATAAAAAGTTTGACAGGTCAAATTCCTTCCAACTGGTGGGAAATAATACAAGCATGAACGATAAAAAATGTGGGCCCCAAAGCCCAATTTGCTGGTTCTATGGCTTTTCTAGTGGGCTCTACCTGTTGAGCTGGGCTTAGTGGTTTTTAAGAGATCCGATCTTTTGTCTGGTTCTAGCTTGATTCCCAAAGGTCTTTATTTGGCAGAGATCCAAAGATCTTTAATCGATTATATTAAAATGTCTTGGGGTATATTTAATAAGATATATTAATATCTATCATTTTCCAAAAAAAATAATAATAATAATCTTGGGATATCTTGTTAAGACAGAAAAAAAGATAAGTGGGGAAAGGGACCATGTGGTGTGGGAGTCGTTAGGATGTTTCTCAGTTAAATCTTTCTATGCTATTCTTGCCAAGTCCGAGGCGGATGGAGAAGTCAAGAACACTAAGTTTGTATGGTCCTATGCAGCTCCGCCTAAAGTTGTAGCTTTTTGTTGGTTTGCAGGGAGAGAAAGGGTATTAACTGTGGATAATCTTCAGACAAGGGGGATGATTTTGCCCAATGTTTGTTTGTTATGTGGGCCCGATTTGGAATCAGTTAATCACCTCTTCATCCATTGCTTGTTTGCGTCCAAGGTGTGGTATGGTGCCCTACAATGTCCTTTGGGTCATGCCGTCTTGTATAGGCGATTTGTTTATGACCTGGCATGGTGTGTTTGTTGGGAAGAAGTTGAAAGCTTCGTGGCGGCTACGCTTGTTGGCGAGACTTTGGGTGATTTGGGAGGAGAGAAACGGAAGGTGTTTCTGTAATGTTAGCCACAACGTTGAGCGGGTTGTGGGGAGGATTTGGGGCTTTGTTCGGAAGTGGGGCTGTTATAATAGTGAGGAGAAAGTGCATGTTACTTCTTTGTAATTGGGAGGGTTGGTTGGCTGTTTTGTGCTGTTGTATTCTTTGTCACCTGTTGGCGTTCTTCTAATAAAATTTTCGTCATCTTTCAAAAAAGTTTTTTTTTTTTTTTTTTTAAGGCAAGGATAAGAGAATAAAAGGATGAGATTTTAGTTGCATATATGTGTGGTACTATTGGATTCTAAGAGAATAAAAAGGAAGATATTTTAGTTCCATAAATGTGTGGTATTTTTGGATTCTTTCCCTTGATTTATAATAATTGAGTTTTTAATTTTTATGTCTTTATAGATGCCATATGAAAATTCATTTCAAAATAAATAAATAAAAAAGATTCCATATGAAAATGAGATTGGAATAAAAGAGAGTTTAGAGAGTAAGCATTCTCTGCAAAGACAGAAAACCTTACAAAAAAAAAAAAACCTTTGAATTGTGTGATTGGTGCAAAATCCATTTTTTTCTCCTTCATCTGTCCTACATCAGATTGGACCTTAGATAGGAATGATTGGCAAAATATGATATGTAAAGATGACCCCGAATAGCTAGGACAAGCTAGCTATGATGCTGCTGCTGCTGCTGGTGGTGGTGACAATATGTGTGTGTATCATTATTCATGTGGGTGTGCTTGTAGTTTGTCGTATTTATCTGTTTACATGCTCCTATTGTAAATGCTATAGAAACTATCAGACTTTTCTTCGTGCTTCAGCAACATTTGGGCTAAAAATAGTTGGTTGATCTGACCTCGTGTAGATTATACGCTTGTTATTTTACATTGGTTGGTTGCATCTCTTCACTTCGCAATATTTTGACTATTGCATCGTCTTACGCTAAAAAAACTGATCAGCTCAGGAGCTGGAGAAAGGTCTACATGATTCCGTAGCAGATTCACTGCCATCAGAGAAGAAACTTGCCATTTTTGACAAAATATTTGCAGCGTATCATGAAGCGAGGAGCTGTATTCGCAATGACTTGGTACTTCACTTCTACCATTGGCTGAGTTGCACCTTTGACCATGGCATACTTATTGTTTCTGACAATATACCTAATTTAGGTCACTGCAGGTAATAATGAAAATGTGAAAGATGACTTGAACGGCCTTGATAAGGCTGTTAGTGCTGTCTTAGGACAGCGTACAATAGAGCGCAATCAATTGCTTGTTACGCTTGCAAAAAGTAAATTAACTAGGAACCGTGATGACAAGAGTGAGAAAGTCACGAAACCTGAGGAGCTTGTTCGTTTGTATGATCTTTTAATACAGGTAATGACATGTTATTGTGTTGTCTCAGAATTTTGGGTGATCTTCCTACTTTATTTTATTTTTTATTTGTATTGGCAGAATACAACAGATCTTTCTGATTTAGTGAGCTCCGGAAGAGATAGAAAGCCAGAAGAAGTGGCATTTACGGAAGAGTATCTGTTGAAGGGTTTGGTGTTTCGGGCAGAAAGGTTGTTTTTTCTTTTCGGTTCCTTCACGTTTCTTTTATTTCTTCCTGATGGCATATGTCTTGCTGTTGCTGAATACAACTTTTTTTTGGTATCAAAGTGTTTTACTTCTCATTCAGCTATATCAGAATATGCCGGATTCATATCCAGACAGATCAATTGCATGTTAGCATTGAGCTTTATAATAGAAACAAATAAAACTAATTTATGCTACAGACGAATTCCGTTGTTTATTGTGATTATGTTTGGTGACGCATTGTTTTAGCCTCTTAGACTCACTTGATAATCTGTTGGAAGAGTAATTGATTTGGAGGTTTTAGAAGCTTCTTTCTGGACATTAACTGTGGTATGCCTTCACCCGCACGGGGTTTGGGTGAACAGAAAGTGTTGTGGGTGTGCTCCCACAGACGCAAGTTCGATTGCCCTCCCCGGGATTACCAGATGCACGTGGTTTGCGGATGATTGCATGCATCCGCAGGGAATAGTCTCACCTCAAAATGGGGTGGGGACACCCTAGTGTAAAAAAAAAAAAAAAACTGTGGTATGCCTTCTGCTGTGAAAAAAAAAAAAGGAGGCACATGCCCACTTACCTCTTGAAACATGCCATCTTTTTAAAGAAGCTTTCCACAATATTTTTTGTGTTCTCTCTCCTTTCTAGTATCATATCTTTTCCTTAAGATTCTCATCTTTTTATTTTTATTTTTTTTTAAGGATGAGATTCTCATCTTTATTTGTCTTTACAGTTTGTTCTAAGTTTGATGTTCTGATTCTTATCTTTGTAATATCTTTCAAAAAAAAAAGAAGTTTCATGTCCCCATTCAAAGCATTTATTACGCTCGCGTCTTTGTCCTCTTTAAAGTCTTTCCCATGTGTCATAAGTATGCTTGCCTATAAGGTAGAACTTCTAAGATAACGATACATCATTACACACTAAATGCCAGGAAATAATCTATTCATTTAGAAGCTTTCTTACGTTTGAAGTTTGCCTTTACTGCTTATCAATAGGTCTTTTGACTTCCATTTGAAATTAAATCTTTAAATATTTCCAGGTGCTTCTATTTGGCCAAATCCTACAGTTTGGCAGGAAAGAGGACAGAAGCATATGCATTGTATTCCCATGCCCGTTCTCTCGCTGATACTGCTGTACAAAAACTCCAGACTGTGAACCCTCTGGACAAGGTATATTTGTTTGTGCAACTGGGGTTTTACTTAATGAAGGAATGATTCATGTTTTGCTTGTCTTAAATGCCTTGTTCCTTGATTATTATACCTATATGTGCCCCTTGTATATGTTTATCTAAACTATCTACTTGAACTCAATTGGATTCAGCTAAAGTTCCAAGTGTATTCAGTAGTTAAAATCAGTTTGGTATTACCATGTTGGTCACCAGTCACCACCGAAACCCATAGATAAGGGTTATCAATTCTGACATGTGGGGCCCATGGCTGGGTGATCCAGATCATCCAAATTGTGATTCCCCTTGTGGATGGAGCATATCTCTAAATCACACTGATGAGGCAATCCTAACCAGTAACCGTCCAATTAATGCCCATCAAATGGATGGTTAAAAGTAAAACAGTGAGTGGTCCAGATTCGAAGGAAAAAAATCATTAATCATCATCATCTAAGCCTTATCCCAACTAATTGGGGCCGGCCTCTCAAATCTGGTTATGCCATTCTACTCTATCAAGGACCATCATCCGCAGTTAAACCATATGCCATCAAAATCTTTTCTTACTACTTCCACCCATGTCCTTTTGGGCCTTCCCCTTGCTCTTTTAGAGCCATCAACTTGAATCAACTCATTCCTTCTAGCTGTTGTGGTTCTTGGTCTCCATTGTTGAACCATCTAAGTCTGCTTTCCCTCATCTTATTACCTATTGGTGCTACTCCTAAGTTTCCTTGAATGTGTTCGTTTCGAATTGTATTTGTCCTCATCTTGGCACTCATCAATCTCAACATCCTCATTTTAGCTACACTCATCCTATGAACATGTTGTTCTTTAACTTTCCAACATTTTGTCCCATAAAGCATGGCTGGTCCTATAGCTATCCTATAAAAATTCCCCCTTCAATTTGATTGGAATGCAACAATCACATAAAACTTTAGAGGCACATCTCCACTTCATCCATGCAGCTCTAATTCTCTGAGCAACATCCTTTTCAATCGCTTCAGTTTTATGAATTGTCAACCCAAAATTTTGAAAATGTTCATTTAGGGCTTTCTTGGTCAATCTTGACTAATTTCTCATTTCCTATACTATTGTTGCTAAAATTGCATTCCACATGCTATGTTTTAGTCCAATGAATTCTAAAACTTTTACATTCTAAAGCATGGTTTTGAGAATTGGTTATGATACGGCTGTATCGGTGCAACATAACTATACTGGCCACCCCCATTACATATACTATGTTTTAGTCCAATTAATTTTAGAACTTCTACATTCTAAGCATGGTTTTGAGATAAGTTATGATACACAGCTGTATTGGTGTATCAGAACTCTATTTGCCACCCCCATTATGGGATATGGGGGTGAAGCAGAGTCTTCAAAAGATGGGTTGCATAGGCTGATACAAGCTGATACATCCTGTATTGGCACCGAAAGGAGTGCAATACAAGCTAGTACAACCATAAAGGACCCATTTTAAAATCTTTGGCTAATACAAACTACTACAAACATAAAGGACCCATTTAATTTTTTTTTTCCTTCTTTTCTTTTTTTGAACTTCACTCTAGAACCATGGAGGAAGCTAAAAAAAAAAATCATTTTATACTAGCTCTAGGTTTATTTTGGGGATAAAACACAAGATTTGAGTGATATTCAAGGAATTGAAGTGGAATGGACCATTTTGAGAAAAACAGAAGGGGAAATTATCATATATTTTTTTCATCATTGGTGATCCCTCCATAATTGGGTCAGCAATTGGGATGGTCTAGAATAGGTCGTACTACCATGCCATGTATACAACTACCATTTTAACGGGGTGCTAAGCTAACACAGGAGCCTAGTCTGATATCATAATGCAATCAATGCATTCAGTGGAATTCTAGTGTGAGTTTTCATTGGTGATCCCTCGATAGTTGGGTCAGTGATTGGGATGGTCTAGAATAGGCCGTTTTACCATGCCATGTATACAACTACCCTTTTAATGTGGTGCTACTTTGATTTTATAATACAATCAATGCATTGAATGGAATTCAAATGAGAAAAACCTTTGATACTCGTGCAGAGTGTGAGTGGATAATATATGGGCACTTACAAGTTATTTAGAAATTGCTTGCTAGGAATACAAGTAATTTGAACCAAACCAGTCAAATTATTGGTCCCAGTTTAGATGTAACATGAACCAAAAATTACATATTTGATTATTTGACCATCAGATTGGTGGACACTTATTGGACAGTTATTCAATGGTTATATTTCATCAAATAAGTGCCAACCTATCAAGAGTCTGAGGTTAGAATTTTTCAACGAATCTGATCTTTAGACTTCGACTTATAGACGATGGCGTCAACAATTTTGTCAGTTTTGTTAGAGTTAAGTGTATGCCACACTTACAATTTCTTAGTGCATGGGTATCAAGTGTCATGATCTGCCAGAGTATCAACTAACTCTGCCGTTCAAATATACACTAGACTGGAAATATTATAATCTACATTATGTTGAGCTTTTTGTGGGCCCAACATGATGTGTGTGTGGCAAGTGACCAAACCATGAATCATCTGCCCCACCATGAAGAAGCCAAATATCAGGGTGATCCAAATGAGGTGGGCCACGCTATAGGAAACAATGCAACAACATGCCCAAAACCTCCAAGTTCAAGTGGTGTGCTCTACCTAAATTTTAGTGTTCCTTCATCCTAGTAGGGTGCACCTTATGTACAAGTTGGATAGATGGCAGGCTCCACACAGTGTCTCATCTTTTCTATGGTGGACAACATCCCCCATTGTTCCCTCTATTGTAGTCCACCTGAGTTCTTTGGGCATGATTCTTGGGCTAAGGCCAAAACATCGAGGGCCGCACTCGATGGACAGTGTGGATTTCATATACACATCACGGGTGGGCCTCGCACAACCATCATATAAGATGTGCAGGCAGTTGTACGAGGGCAACCTGGTCCAACTCACCCCAACTAGGATGATACGGGCCGAGTCTTTTCTATGGTGTGGCCCAGCTAAGTTCTTTCTTGGCTTGATTTCTGGGCTTAAGGGCCAATATTGAAGGGGCCACCCAATGGACGATATGGATTTCAGATACTCATCATGGGTGGGCCTCACACAGTCATTGTGTAAGATGTCCTGGCGAGTTGTACAAGGGTGACTCGATCCAACTCATCCTAACTCGATGATACAGGCTGGGTTGGACGATTCAAGCCAAGTCGGACTAATTCGAGGACTGTTCTTCCATAAAGGTGGGCTGTACCATATCTATTGTCTTTGAAACCAGGTGCATTGCTATGAGGTTATACTTTGCTTGGACCGAGCTATTGTAAAGTACCATTAGGGTCTTAATTTGTACAAGATGTGCACCTTTTCCACTGATCCAAACCATTGATTTTATGGGGCCCACCGTCAATGGTCCGTCCACCAAAAATCTCTCAGATTGAATAATCCTAAACATTTCAATGGGCTGCCAGAAAAAAAAAAAAAAAAAAAAAAAGTAAGTGCACAGCAAAGGTCTCTGTTCAACCAATAGAAGGCCGAATATGCCATACCCAGGATCTTCCAGTCCTGAGGGCCTTTGTTCTACAGCAGGGTGAGTCCCATCATATCAACATTTTGGACCACTGAACCATGGGCTGACTTTTACAAACTGGAATCCCAATCACTGTACAATATCTTAACTGATGCATTGTATAATACCTCAGTGGTTTTTTTTATTAACATTGAATGTCTGTCTTCTTCAGAAGCTAAAAGCCTGTGGCTTGACAACAATTGATTATCATTTATCAGTAAACAAACAGTAGTATATTTGATTGATTTTATTATTAGTTGTTCCAGTGCCATATTCTTGATACTCTTAGGGCCCGTTTGAGAGCTTGTATTTGGAATGCATTGGATTCCAAATCACAAATCAAGATAATTCCAAATCCTCAGTTGTGTTTGGCAGCTTGTAATCGAAATGCACTGAAATCCAAAAATATAAATGCATTGAAATTTTGTAATATATTTAGAGGAATTTGAATTTGATTACTAAATCAATTTTAATATCTCTAATTAGTGTACGTATGTGATATTTGACAGAATGATTGTAATAAGCCTGTTGAAATATGTACTTTGGCAAAAAATGACGAAATTCCAAGCTTGAGGTGGGCCACAAGCGTAGAATCAGAAATGAGTGATTCACCAACATTTTTTTACCATTGATTTACATGGCCAATGTTTGGACTGTTCGGATCATTCTATTGATGAAATTTTAGTGATGCAGCCGATAATTTGATTGTTTTTGGGTATCATCAATGTGCCACGTGTACAATGGATTAATAGCCTAGCGACACCCTTGTTACATGTGCAACTCCCTTGCCTTAAGGAGCCAAAAGAGGTATGTGATTCCGAATCATAGCATTAGGGATAGATTTCAAAACACAGCAAAACTATGTATTTCATATACCTCTATTTCCAAACACCTCCCAATCCATGCTGCCAAATGACTTTTGGATTCTGAATGCATTCAAATTCATGCTGCCAAACAACCCCTTAAGGGTGATGATTGTATGGCTGAACTGTAGTTCACGAAAATTTTAATTATGCATACTGCTAATTAGAAGTGCCCCTCGGTATTGTATTTGTAATATGGGGAACTTTCCATTGACATTATTAAAATGCCACCCACACTTCTTGAAGATTTCTTTTTTCATGGTCAGCAGTCAGAGCACCTGTGGCCCTTCAAAAATAATAATAAAGAGCACTTGTGTGTTTAGGAAAGAAGATATGGCTGCAAATGGCCAATAGGTGGAAGGTAACCTCCAGGAATGAGTAAGATCTGCCTGCCATCAGAAATTATACAAATTAGATGAGCAGGACTATCCCCCACCTAGTCTGGGCATCCATAAGTTGAAGAGAGCTTTATTGTACCTGGAAGGCTTGGACGTGTGTTTCTGTGTTTTATTGTACCTAGAAGGCTTGAGAGTGGTTTTTTTTTTTTTTATAATTGTGCATGTGTGTGTGTTTTCTATATCTATATTTTTATTGGATTATGATGCAAATGGTCTGGATGAAGACGAATGGCCTGAAATTGATAGTTATATAGCAAGGTCCCATCATCCATAAGTGTTAATTGGGCCATGGGAAAGCAAAGTCAACCATGGTGTAGCCAATGACACGGGCTTTAGATTCTATGAAACATTATGATGGTCTCAGATAATTCATGCTCTTTTGGCATCGAATCAAATCTTTAGCAAGAGATTAATGTGCGAGTGGCATACACTGCAAGAAACACCTGTGGTACTTGGCAATGGAAAGGATGGATTCAGGGCACTAATTTTAGATGGTCTTTGGTGGTGTGGAATGGATGGCATGTGGTGCATATAAATTTGGGCAGGAAGCTCACAAACAATTTCAAGAGCATTCACATAAACTGTAGTTTGAGACCTAGTTGGAGATTAATTGAATAAATGAGTTCTTCCCATGCAGATAGCATCATGACAGCAAGGCACATCAGTTTAGGGTGGGAGAACTGATATCCTATAAATTGGCCTTTATGCTAGAACCCAATACGAGTGTTTGGTGTGTACCGTCGGGTTGTGGTTGGCATGGCTTCCCAAGCATTTTAAGCACACTTCTTGTCTGGGAATGTGTGATGTAGCCTAGAGTGGAACCCAACTATGTGTGAAAATCCAAGTCCTAGAAGATTAAGGGATCACACCTCCCTGTCTATATCATGATTCCGTAGGCTGCCCATAATGGACCCAAAGCAATGCCATTAGTTCCAAAGTATTCCATAATGGTAACGGTGGCCATAATGGCCTTACAGAATTTATTTTTTTGAAAAAACCTATTTCAGCCCTATAACAGACCATTGTGTAACCATTTTGGAATACCTTGATTAAGATTGCGACTTACTCTTGTGTGCACAAACGCTCCAACCAGCTCTTATTTGGTAACATTTTCTATGCAGTTCATATACAATTTTGCAAGTGTGCTGCTTTGATTTGTTCTTAACTCTTAACAGGTAATGGTACGAGAATTGAAGGCCTTATCAAACAATTGCAGATCAAACAGTTGCATAGAGCATGCGGCGGCAATCATGGAGGAGGAGAAGGCTCCGGAAAAGCTATCTAAAGGGGTTTCAGCCCTGTCACTGAAAGGTGCCGAAAAGAAGGTAATCTTGAACATTGTGATCATATGGTTTCATTCTAGTTTCAGCTTTGGGGAATGCAGCAGAATGAATTATTTTTAACAAATATTTCAAATTATATTAAAAGAAACAAAAGCAATTCAAATATCCATTGAGCTAATGGATAAACATTCACAAGTCCCAACAAAAAGCATCAATCTAAAGACACCGTGTTTCTACAACACACTGACAACGACATTGGCCTCTCTACCAACCATACTAGAAGAAATGTTGATCGACGAAACCATTGTCCTGATATCATTACCCGGAAAGCATTGTTGAAGACGTGAGTCGTAAACAAACAATTGCATTATGAGACTCCTAAGTGGGCAATGGTTGGAAAAACTTTTTCAACCTTCATAGCTTGAAATTTGAATCACCCAATCACGACAGACGCACAGAACACCAATTGGTATGCAATTAGCTAAGCTCATATATTCCATTCCACCCTGTGGTGGAAGCACCCCCCCCCCCCCCCCCCCCCCCCCCCCCTGTTAGATTCATGTTAGGAGCTTCCACCACGGGGTGGAATGGAATATATGAGCTTAGCTAATTGCATACCCTTTGATACCAGCCCCTCTTTGCACAGCCTCTGTGCTGGCGCATGGGCAGAAAATCCAAGCTGTCCATCAGCAAGTCCAGTGGATGAAAATATATGGCTAAAGAAAAGCTTGCCAAAGTTGTTTTCTTAGCAGCCCCATTCATCTTACAGTGTGGCCTACCTGATGAAGGGACTGTTCTGAATTTTTTGGCCCGGGTGTCTACACAGTGGGGCCCACTTGATGGAGGGCTTGGATTTTGAGCATACGGGCCTACTGGATGGATTGCTTAGGTATTTGCTTTCATATCACATGTACTGGGATGTAATCTTCCCAATATTATAGTTGTACACTCTTAGTCTCGATCGACTTTTACAGGAATTTACATTTAATTTTAGAGATTTATTTTGGCAATAGCTTGCATACAATACAATACTATCCACACCGGATCTATTATAAATGTTATTGATCATTTCATATATATATATATAATATATATATATATATATCGGTACGTTGTACGGGAGCATCGCACCTGATCATAGCATACCACATAGAGGAAGTAATGTATCATGTACTCATTCTTGTACCATGCACCAGAGTGGCCCGCAATCTAGGTAACCATGCTTATGTGTGGGTTAGAAACGCCCCTTTTTTTAATGTATAACAGATTTTATTCAAAATGAGAAACCAGGAGCACATCAAAAGATGGTGATGAGTCTCCGATACCAGCATCCAATTTAGAAACACCCTCTTTTAGCTGGAGAATCTGCAACATTAAACATAATATTTAAGCACGTGTGGAGGATTAGCAATTTACGTTCTTGGTCTTCCTGACATATTGATGTGAAGTACTGTTTCCACTGCTGCAGCCGGAAAAATACCTTCTCGAGAAGCTTGACGTGTACGAGTCTGCAGTTGGTGATCCCAGCTCGAAGGTGATCCCGCGCATCGAACCCTTCCCGCCAGCCTTCCAGTCAGTTGCTTGCAATCCGATTGTCTTGGACATTGCCTTCAGTTCGATCGACTTCCCATCTCTTGAAAACAGGATGAAGAAAGACAAGAAGAGTATCTTCAGCCGGCTGTGGCGATGAACCCACCCATTCGGTGAGTGGTATGAATGTCGCAGGCTAATCTCTATGCTTGAATTTTCTCTTCTGTGGTACTAATTGCTTTTTGTTTTAAATAAAAGTATGAAAAACCCTAGTATAACCCATTGTTTCCGGCTTTTGGTTGTGAATTTTGAGCAGTAATCTTGATATTACCAATAGAACTTGCTTAAGAATCTAAAATACGTGGATTTCAGGAAAATGCTGGCTGGATTCCCCCTGCTGTTTTATCACCAGTAAAAATGCACGTGCATCGCATGTGGGGCATATCTCTTCTATGATTACTGTCCATTTGAGCTTGTGTATGTGAAATTAAAACCGAGCATCTTGTACCCCTGATGTTCTAACATGGCCCATTGCCACCCCTAATCTCAATCCATACTGGCTTCTTTGTTAAGATAGTGTGCCCTAAATAACAGTTGGATATGTCTGATTTTTAGAGCTTCCCATCTTCATGGTTGGGCCCCACTTAATGCATGGGTATACATCACCGTGGGCCCCTCACAGGTTTAATTAGACAACATGATCTATTTCATCTTTTCCCTTAGTCCTGTTTGCCGTAGCGGGATTTCTCCACCTATGGGTACTCGAACCCTTGACCTGGTGTTGAAACTCTTGTGAGTCTACCACTCTTGGTATAGCTTGCTAACCATTAACAATGAAAACAAAGGAACCTGAAAATGGAAGAAAACAAAATCTGGAGCTTTGTGCGGCCCACCATGTTGTATATGCAAAATTCATACTGTCCATCGGGTGAGAACTCTTTAATCTTCACCGTGGATACAAAAGATCAGCCTTATAAAGGAAGATAACTGTAAAATTGGACTGGCCTTTTTCTTTTTCTTTGTTTTCCTTTTAATCTTCTCTTAATCCTAGTGAGTTAGACCTTATGAATGGGTTTGATAAAATGGATGCACCATGTCAACGCTACAGGCAAATGCATGGTTGGCATCACTTCACCACTGTTCCCTGTGGTGTGGCCCACCTGAGCTGTGGATTTGGCTACTTTTCAGCCCCAAGACCCAGAGTTGATATGCCTACCTTATGGGCAGAGTAGATCTTACATTTACAGCATGGTGGGTCCTCACAGAGCTTGGTCTTCTTCATCCATGATTTGCCCAAACAAATGGATGGTTCATATTGGATATACACGATCTGGACTATCCATTCTACAGATGGGTTGATCAGGTGGATATAAATATCTGCTCAACCACGTTGTGACGTGCGTGCAGCTCCGGATGGCATGTGTGGGAAAAGAAACTTAGATACTCCGGCTGTGTGATGGATGATACGCAGGCACTTAGAAAGTGCACGTGGCATATAGGTAATTAAACTAAACCGTCCAAATTATGGTACCCAGTGTAGATGCATCATGAACCAAAAATTAATTACTATCGGATTGGTGGACATTTATTTATTGGACGGTCAAAAATGAATAAATCAAAAGAGTCTTATTTACACGAATCAGAAGTCATGATTGATTGTTCAACCAATCTGATCTTTGGATTCTGACCTGCTGACTGTAGGATTCACAATCTAGTCGGTTTTATTGGACTTGGCATATGCCACGTGTACGATTCCTCAGTGGTTTCTCTTGAGGGGCCCATCAGGCTAATGGTCTGGATCGCTAGATGTATGTCCTCGCTGGAAGAAACCGAAAGCATGATATAATACAATGCTTAGACTGAGGCTGACGATCATATGATCGAGATCCATCAATTGTGGATTTATACAACCTCGAGCCTCAAGTTTGTGCGAGTGGGCCCCACATGTAAGAGATCCAGACCATTGATCCGGATCACATCATTTTAGCAGGTAGAGACCAGGGATTAACAAGTCTCTATAACTTGATCCAGAGCCACAGCTGCAAGCAAACGGACCTGACGAAATCCGATAAATAATCATCCTTTTTACTGCAATTGTTTCAATTGATCCTGATCGTAGGATCCTAAGACAAGTAGAGATTTCAACATGTTAACACCACATATGCAGCCGACGAGAAGGCATAATATATAGAGGAGAAACTAGGTATTATAAACCATATCCAAGATGGGGGTTCATGTCTGTTTGACTATGTCCAGAGCCTCAGGGCCATTTTGAATTTTCAACAGAGACCATTGAAATTACACAAATGCTTGGGCTGCTGTGAAAGGTTGTATACATTGTCCATGGTCCAACAACCATAACCCCGTTGGTACGGTTATCACAACAACGTTGGGTCTTTATAGCATATATGGCCTATGCACCAAAAACACCCCACATTACAAGATCTAATTTAGCAGTGGGGCGGCCCACTTTGGTTGAATTCCAACTTCGGTTCCACATTGAAAGGTACTACTTTATTCAAATATCAAGCAATTTTGGTGCCCCATCATACTAACTCTTTGGATCACTGAACAGTGGGCCCCACTTGCCCCAACTTGGGAGGAAAAAGATGGAAAAAAAACCTGAACACAAACAGGTTGTGGACTTCAAAAGTCACAGAGGCTGGAAATCATGTTAGAAACCAAAAAAAAATACAATGCTATACATGTCATCTTTCAAACCATCAAAAGAACTTTTCCCCGCCAACATATAAAATTACTTTCGACTCTAAGAAAGAAAAAAAAAAATCTCCGAACTCCTACCATTCCTATCAAAAGAAGGAACTTCAAAACACCTTTCCACTCTGAACTCGTAAAAAATAAAATAAAATAAAATAAAGGGGGGGAAAGAAAAGAAAAGAAAAGGAAAGTCCCAAAACTCCAACCATTCCTATCAAAGGTAGGGAAGTAAGGGAAAGGTCAGCTTAGCTATCATCTTCTTCTTCTTCTTCTTCTTCTTCGTCGTCGTCCTCCTGCAAAATATTGTCCAGATTTTTTCAATATTATGTATAAAATATAAGATTTGATGTCCCCAAAGCTTTTGAATGACATGTGGGACACCCTATCATCAATCGGGTCAGCACAGCTCATTAAATAGTGCCATTGGGAGCGCACCATGGTGCAAGAATCAAGCCAATCAGATGATCGTAACCCTATGAATGAAGGCCAATTTGTTCCAACCTTCTGTTTTTAATGAGCCATAGATCAGATGGTGAGATTCATCAAACCAACGTGATACTTTCATAAGCAATACAAAGTGGGATCTATAGGATTGATGGTTTGAGATCATGATTGGACCTATTTTGCTTCTCCACTCAATCTTGACTGTCCATTTTCCATGCTATTGATTGGATGCTTGGGATTATCCAATTAGCATGATTTTTGTACCACGGCTTGTGCCTAATTTGTACGAAATAATGGACAGTTCAAATTGATGAATAGGCAACCTTCCAAAACATATTGATGACTAGCATCCTATGTGTCAATTAAAGCTTTTGGGACATCAGCAAGACTCATATATACATAATATATGAAATGTACCATACATGAATATTAGCAAGGTTTCAAAACTCAAAAGCTTGACTTAACTGGAAGTTTGTTAGTTGAGTAGCTCAATTGAGTTCCATCTCAACATTGAATTCTCAAGTTTGAGCCTACCTTACCTAAAAAATAATAATAATAAATAAAATAGAAGTAGTTCTATGTTCTATCGGGTCTCAAATGCTAGAACCATGCTAGTCTGACCACTAGTAGGTACATGGGGAGAGTACCTACCGCCACGTGGGCCGAACTTTCATTGGATCCAACCTGTTCATCAGGTAGGCTACCTCTTGTTCAGGCTAGAAGCCAGAAATCATGACGATCGGAAACTCAGGTGGGCCACACCATAGGAAACAGTTTGTATGGACCCACCGGCTTTGTGTAGGACCCGCACTGCTGTCTAATATTTCATCCTATCCATTCATCTAACTTGCTTTGTCAGGATGAAAGCATTCCCCGAAAACCACGCTATTCCAAAATTATGTGGCCCATGACACATGAACTTTAAGAAAAATTCCCAATGGGGCAGCCCAACTGAGTGTTGAATCAGCCTGATCTTTGGGATCAAGAACGAAAAAGGGGTGTTGTACCTGATGGACAGGGTGGATCACATGCACTTAAGGACGAAGCACATCGAAATGCACCACCACTACATATGGGAGAAGGTGTTAAATGGAGGATCTACATTGGATCTCACCTAAATCATCCCATCTGTTCTCTTGAGGAGAAGTTTGGTTTCAAACTCCAACTCGAAACCCAACCTTGTGCTTCATCTCCCTATCCATCAGCAAAAGCAAATAAATTGCCTTGCATTAAAGGTTCAGTCATTGTTTCCCGTCAATCTCCCTCTTGAACCCATCGGGTCATGAGACAAAAGGCCATGTGAACGTACACACCAGCCTTTTAATCCGCCCATCCCCCTTGCCCAGTTCCGACAGATTTGGAATACAGCCTTCCGGCTTTTTTTGGAAAGCCAACCTTTTTTCTCAGTGGAAAGCTCAACTTTCAGAGTCGTTTCCCTCACAGAAGCATTACTAATCACGCAAGAGTTTTGTGTTACTTGGGGAATGTCAGAGATGGCCTTGTATTTCTTTGGTTTCCTAGGAAAAGTCTGATATTCTGCTTTAATTCTATAGGTTCTCCATTCTTAGGAAACGTTGCGGAAGGGAATTCCTAGGGAATGTAAAACCAAGTGTGAACCAAGGCATCCTGTATCGGTAACGGTGGACGTAACGGCCACCACCGTAACCTTTACGATACCGGCTATAACAGCTGTTACGGCCCCCATAACAGCCGTTACAATCTCTTTTTTTTAATTATTAAAATAAATAAATAAATAAAACCTGAAAAACCTGTATCGGCCACGTAATGGACCGTTACGGCCTTTATGGAGGGGCGTAACAGGCCGTTATAGGGGTTGTCATGGCCGTTACAAGTCATTTTTTCCGTAACAGCCGTTACAATCCCGTAACGTAATGGTTGCCACCGTTACCTTTACATAACAGCCTTTACAGCCCCGTAACGGCCGTTATGGTTCCCCATGACTATGAACAAAACATGTTTTCTGTGACTATTTAGTATATGCTTTGCAATTAATTTAATAAATAAATAAAACCACATGCATCATCATCATCTAAGCCTTATCCCAATTAATTGGGGTAGGGTACATCATACATGAATCGTGTTTTGCCATTCCACTCTCTCAAGGGTCAGACCTTCAGTTAGCCCATAGGTCATCAAGTCTTTTCTTACTGCCTCTATCCATGTCCTTTGGGGCCTTCCCCTTGCTTTTAAAGCCCTCAACTTGCACCAACTCCTCCTAATCGGAGCTTTCTTAATCTCCATTGCACATGACCAGACCATCTAATTCTACTTTCCCCCATTTTATTACCTATTGGTGCTACTATGTTCCCCTGAATGCATTCATTTCCAATTCCATCTTTCCTCGTCTTGCCACTCATCCATCTCAACGTCCTCATTTCAGCTACACTCATCCTATGAACATGTTGTTCTTTAACTGTCCAACATTTTGTCCCATAAAGAATGGTTGATCTTATAAATTTTCCTTTCGGTTTGGAGTGGTACACGAAGATCACATGAAACTCTAAAGGCACATCTCCATTTCTTCCAACAACTTTAAATTCTATGAGTAACATCCTTTTCAATCTCTCCATGCTCATGAATTATAGACCCAAGGTATCTCGAAAGTGGTCATTTTGGGAAACTTCTTGGTCAACAATCTTAACTAATTCCTCATTTTCATCTTTCAAAAACAAAAAAAAATTAATTCCTCATTTTCACTCCTATTATTACTAAAATTGCACTTCATATACTCTTTTTAGTCCGACTAATTTTAAATCCTTTAGAACTAAAGCACCTTTCCATAAATCTAGCATTGTGTTTACACCCTCCTTTGTCTTGTCAATCAAAACTATGTCATCCGCAAACAACATACGCCATGGGATCTCTTCCTGAAAATACATTGTTAACTCGTCCATAACCAATGCAAAAAGGTATTAGCTTAATGCTAAACCGTAGTATAAGCCTACAGTAATTGGGAACTCACTTTCCTCTTCACTAGTGGCCCTCGCATTTGTTACCTCTCATACATATCCTTAACATTGTCAATATATCCTCTTGAGACATCTTTCTTCCCAACACCACTAGATAAACTCTCAAGGGACGCTATCGTATGCTTTCTCTAAGTCAATAAAGACCATGTGAAGGTCTTTTCTCCTTTCCCTATATTTCTTCATCAATTGTCTAAGTAAGAAACTAGCTTCAACGGTAGACCTCCCAAGTATGAATCTAAACTAATTTTCGGATATGTTCGTCACCTGCCTTGGTCTTTGTTCAATTACTCTCTCAAAGTTTCATGCTATGGCACATAAGTTTTAATTGCACGATAATTAGTGTAGCTTTATGTCTCATTTGTTCTTATAAATAAGAACTGCAGTACTTTTCCTCTATTCCTTTAACATTTTCTTTGATCTTACAATCTTGTTAAACAACTTTGTTAACTAAAATAATCTAGTATCTCTCATACACTTCCAAACCTTCATTGGCATACCATCTTGTGCAAGGGCCTTTCATGTTTTCATCTTTCTCAAAGCTTCGGATATCTTAATACTACAAAGTATCTATGGTATCCGACATCATTTGAGTTTATAGTTCCTTCTACCCACATGCTCTCAGAGTGGTTGTCATTTAATTAGTTCTGAAAATAGCTTCTCCGCGTTTCATTTATCTTATTCTCTTTTACTAGTACCCTATAGTTACTGCTTTTAATGCATCTAACACGATCCAGGTCCATACCCCTCCTCTCTCTCATTTTTGCAAGTTTGAAGACATCCTCCACCTTCTATTGTCCCAATCTATTGCAAAGATCATCAAAAGCCTTAATATTACCCTCAATTACTACTTTCTTAGCAATCATTTTAGTATTTCCATATTGTTCAAACTTTTCATCATTTTCAATCCCCTGCCAAGTTTTAAAATATGAATGTTTCTCATGAATAGCTTTTTGTACATTGTCATTTTGCCATCAAGTTTCCTTATATGATTGGCCATTTCCCTCTAGATATTCTTAAAACATCTTTTGTGACTTTCCTAACGCACTCAACCATCTCATTCCATATAACATTTACTTCTTCCATGACATTCCACTTTCCTTCATCCATCAATTTATTTCTAAATAACATTGTTTTCTCCCTTTTTTCCATCACTTAATGTAAACATCCATAACCATTAACCTAGTCAAACCCTCTCCTAGTATAACCTCGCAATCCTTACATATTGATCGTGTTGTCTTTCTAAGAAATCTGTTTGGATTATATACGATCCACTTCTGAAAGCTTTAAATGTTTATCTTTCCTTTAAAGTATGTGTTTTCTAGAGCAAGATTGTATGCTATAGTGAAATCAAGGATGGCATCCCCCATCTTATTTCTTCTCCCAAAATCATATCTTCTACTTTTCATACATGATCATTTAAATCTCATACAAATACCCTCTCCATTTGGAATTCCTTGCATTAGTCCATTCATGTCCCCTCAAAATAGTTTTTGTATTCTATTGTCTAACTCTACTTGCGGTGTATATGCATTAATAACATTGATTATCTCCTCTCCTAACACAAGTTTTATTAATAAAATCCTATCACTCACTCGCTTAACATCTACAAATTTATCCTTTAAATCTTTATAAACCACTATCCCTACCCCATTTATATCATTTTTTTAATTCTATTGTCTAAACTCTACTTGCGGCGTATATGCATTAATAACATTGATTATCTCCTCTCCCAACACAAGTTTTATTAATAAAACCCTATCACTTACTCGCTTAACATCTACAACTTCCTTTAAATCTTTATAAACCACTATCACTACCCCATTTATATCATTGTCCTTTTCTATAAAGCTTATATCCATTAATTTCTCTAGTTTTGGCCCATTTCCACTCGGTCTCCTGAATGTAAACTATGTTTACTCTCATTCGTTTCATTGTATTTACTAACTCCATTCTCTTACCCGCCCCGTCCAAGGTATACCGACCCAAACCCATCCCTCCCCCCATATATACCTCGTCAGCTCCATTCAGAGAGGCCCTCCTCCAACATTCAAGGCCTTGCCAACCCAACCCTACCCTCCCTTATCGCCTGACATCCCACCCACTCCTAACCCCCCGAATTCCCATCCTTCCACCCAAGAACCCATCTTGTCAGAGAGAGACGAATCCATCCTAGTCAGCCAGGAACACTTCAATAGGGCTAGAGCTGAACTTAACGACACAGTTGTTATAATTTGTAAAGATGGCGCTACCATATCTCAGGTGAACGATTGGATATCAAAAACTACGGCCTTTCGTCCCGGAAATTACAAGATAAAACCTCTAGGCTACAACGAGTTGTGGGTCAAGGTACGCCCAGGCCTCAACCCGGAGATGATGTTGATGGCGGGACACCTGCATTCTGGAGGCCCTGCTGCAAGGTGATGAAATGGGAAGATTTCTCTACATTCGGCATGGAGAACGTATGGTTCCAAGTATGGGGTATCCTGTTGGAACTTTGGTTTGATGAATTCTTCATATCGGTGGTAGCCTACCTTGGGTCGTTCCTGGAAGTGAGACGAGGATGGGAGAAGAGATTAGAGTAATTAGAGTGAAGGTAAGAAGGAGAAAGGACTCCCCACCGCCTTCCACTGTTCGGGTCTCTGTCGACGACCATCTGCTCGACTTTCCAGTCATTAGAAAAGCTATGAATGAAGCTTACCCTCGATGGGGCGACCTTTGGCGCGCCAAGGAAAGCCCTTCTCCAGCTCCAGTGGAGGTGCCAGCTTTATCGTCTACTGCGCGTGCACCCGTCCCATGCTCCAGTGGTGTACCTCCTCAGACCTCTAACGCCCTTTCTTCTGCCATCGGGGTCGGTGATCGCATCCTGGCCGTTCGAGAGACGTAGAGCGATCACGCCCTCCCGGCCGTCTTCTCCTGTTGCTGCAGGATTTCAAGTGTCGAGCTCCATGATGCGCGACTGCGATGCCTTGACGCGTGGCGCCCTAGAAGCGGATACGGGACCGAAGACCGGTCACAAGACGGTAAATCCGGGGGATATTAACAGGCGTGAGACGTTAGTTTGCACACGTCAACAGCCTATGACAGGAGATATTAATAGCCCATCCATTTCGCCTTCGTCGATATGTTACGTTCGACGTGTGTCAACTCAAGCTGGCTCCTCGAGCCACTCCCCAGGACACGTGGCCGGTCATCTATCAAGACATCTTGGCGACACTTGCATCTCGATCGGGGACCGCGATTCGGGTCCGGGTCCGGGTTTTATACGCAGTCGCTTGTCTGACTCTCAATCTAACGCACCCTCGTCCAGCTTTCAATCTCTAGCCATAACATCCAAGCACCATCACCCCTCACCCAGCGATACCCTCCCAGATAAACCTTTTCGACCTGAATCCCCAACAGCCATTTGGAAAACTCCCAACCTATTGCTCTCCCCCTCCCAATGCTCCGACGACGATTTAGATATGTCCAACTCATGCTTCTCAGATTACCAGTCCCATCCCTCATCCCCCCTTCCCCCCTAAATTCCATCCTTCCCTCTGGTGAATCCCTAGATCTCGGCCCTATGGCCCCTATCACACTCCATTTGGAAAACTCCCAACCTATTGCTCTCCCCCTCCCAATGCTCCGACGACGATTTAGATATGTCCAACTCATGCTTCTCAGATTACCAGTCCCATCCCTCATCCCCCCTCCCCCCCTAAATTCCATCCTTCCCTCTAGTGAATCCCTAGATCTCGGCCCTATCACACTCTTTCAAGACAATCCCTCCAGCCAGGTGCTTGTGGCTAAACCTCTCCAGATGATCGTTAAACCTGAGTCCGAGCCTACGCCAGCGACAGGTAATAGGTCTGACCTCCCCGACAAGATGCATAATAAACGCTGGATCAGAGAGGCCGTCGAGCATGTTGGAAGGTCTCTTGGCTTATCATTCGGGGACTGTATGGAGGACTACATAGCATTATTTCAGTGTATTGAGGACAGAGGAAGACCCTGTCCAGAGTTTAGACCTCCAGCGAAACGTAAACCCAAGCGCAGCAGCAACCGTGAACTTCAAGGTCTGGAATCTAGCCCAGGGCTAGTGTCAGCCTCCAAGTCCAAGCAGCGGAGGCAGGGAAACCGGGGAAGTCTAGTTGATCAATGAAGGTTCTATCATGGAATATCAAGGGAGTGGGCTCCAAGCATAAACGGAGCCTAATTAAAGCCACTATCAGTAGGAAAAACCCAGACGTGGTCTGTCTTCAGGAGACCAAAGTTCCTCTTTTCAAAGATAATCTGTTGTCCACTCTATGGAAGGCAACTGATGCGAAGTGGACTTCAGTGGACACAGTTGGAAGCTCGGGTGGCATCCTTGTTGCGTGGAGATCATCCAAATGGGATCTCTTGTCATCTTCTAACGCATCTTTCTCGGTGTCGGTCAAACTCCAAGATAAGTTTTCCTCTTTTCAGTGTCTCATTTGTGTTGTTTTGGGCCTAATGTTGATTCCGAAAGGACCGATTTTTGGGACGAGTAAACCCGGGCTAGACAATCCTTTTCAGGTCCGTTCTGTGTGGTGGGTGATTTCAATGTCATTCGATTCGCGGAAGAACACTCTAGAAGGAGAAGGGTATCTTCAGCCATGCTCCATTTCTCTGAATGGATCCAGATTCATGAGCTCATCGATCTTCCGTTACTTGGGGCTAGATTCACCTGGACGAATGGTCAAAGGTCCCCAATTCAGTCCAGGTTGGATAGATTTCTTGTCTCACCTGACTGGATTGAGGCTTTTCCCACTGCTCCAAGCCGCTCTGCCCAGAACCACCTCAGATCATTGCCCGATCCTTCTGTTGATGGAGGAGGATAAATGGGGCCCGAAACCTTTTAGATTCAGCTCTTCGTGGCTCCAATCTGAAGGGCTTTGTGAAAAGATCATTGACTGGTGGTCTAGCTTCCGGGTGGATGGTTTTGCTGGTCACAAGCTTTTATGCAAACTCAGGCTCCTTAAACTTAAAATCAAGGAATGGGGCCAACAAGAAGTTCAGAAGAGAGAAGCTAAGGTGGATTCTCTTCTATCGGAACTGCAGGCTATTGACTCAAAGTCTGATGATTATTCAGATCTCTTCAGACACCCTCGCCAGGCGCATCAGCATCATTCAGGATCTATCCAACAGAGCCTTAGAAAAAGAAGCCTCTTGGAGGATAAAATCCGGAGTCAGGTGGATTGCGGAGGGCAATAAAAATACCAAATTTTTCCATAATATTGCTAATATGCAATTCCGGTCAAAGGCTATTCTCAGTATCTCCGATAAAGACGTCCGGGTGGAGGATAAACAGGCGATAGAAGATCTCGCTATAAAACATTTCAGAGATCTCTTATCCTCCGATAATTGGAGCAGACCGCACCTCGACCTCGCCTCTTTCAATTCATTGGATGTTACTGACGTAGCTCTTCTTGAAGCTCCATTTTCCCAAGAAGAGGTCAAGGCTGCAGTTGATGCGATGGAGGAGGATAAGGCTCCAGGGCCTGATGGTTTTCCGATCAGTTTCTATTAGTCTTTCTGGGAAACAATTCACCAAGATGTCCTTCATTTCTTCCATGAATTTCATAGCAAAGGTAGGCTATCGAAAGGGTTAGGGGCCTCCTTCATCGCTCTCATCCCCAAGGTAGCAGGGGCTGTGTCTTTTTCCGAATTCAGGCCCATCAGCCTGATAGGGAGTCCCTACAAAATTCTCGCTAAAACCCTGTCTTCCCGCCTGTCGAAGGTCAATGGCAAACTCATCTCGCCGAATCAAAATGCCTTCATCAAAGGTAGACAGATCACAAATGGGGCTCTAATTGCAAATGAAGTCCTCCACTCTTGTCACAAGAATCATTCCAGTGGTATTTTCTACAAATTAGATGTTGCTAAGGCTTATGGTCACGTCGATTGGGGTTTTCTCAGCTACATGTTAACCCGTATAGGTTTCGGTGCCAAGTGGAGAAATGGATAGAATCTTGCATCGGCTCTGCTCACTTCTCCGTCATTCTTAACGGGTCCCCTAAGGGCTTTTTTAAAAGCTCTAGAGTCCTGCGCCAAGGGGACCCCCTGTCCCCTCTTCTCTTCCTTATTGTTGGCGAGGCGCTCTCCAAAATGTTGATCAGAGGACAGGAACAAGGTATCCTTCGTGGTATAGCGATGCCGGGGTTGACGCACCCCATTACGCATACCCAATTCGCAGATGATACTTTAATCTTTTCAGAATCTTCAGCTCAGTACGTTGAAAATCTCCACACTGCACTTCGTTGTTTTGAGGTCGTCTCTAGCCTAAGGATAAACATGGGTAAATTTAAGCTGCTTGGGACCAGAAACTCTTCAATCATTTGCCAACCTCCTTGGCTGTCAGATTCAATCATTCCCTACCTCGTTCGTTGGTTTGCCCCTCTCAGTGGGGACCCCTCCTAAATCTCTGTGTGACAAGGTGATTAGCAAGTTCCATAAATATCTGGCTACGTGGAAATGCCGCTACCTTTCCCTGGGAGGTCGGCTAACTCTAATCAAAGCAGCTCTGACGAACCTTCCTCTGTATTTCATGTCGTTGTTCGCATGCCTGGCCCCAGTTCTAAAGTCTATTGATAAAATCAGAAGAGACTTTTTGAGGTTTGGAAAGGAAAATCAGAAGAAATTCCATCTTTTGGAGTGGAAGGAGGTTTGTAAACTGTTCAGGGAAGGTGGTGCCAATGTCAAAAATCTGAAAGTCATGAACAAGGCTTTGCTAGGTAAATGGTCCTGGAGGCTAGGCATAGAAAAGGAAGCCCTTTGGTCCTCAATTATTAAAGGCAAGTATGGCTCATCTCCAAGAGATTGGTGGACTAAAGATTCTTCCTATTATAAGGCTTCTCACATTTGGAAAGGAATTCTTCGGGCTAAGTCTCCGGTTCTTCAGAACTGTTGTTTTGAGCTGGGCAACGGTTCGTCTATTCGTTTCTGGGAAGATCCCTGGGTTGGGGATGATACCCTCAACCATCGGTTTCCTAATATATATCGTCTGGCCCCCGACAAAAATATCTTTGTCAATAGTTGTTTCTCAGTCACGCCTGCTCAAGTTGTCAAGGATATCAGATGCTCTAGGAACCTTTCCGATAGCGAAGCCTCGGAGTTTATGGTTCTTCAGGACTGCTTATCCAAGACCAGGCCCCTCCTCAATCAGCACGACAGCATTGTTTGGAAGTTACATAAATCTGGAATCTTCTCGATCAAGTCTCTCTGCTCTCACATCTATCCTATGTCGACCTCCTCTCAGGTTGTGTCCCCTTTCATTTGGAAATACTCAGCTCCCCCTAAGTTCATCTGTTTCGGTTGGCTGGTGGGCCGAAATAGAATCCTTACCATCGATAATCTTTCTAAGAGGGGTATGCAGATCGTTAATATTTGCCTCTGCTGCATGCGGGAAGTAGAAACTGTGAATCATCTGTTGGTTCACTGCTCCTTTATTTCTCAGATTTGGGCGGATTTTTGCCAGAATTTCTCGATCAGTTGGTGCGTTCCGGAGACGGCCTCTAGTCTTCTCTCTTCCTGGCATGGTCTCAAGCTGGATAACAAGAGATCTACTATCTGGCGCATGGCCATCCTCGCGATCTGGTGGTCCGTCTGGGAAGAGAGAAACGAAAGATGCTTTAATGACTCTTCTTCTTCAGTCTCAGCAGCGGGGTCCAGGGCTAAGAGAATGTTGATCGAATGGGCTTGTAATGTTAAGGGTTCTCATATGTGTGATCTTAGTTTTCTAGGGCGCTAGAAGCTTTCTGCTATCTCAGCAGATCTGTTTTCTCTGCTATCTCAGCAGATCTGCTTCCCTTTTTGTTTTTTGTTGAATGAATCCGTTGCTTTTTATAAAAATTTAAAATTAAAACAATAATAATAATTTTAAAAATAAAAAAAAAAAACCTCCATTCTCTTACCTATAAATGTTCCTATATTTCATGTGGCAAGACAAATCCTATTCTCCTGAACTAGCTTCTTTACCCGTGCGGGTCCAAAGTGGTGTGGGAACCCTTGTTTACTTCTCACAACAATCAATCATTGTTGCAAAGCGTAGCTTATAGGGGACACCATAGCCAGTGTTTTAAATATCAACGATATCAGCCGATATATCCCACGATATATCTTGTATCCCACCTGTGCAATACGAAATGCACAAGTAGTGCCGATACATCCCACCTATTCGATCTAGTGAGCATTTTCAATTTTCGATTAATGTTTTTGTAAGTCACGTTAAACTAGAGTCAAATGGTTACAAGATTCTTCATGTTTTCCATGAAAATTTATGAATTTGGAACTTCGATTTCGAGATTTTGGGGAGATGGGTCAAGTTGCGGAAAATTGAGAAAAAACAAAATTTCTCAATTTCTCACAAATCAGTTGCAATCTTTATATCCAAACACAAAATTAAACATGTATGTAACCTGATCTAGTGATTCTTCTTTTGCTTTTGAATGTATTGCTTGTGTTTCCATACATGTCTTCTTACGTTTATAAATTATATGAATAGACTTTGAATATATTTGCATCGGTTCAATTGGAAAGCACATATATTAGGACCCCATACAAAGGAAACTCATATTATGTGCACTTTTTTAATAATGTTTTGATTTCTAAGTGTGTATTGATGTCTTTTTCAATAATCCCTGAAGCTTCATTGAAAATTTTGACCAATTTTCCAATGTTCCCATGTTTCCCAACAACAACGACACATTACGCGATACAACCGATATATCTCATACGATAACAGATATTTATCCATATCCCAAGGGTGCGATACATTACACGATAACGATATTTGAAACATTGACTATAGCCAGCACTTACCCATTTCTCACTACAACCAAATTCCGATATAGCACATCATTTACAGGGAACGCCCTAGCATGAGTTTGGAATGTTATATTTTTCAGATTCATGATCGAAGTTGCGGAATAAATTTGATGCCAGCTGCCAACCTGATGCAACCCTCCTCCTTTATTTGGGGCTTGGGACCGGCAATAAGAGCACAAAACTCCCACGGGCGCAATGTAATAAACTATCACATAGGTTGATTACAACCAAGTGATATCTAATAGTCTAGTACATAGGTTGATAAAACAAACGAGTTGATTACAATCAACGAGTTAACAAATCATATATAACATTTGCGTTATATTGCAATTGTATTGTAAAGATATCTGAATATAGAGGTTTGATAATTCCAAATGTGGAGCCCTCCGCATCCAGACATGTGCCAATATTGACTACGTGTGCAAGATCTATGCTTCCCATCTGGTTGGAAAAATGCTTAGATCCTCTGCCTGGAAAATCAGGCTGTTTCACTCCTCAGGTGGGCCCAACGGAGGTGTAAAATGGACTGATTTTAGGCCGGAAGATCTGGCAAGTGTGGCCCACCTCATGGAAAGCTCTAATGTCATACACATGATCCATAGTCGCACATGTGCCTGCAAGTGGATGGGCAGGGGCCCCACACAAGGGTGGAATCACAAAATCTCCCAAAAGGAGAATGTTATGCATTTTTCAATGTTGGACCCTTTTTTTTGCTGTTGACAAACGTTCCAATCATCTCATCTTTAAAATAAGATTGGTAACAATAGCATTCCCATATGTCACAGGGACAGCCATACAGTATCCATATCCGATTTTTTCTTAGAAACTACCAAGTCGAAGCAGCGTTTCAGTTTCCATATCCACGTCAAGGTATTGTATGTTAAGACTTGTAAGATTAGTCAGTTGAATTTGGAACCATTTCTGTTTTTTTGCTAACCACTCTTTTTGCAGCCAAATCAGATGGCTACCAAAGTACAATCAAACTTGCATTTCAGATATGGCCTACTGATGTGGTGACCCACCATATTGGCCATCCCAATCACCACAGATGTTTGTCACACTGCATGGAACTTCTATTGCAATAGGAAAATAGGAATCTTCTTCTCAGGTTAGTAAACTTACATCATTCTCTCCGTTTTCATCTTCATCATCTTCGTCGTCGTCGTCGTCCTCTAATTCGTCTCCTTCCTGCATTTCCAAGACTTCTCTTAAGGTTGCCCAACACAAACTCAACACACAAAGTTAGTAAAGCTCAAAAAACACTTAACCTACATTGTTGAAATACTTCAACGGGTTCGTCCACAAATCTTCTCGAATTATGTTGGCCACCTGGTAATTTTCAAGTAAATGAATGGACATAAGTTAGTCAAGTTTTTAAAACTTGCTGAAGCCAAGTCAGCTCATATGCATCTTAAGCTGAACTGGAACTCCTCTGACTCAAATACGTAGGGACCCATTCTATTCTGGTCCATCTTGGATGAGTCTCTGCATGACGAATACCATTTCGGCTTGATTTCGGGTCATTTTGACCATGGAATCAAACTGAGATGAAACCAGGTCAACTCAGTTTCAGATGCTACCGTTCTAAGTCAACCCCCCTGCAAACATATTTTTGGTCCGAATCAAAACAAGTCCCAAGTGAATCAATTTCCAAAACCGAGTATCTAATCACTTGGTTATTCTCAAGAACCTGATTCTTGCATAGCATCTGAAGTTCACACTCAAAAGAAATTTGAACTGTTGAACAAAATTAAAGCATCCAAACCCATAAAAAGGCAAGAATTTCTTCGAGTTCTCTCAAGTCCACATTCACCTCTCTACATCTACCACATGTGGGACACCCAAGACATGCATCAGGTGGCCTCCAGCATGAAAACCTAACCCAAATTTACGTGAACCACACCACATGCTTACTTTAAATGTTTGGCGATTTTCTCAAACCATCCTTTGTTTTCATACATTTACAGCCCTTGGGCCAAGGTCATCCATACATCCGGGCCCACCTGATGCACATCTTGGATGTTCCCCGTGTACCAGGTTGGCACGTGTGGTTGCATACAAAGAGGTGTGTGTGGTTTACCAAAGCTCATACGTAGTATATTTTCTGGGTCCATTCATATTCTGAAATTGGTGGTACAAGGCTATGATGATTATGATGACCTAGGGTGTATGACACGTGCAACGCATGTGGAGAGAGTGCAGAAGAGAAAAACAGACAAATCAAGGGAAAGGATGCAGTTTCGCCCACTTTGGGCTGCATGCAGAGAGAGGATTTCAAGTTTCAATGGCGTATGACCCATGCATACTCTTTCCGGTGCTATGGCCCCCTCAAGCTTTTTGGGTGATGTCTTAACATGAACTGGTGGAAAAACAAAAAAAATTACGTCATGGATGGTACATAAGCATCATGGTGGGCTCTGCATATACTTTGTAGCATGGTCCCCTCACACCTAGCTTATGTGATGGGTTACACAAAAAGGGAAAAAGAAGTGGGAGCAAGCTACTTTTGTATATAAATTGAGAAGGCAAAAAGGCCCCTTGCTTGAAGGACCAGATGCACCAAAAAGCTACCTTGCTAATGCCCCTTCCTCAACTAATTGCAGGGGCGAAAAATGTCCAAAAACTACTTGGATGGATCCAATCAGATATTGAAAACCATCGCATTAGCAGAATATGGGCTGGGCCTGGGCTGGTGTGGGCCTGGATTTTGAACTGGTCAAGCTGGACTATTCAAAATTTTGCTAGGCCAGACTCTGGCCCATTAACAGGCCTAAGACGTACCTCATCATGCATCACCACCAAAAGTTCCTCAACTGGATCTTCACTGAACCATGTAAAGAAGCTGTCACGTAATCAAGCAGGTCCTATCAGTTCATTTTTCTACAGCAATTTGGCCACAACCATACACTCCCATGCTACGAAATAACAAATGCAAACCTTTCTTCAGCAAAAGGCCTTTTATTTCCTTCCTTCTCTTGAGCAGTGCCATTTGAAGTACCCTACATTGTGAAAAAGTAATTGAAACGATGAGCTACAGAGATTTTTGCAATCTTGGTGATGCAAAGAAAGAGGAACTACTATGCATTTCCATTTCTTATTAATGATTGCCACTCATCCCCTGTGGGCCATTATGGATGGAGGATGGCTGAAATTTACACTGATCAGACAATCTTAACCATCTGATATTAGCTATTGATTTCGGACCGCTGATCATTTTCTTTTTACAGTCCATTTGATGGCCACCAATTGGATGATAGAATTGTCTGATCAGTTTTATTTCAGGGATATGCTCCAAGTCAAATGGCACCCATGATTTGCATGCTCTAGATTGACATGGCTATGCCATGTTCAGTGGATGACCGCTCGTTGTTTAAGAAATGGTGGAAAATGCACATAGTAATCTAAGACTGCAAGAGAAGTTTGATATGGTGCCAAAAAAAAAAAATTAATAATAAATAAAAACCAAAAAACTCACTCTCCCATCTTTCCATTTGATGTCCGTGCCAGTGAAATTAGTGTTTCCTTCAGTATCGACAGAAAATGTTTTGACAAGCTTGGCATTCTCAAAGTAA
Source organism: Magnolia officinalis (assembly GCA_021015155.1). Classification (NCBI taxonomy): domain Eukaryota; kingdom Viridiplantae; phylum Streptophyta; class Magnoliopsida; order Magnoliales; family Magnoliaceae; genus Magnolia; species Magnolia officinalis. Next base: position 63,511,655 of record JAJHSJ010000009.1, on the reverse strand, counting down.
GGATTTGGGCGGAAATTCTATGATCGTTCCAACAAAAAAAAAAAGGATGAGGCGCACGAACAACTACTCTATCAGATAACACTACATAACATAGGAAAGCTGGGAATGGGATCCACGATAGGAACTCACAGCTTGCACGTGCCAACCTGGCACAGTGCAAAAGATCCAAGCGACTTATCAGGCAGGCCCTCTCCCCTGGGCCAAATATCAACCCAGTCCACTCATCAGGTGGGCTTCACATGTGCAAAGAAAATGGACAGTTCAAAAAGTTGACAAATGTACACATTCAACATGTGTGTTTCGCCCACTAGATGCGCAGATGACACTGAGATGTTAGCAGGGGCATCCACACTGGGGGCCCACCTCCACCTGATGACCAGCTTGGATCTCACACATGTGCCATGTTAGCACGTGTGCTCGTTTATGTGAGTCCCGTTCGCATTACTAGCATGATAACATTGGACAAATAGAAGGAAGAGAAGCTCACAAATGTTATTGAATACCCTAACTTCACGTCTTTCAAATCAAAAACTTCCAATGACTTCAAATACTTGAAGATCTGCATCCAACCAAGCAAAAGGCCACCATAATTTTGAAAGGACAATCAGATAACGGAAAGGAGAAATCAGACCATAGATATTGATGAGCCATTACGATATATGAAACTGAACCTTATGATCTTCCTCGGTCATTAGGCCACACAATGTTGGGTGACTAAGAAACTGTAGAAGGAAACATGGGAGGCAAAACCAAAATCAACTAAAGAACAAAAATCAATACAATCAGATGAATAGAGTAGTTTGAACATTGAAAAAAAAACTAAACACTGAAATTTAAATATTCGACTAATGGTGCATTTGGATGTGCCAAATTGAAAGTGGTTCGAATATTTTGACAAAAGTGAGCAGATTACCTGCCAATGAGGGATGGCATTTTCGTGCCTCTAGATTGTGGACCACACACATGGTACGTGTATGATGAACCCAACCAGGCATCCGGTGGGCTCAGCCACTGATTGGCCCCTAACCAAATTTTGCCATGGTCGGACTACCTTGACCAATTGATAAATGGGCCTTTCCTCACTTCATGGGAGCCGCTGCTAATTTTTGTCTTAGCGGTAATTTGTACGCCCACAAATAAAGGGAAACGATGTATGTTTGAACCATGGCCTATTCATTATTGGGGACACGAGATGATTGTTTCGATCCAATACATATGTCCCAAATGTTCATAAAGACATGGAAGCACAGAAAATGCCATGCCTCCAAAGGCACGATATCCACTCCCTCAATAGAATAGATGGTTATTCATTCTTCTATGCATGCCGTGGCACAAAATTCGAAAACCATGTAGAATTTACTATGTTTTCAAATTTTCCACCAAATCAATATCAGCCCAAATGCTGATATTGATTTGACACTGATGAGACAAAAAAAAGGTAGCAGCGTGCCTAACATAGATTCTGCACCATCCCCAAGGCAGCAGATAACCATTCATTCCAAAAATATATAAATCACCCGCAATTTTGGGTGCATTCAAACACAACCTAAAAGAACCAAAGAGAATACACACTGCTGTGAGCCAAAAGTCGGGAATCGTCTGAATAACTTCATTACGCCTATCATAAATTGGCTGGCGAATCTCATTATATTTTCGTTCCACCTCCAATACTTTGTCAGCCGCCTCTTCATTCAGCTGCATCATAATAAAATGGTAAACAAAAAAGGGAAGATGATGAAAAGCCAATGTTCAAAATGTCAGTATTTGTGCCTATATCAGGTACAACAAATACCAACACTAAGTGGTGTGTATTGGCCATGGATGTGCCCACATCAGCTGAACTTGGGTGAACTTTTTCACATAAATTATGGAAAAAATAGCAAATAAATCAGAAAAATCGAAAATGCCTATTCAGGTATTTATTTTGGTTCTCACGGTATTCTTATGCATGTATCAAGCCCACTTTGCAGTCCGGTCGCCACCATGGTGGCTATCCAGTGTTGAACGCTGGGTTCTAATTTTTTTCAATGATCCCACTGAATTTAGTTTTAGATTTTTAATGTGTTTAGTAGTTTGAAAATACATAATGCACAAACATTTTGTATTTGTGGGTGAAAATGTAACAGATGGCATATCTATACCACAAGTCTAGAACTATATAAGAGTAAAAGCACAACTACACAAGACTCCATTCTATAGGGGCTGCTAGGATAAAAGAAGACAGGACGTAAAAATATTAGTTTAATTCTGTAGAAATTTTTAACCCTATTTGTTAAATAAATATGTTACTATAGAACAATTTTGAACTTTGTTGAAAACTTAATGTACTATTATAGAATTGAAATTAAATTTACAAAGTACCATCCATCAGGCATCCATGAATCAGACAACTACAAAATGATCTCACTATTTTATGTTGGTTTATAATCCATCTAAGGTGGGGCCGACTATTTGGACAGTTTAATCTAAGTTACATATTTCTTGTGCATTTAGTTTATGATCCATCCAGAGTAGGCCAACCATTTGGACAGTTTAATTTTGATTTACATATTTCTCGTGTGTGGCTGTGGGTAAGGGTGGCAATGGACTGAGCAGCCTGATGAACCCAACTCAGCTTTGGACTAGACTTCTATTAGCTTGCCTTGTGAGCCAGGCTCAGGCCTAACATGCATTACTCAATCAATTTTTTGAGCCAGGCTTGGCTCAAGTCAATTTAACCTAGCCTAGCCTAACCCAGCTCAACCTGAACCAACTTCATATGTACATCTTATATCCAAAAAATGTCATATTTACCATCAACTAAGCAATCCACACATCTTGAATGTAGACAATTAATGTTGTTCCTTTTAAGTATTTTTTGGTACGTGTGGTCCACTTGATCAACAGATAGATTAGGAACATTCACATGGGAAATAGGAATTTTATCAATTTTCAAGCCAAGCTCCCAACCTTTTTTTTTTTTGGAGCTCACGCCTTTAGTGTTGTGACAGCTAGGTCCAACACAAACCCAACCCATTGCCACCCCTAATTGTGTATTTAGGGGAGAGGAGAGAGATGTGAGAGTGGTTAAAAGGAAAAAACCACTATCATGATATTAAAAAATAATAATAATTTTTTTGGGTTTTTAGGTTAAAATACTAACCAATGACAATAACCTCTCCACTTTTCATTGCTGAACCAAACGTGATTAAAAATAAAAAATAAAAAATAAAAAGAGTTAACCGGTTCTTTTTCTAACTTAACCAGTGATTGTGTATCCCAAACAGCCCTGTAATCTATAGATCTATACTACAGACCCTGGACAATAATATATAGTTAGGCAATCATATTATTGGCATTAATCAGTAATTGATAAGTATAATATAAAATTAGAAGTCTATTTATATAAATATAAGCTTAACGTGAGGTAGTGGTTTGCAAATGGTGCGAGAGAGCAAAAGTTGTAAGAGGGAGTTATTCAATACAAAAAACTGGCTGATTGATTCATCAGGCGGGACACATGACAGGGAACAGTTGGGATCCAACGCCCACCATTAAAAACCTTTCAGAGTGTGTTTAGGGCCCATCAAGATCGGTGTACAATATCTAATCCATCCATCGTGCGTGTCCTTTGATGCTCTCTTCGGAGCCCCGAAAAAGTAATCAACCTCTATTTCGAATATTTTGATGGAATTTACAGCTCCAAGGTTTGTGTAGCGTGAATACCCACTTTCTACGTGATAAACACTTGAGAAGTTAGCCAAACACAGAAAACTCTTTACCTAACTAACACAGAAAACACTTGAGAAGTATTTACCTATAAATACTTTGCTGCTGAAAAGCCAAACATGACAAAATGCAAAAAGTTTACTTGTGAAACTTGGGAGCGGATTACATCTTTCCCAAGTAACATCGAACGCCCTGATGTGGCGCCATTTGATTGGCCCACAGATGCTTGTCAGAGAAGGGCCGAGTACAATCGACCCAACAATCTTTTGAAAGTTGGTGAGGCCCTCTATGAAAAGCTTCTGCCGACCAATGAAATGGCGCCATGTCAGGGCCTCACAAAGTTCGGTGTTACGCACGAGACACCTCATCTACTCCGGTGAAACTCTTTCTAGGTGTAAAGTGTGTTGGTCACTCGGTTTGTTTTTTATTATACAAGCATGCTAGAATCGATACAATGGCTCAATCCAAACCAATCAACTTTGACCCCAAGCGCTAAAATAAGCAGATACGTCCAATATTAACGTATATGACCAGATTCTAAAAAGATCAGTTGCTTACTCAGCCACTTGCAGAAGTTTATAACGATCAGGCGATAATCAGAGAGTGGGGTTTTTCCTCTGAAGATGGGTTACTTTGTGCCTTACAGAAGAAAGGACTTTCACAATACCAATGCAAATCAGACTAAAGGAAAAACTCACAATCCGCCATTAAGAGTGACTGCAACAATGCATCTCTTAAAAGAATTGCTTGATGACGGATAAAGCACAAATTCAACGTATGAGCATAGACTTAGATTGCAGCTAAGAATTACCACTACTCCTAGGATAAGTTGAGATAAAAGATAAGTTGATAGATTTGATTTGATTGTTGTTTAGTTGTGTTGGTAGGTGATTGGTTGGTTATCTCTCTGTTGAATTCCTCTGCTATTTATAGATTTATGTTGTAACTTATTCCTCCATATCCTTTTTCTATTTATTGCAACGGTTATAGTAGTCAAAAAGCCTCTTTCTAGATCCTTCTCTTGTTACGTTTCTCTTTTGCAACTATTCTTTCTTCTGAATGCCTCTCGGCTGCTTGCTTCACTTTTGTCGGCCAAGGTTTTGATTTTACTACCCTCGGTCACCTTCTATATCTTAAACAGCTCGACCGCGCTTCTTGTATATCGACCACGACATTCTGTTGACCATCCTCTAACATGTAAAAGTATACTTACGACAGCTATAAACCCACAAAAAGCACTCCAAATCTTCAAAGATCTTTTTTATCCACTTCCTATTTCACATACAATGCCACATGTCACTCTCTTATTGGCTTTCTCATAATTGCCTGAATTAGGGTACAATAAAGTGTTTGCAACTAAAACATTTACAAGCATCCAAAAGGCCCCTTATGTTACAACCAGTCGATTAGTCAACATCTAGTTAACAGCTAAAACAAAAGCAGCAACAGTCCATATGCAACTAAACGATTTCCTTTAATCAGACGTTCGGACCGTTGAATCAATCTGGTTTTGGGGTTGTGGCCTATCTACAGTAAATCTCGGGATTTTAGCGGTTTAAATTTTGACTTACATGTATGCTACATATAGTGTTTTAAGTGCATGAGTATGAACCATCACAGTCCGCCAGATTATTAAATAACTTTCAAAACACCCGCGAAATTCTTTTTTCTATTTTGCCATAAAAGGAATGGAGGTACCGTACAATGCTCGGGCCGAAGATTCGCACGCTTTCAGTTTGTACACGTGCAGCCCATGGTTGAATGATCCAAACCGTGGGTATAAAGGTTCCAATCGTTGATAGCCCGTATTACCTTTTTCTTGATTGAATCTGAACCGTAAATGTATGTTTCTTGGCCACCTATTGAAGGATTAGGACTTCCCCAAAGTAGGTGATTTTTGGTGTATGGGTCACCCACCGTGGGACCCATCGTATCAACGGTTCGGATCACTCAAGCAAGGGCACCACTTGTAGAAAACTGAAAACCCGAACGGCAGTGTGGAAATATTCGGGACGAGCATTGTACGACGTTTCTTCTACCTTCTCAAGCTCGTCTTGGGATTCCTGAAGCTTCTCCATTGAAATGAGAAGATCTCCATCTACTATTTGTTGCTCGGGTGCTGAGCCTTCATACTCGAGCTTCGATTTCTTGCCATTTTCACCGACCATTTTCTTCCTTTTTCCTCTTTCTCAGCTGTGGAGAGAGAGTGAGAGAAAGAATGCCGGTGCGTATGAATCATCATTCCGTGCAGGGTTTTACACACGTATAGTGGTAGTTCACCGTGATTTTTAATATGATGGTGACTCTTCAATCGTACACGTGGCATAATTTTAGGACAATCCAGACCGTCCAGATGCCTGACCGAATCATGATAGAGCAGATAAATGGCAGTGAACATCTGATTAGTCTTTTTTAAATTTGGACCACTCACTTTTTTAAGTTTGACCGTTCATTTGATAGTACTCATTTGGATGGTTTCAATTGCTTGCTTAACTTGATTTTATAATTCTGATCCGTTCACGGTGTGCCCCACGATTTGGACGGTTTAGATATCCAGTACGATTTCCACACGTGACGATAATGAGTCACTGCCATTTTTCAAAATGGTGGTGAAGTGTCTCGCCCCTCTTTGCCGCGTCGGCAAGGGAAATGATAACGGGACATGGTAGAGCCATCTCTCGCCGTACACGTGGCAGGTTATGTATCAATCTGGTCCGTTCAAATGCAGGGCCTTGTCATGGATATAGAAACTAAAATCTATCAGATAGTGATATCCATCACTTTCTTCAATTTACCCTAATGAATATATTGACCGTTGAATGCTTTAATTCAGACCTTTGATTTCATGGCCAGTGAACATATAGATAGATTTGTATAGTATATTCCATCCATTCTAGGTCCTATTTTATGGATGGACCCGATTAGTTTGTAACCCTGCCACGTGTACGGTGGATAGATGGGACCTAGCATATTCCGGTTCTACAGTCTCTACCGTATTATCTCTATATGGTAAAACTGAAAAGGCACCTTCTATCAGCGCATCACTTACGGAAACCCTAGAACCCTGCTAAGATGCCGATTTTCGATTCTGATGAGTGGGGCCCACGGTTCAGGTAATCGGGACCGTTGGATTGATGCGTCTCGCTGTGGATGGAATTTCTTATGAGAACTTAATCTTTTGACGTGTCGCCTACAGATTGACGGTTAAGAAGAAAGATGGATGAGCTGAAAATAGTCCTGATATCGATCGATGGGATGGTCCGATTTGGGAGAGTTTTGGAGCATGGTCCATCCAACGTGGGACACAACCGACCAATGGTCTCGATTACCGAGCCATGGGTCCCACTTTTCGGAATGGGAAAGCCCCTAGTACGTCGAGGTGAGAGGAACTGTATGACCGTCGACCTTGTGCTCGGGTTTTTAGTTTGCAGAAGTGGGTCCAAAGGTCAATGATTCAGACGCTACCAACTCATGGAGGGATACTGCGAGAATAGATGTTGTTGCTGCTATTTCAATCTCGACGCGCCGCACATTCAAATCAAACGTGCGCCGCTATTCAAATGGAAAAAACTACAAGCGATAGAATACACTAATACATTGGAAATCAAGTTAAGTTCTAGTACGAATATGGAAATCAAGTTAAGTTCTAATACAAATATTGATAGTCTATTTAGCCACTTGCATTGCTTAAAATGACCAAGTTATAATTAGAGAGTGGGGTTTATCATCTAAAAAATGTGTCACACCTCTACCACCTCTGCCATTTGTATGAAATGACTTTTTTTTTTTAATAAAGATAAAACAACAAGGAAATTTGTATAGTCAGGGGTCATTTGGATGCCTGTAACTTCTCCAAAATGTAAGTAAGTTACAGGTGACTTAATTACAATTAGCGTTTGGGGGAGTAAAGTCACGGGTGACTTTCTCTCAACCTGTAACTAAGTTACATGAGAAATGGCTGAAAATCTTACAGGAGAAAGAGTCGTTTTTCAAGTTACCTATAACTTTACCTGTAATTAAGTTACAGGTAACGGTTGAAATTTTTAAAATGCAAAACGTTAGGAAGAATCGCACCTGCATTGAAGAAACATACCTACCTTCAGACGGAGTGAAGGCTGAAGGGCCATTGAAGGCTACAAGCGGCCATTGAAGGCGAGGCTACAAGAGGCCATTGAAGTCTATTAAGCTACATGCGGCACAATGAGGGCTACGAGCTGACATTTGGGGAGAATTGGTACTCCGTATTGAAGAAGGTTGGTGGCCATTGCCGTATAAATAGACATTCATCCCTTTCCATTGTCTTCATCTCCCTCTCGCCTCTGTTTCCCTCTCTCAAGTCTCCTTCTCCCTCTCTCAGTCTACTTCTCCCTCTCCCATTGAGCTTCTACAAGGTACGAAACCCTTCCTCTCTTTTGCGTTTTCCTTTTCTTTCTTTCTTTTTTCTTTTTTTTTATTTTTTTTCCTTTTGCGTTAACGGAGGCCGTATGGTGAGGTGGCGTTGAAAATGGATGATCTGTGGGGCTCACCATATTGTATTTGTTTTATCCATGCCATCCATCCATTCTTTTGAATCGTTTTAGATCTTGATGCCAAAAATGAGGGATATCTAAATCTCAGGTGGACCACACCACCGAAAACAATAACGATAAAAAGTCCACCATTAAAAAACTAGTAAGGCCCACTATAATGTTTGTTTAACATCCAAGCCGTTGATTAGGTCATAAAGACCTGGATGAAGGGAAAAAAACAAATATCAGTTTGATCGAAAACATTGGTGGCCCACCAAAAGTTTTTAATGGTGGTTGTTCAATCAACATTGTTTCCAGTGATGTGGTCCACCCGAAATTTTGATGTACCTTATTTTTAGGCCGATGACTTAAAATTTTTTGGAATAATGGATAGATGGTGTGGATGAAACAAATACATCATAGTGGGCCACCTTGACACGTTTAGTCCATGATCTAGTAGAGACTGTTTTGAGGGAGGGGCCCCACAGAAACCATTTTAGTCCCTGATCTGCCACTGGTTTCATGTAAATTGTCTCCATGACATGTTGGCACATGTGTTGTGAAATGCCTCTTCAATGGATCATTTTATCACAGCACATATACGGATGAAATCATTTTTATGTAGCATCTGATATGTGATGAAGTAGCCCTTTGATTGCAAGTTCCTTTCAAATCCTAAAATGAATCAATTTTGCTTCTTTTTTTATATTTGTCATATGTGGATGATGACTCCATAAACCTGTACTGAATGCAAGATTTTTCCTTTGCTTTTGCTTTTGCTTTTATTTGCAATCTTGTTAGCTATTGGGTATTGCAGTTAAAACATTTTCTTAAATTTTTGGAAGAGATAACTGAAATTTTACTGAGATGCACCCACCCAAAGGTAAGAAAATAATCCATAATCTACCACCTGATTTTGTAAATTGGAAACCACCACTTCCTATCACATTCGATAGCTTCCTCCACCCTTAAAGACAACCGGTAACTGAACAGACATACTGAACTGACATGGTGCTCTATCACATCAAGTTATTGACTGTTGAAGTTAGCTGCATTGGTTGATCACAACTGGATGAGAAGAACTTGATTTTAAGGTTGATTGAGATTTGATTTTGAGCTTCACCCTAAGCTGCTGAAAATAAACTGAAAATCCAAATCTTTCTTTTGGCTTTCTATGAAGTTGAAGAACCTACACAATCTTCTTTTCCCTTGGATCAAAGCAATCTTCTCAGTCCCAGAGAGATTATTCACATGATACACCCACTTTCTTTTCACTTACTATGAAGTTGAAGATTTGGGCTTTCTATGAAGTTGAAGAACCTGCACCCACTTTCTTTTCACTTACTAAACCAAATTTATGCACCAACTGATAATGTTTAGGTGCATGTACCAGTGGTTAATCCTCCATAAATTAGATTCCTGAAGTTAAACTGATGTTTATAGTTCTAGAAATCAATCCCAGACATACTTTCATCTTTCATTTGCCTGGGTAAAGTGTTGATCTGTTTAATAGTTTCAAGCTTTTTAGTATTTCCCCTTTGGAGTATGCTCTCAAATTTTGTATTTCTTAGCAATGGTTTAGATAGCATGGGGCATCAGTTGTTGAACAGAAGTTGCAATCCTATTAACTATTGGGTTTATTTTTGGTGAAATAGTTAGCCCACAGAAGTTACAATCCTGCTGGAAGTTCATTGAAGCATAAGTGGCAGTGAGTTTTGTGTCAATGCTCCCAGCAATCTGAAAATTTTTGCTTGGATATGTTACTTCAAGTTTTTGTTCACATTACTAGCATTTTAAAAACATGGGCTCACTTTTATGGTCCACCCGTTGATTAGTTTAGCCTAAGAATCGGCCAAACTATTCATTTATATGGGCTTAATAAAATGGAATAATTTTATCCCAGTCTTTTTTTATGTGTCAATCTGATTTTTCAACGATTCTCTATTTCAAACTCTATCTAGCGTGAATATCCAACTTATTACCTGCAACAAAGTTACAAGTTATCCAAACACAAAAACAAAGTTATCTGTAACTAAGTTATAACTTACATCCAAACAGGATTACCTGTAACTTACTTACACCTGTAAGTAAGTTACATGTAACTTACAACTTAAAAAAGTTACAGGCATCCAAACAGGCCCTCAGTCTGTGAGAACAATTGTAAAACGCCTCTCTAAATAGATAACTTTGCATGATATTCGAATTGAATCTGGTATATGAGTATAAACTCGAATTACGACTAAGGTGTACAGCTACTTGATTATTGCTATGGATTACACTAAGAAATATAAATGACTGATAAATATAATGATTATACTAATGAATATAAATTACTTATAATTGAAATGATAATTGAAAGATATATTTGATTTGGTTTGGTTGGTATGATATGATTTGTTTTGCTGAACTTCGTTGCTATTTATAGCATTGAATTTATCATCTGGATGCTTTTCACGTTCTGATGATCACTATAACTGTTTCGACACTATTGTCATTATGAATGCTTACCACGTTCTGATGATTGTTGTAATCGTTTTAGCACCATATGACCTTCTGGAGACTTCATTCTAAAATTTCACCCGTCTTAGTAGCCGCTCTAAACTTCTTTACCAACTCAATCGCATTCCACTTGACCACTCGATCAACTTATAGGATGACTCTCGACCACTTGATTTGCTCTTGAATCACTTTCAATTGGTCCATGTCTTGTTATTGTATCAGCTGTAATTTTGTAAAAAAACACTCTAAGTATCATTAAATACTTTAGCATGGTATATCTTTGCCTTATTATAACATGTGTCATTTTCAATTGGATTTCACAAGAACAATCATAAATAGGGAACAACATAGTGACAATCCTAACCTCTCCATTTGTGGTGAGCAAATACATGGTTGAGAATAAAAACATGGAAATAGGTCGTGTTAACGTTGAATGATGCAAGCATGAGAAGGGAGATTTTTATTGAGGCATTCCACGGTAGGACCCAACATACCAACTGCCTGGATCATTAAATCATGGCCCCGCTAGTGTCTACACAATCCAATCAAGTATAAGGCTACACGTGTGTTAAAGGCGTGTATTTAGATTTTATGTGCGATTATGATATGTGGGCATGCCAAAGTTGCACTTGACTCGATGTTTGATTGAACACTGGTGACCCCACGCCGAAATGAATGTATAGGACCATATTTGAAAATTCAGCTATCGAGTCAACCTCCAACTATGATCAACGATCATACGATTTGCAAAAGGGCAGGGATTAATCGTCTATGATGGATTATTTTTTCCTCGTGTCTAAAGATTTGTTATTTAATTAGTAATTATAATCAATATCTTTTAAAGGAATAATGATAGACAAAGAACTTATAAATATCTATAAGAATACCAAATTTATTAATATTTGAATTTAGTGTATTACGAATAATAAAGTCTCATAAAAATAAAATAGATAAATAAACAAACGATAGATAAATACCTGATCCATCTATAAGAACAGATGATCGAAGTGAATGGTTAGCAGGATGCAACCAGAAAGATGATCATCTAAGTAAGGACTCGGTTGATCGGGATCTAGCAATTCAGGTTATTGATGTTTAATATAATCGTACAGTATTGTATCGATGACACTGGACAGTAGCGATTTATGTTAAACCCATGCTGTGTTATTTTAGGATAAATGTAGAAATGAACGATAAAAGAAGATAAATATAAAACAAGATAAATTTTGTTTGGCATGGAGCCCCGAACTCTTCATCGGGTGCTCATTTTACAAGCTTTTTTATCGTGAAAGATTTTGATGATCGATTGTGAAAATCTCCTTAGTTCTTCGTGTCATCATGGTCTATTGCATATGGCCACATATACAGGAGAGATACTCACGTTTCTTCACACTGTGTGTTGGCTAGAATCACCCTCCACTAGGCTCTCGCATAAAAGGATTGCTAGAGTCCTTGTGTCACTTAGCTATGCCATACGTAAAGAGTACTTTTGGCATGACTCTAACATTTAATGCTAGATAAAGATATTTTTTATAAAATTTTGGCATTTAATGTTATGAGAGATATTTGCTTTAACAAGACTCTTGCTTTTTGTAAAGATTACTTTTGCTATAATCCTATCATTTAATGCTTTCTCATGTGCACATCTCTAGCTCATCTTAAAGTTGATCTATACCACACATGGCACGATTGCCACATGGCGTCTTCTGAATCGTTTGATCTGGCCACGTTAGGCCAAGTGTAAACATATTCTCAATTGCGAGTAGAATTTCAGCCATTATTTAGCGTATAGTGCTGGCACGTAGCAGTATCTTACTAGTCTGTGAGGGCGTGCCAAAATAGGTGTAAACAATGTCCCAACACATATTTGCATTCAAAAATATACTCGGAGGATGTTAATAAATGTTAAATAATAGTTTTTAGCCATTTGATATAATTTTGACATTTAATGTTGTGAGAGATATCTACTTCAATGAGACTCTCGCTTTTTGTAAACATTACTTTTGATATAATCCTATCATTTAATGCTTTCTCATGTGCACAAGTCTAACTCATCTTGAAGTTGATCTACACCACACATGGCATAACTGCCGCGTGCCATCTTCCAAATCGTTTGATCTGGCCATGTTAGGCCATGTGTGAACATATTCTCAGTATGCGAATAAGATTTCAGCCATCATTTAGCACATAGTGCCGACACATGGTAGTATCTCACTAGTCTGTGAGGGCGTGCCAAAATGGGTGTAAACAATATCCTAACACATCATTGCATTCGAAAATATACTCGGAGAATATTAATAAATGTTAAATAATAGTTTTTAGCATTTGATAGAATTTTTGCATTTAATGCTATGAGAGATATTTACTTCAATGAGACTCTTGCTTTTTGTAAATATTACTTTTGATATAATCCTATCATTTAATGCTTTCTCATGTGCACATCTCTAACTCATCTTGAAATTGATTTACATCACACGTGGCACGACTGCCGCGTGGTGTCTTCCGAATCGTTTGATCTGGCCATGTTAGGCCAAGTGTGAACATATTCTCAGCATGTGAGTAGGATTTCAGCTATCATTTGGCGCATAGTGCCGACACATGGCAGTATTTTACTAGTCTGTGAGGGTGTGCCAAAATGGGTGTAAACAATGCCCTCACATATCTTTGCATTCAAAAATATACTCAGAGAATGTTAATAAATGTTGAATAATAGTTTTTAGCCATTGGAATGAATATCTCTTTTATCCCCTCCCCCCCAAAAAAAAATAAATAAATAAAATTCTTCAACCATTTTTTTATCTATTTTACTTCATCTTAAAAATAAATAAAAAAATAAAAAATATTCCCCAAACTATTATTATTCACAGCCGGCACTATTTACCCACCCGACACTATTTATTGGGTCAATTTTTACTATTCACTGATCGATTTCACTATTCACAACCAATTTTTACCTTTTTTCTATGAGGTGTCATTGATAAGGGAGGTTGTCCCGACTATTTGACACATGTATAGTAAAAATGTGGCACAAGATGTCCCCCCTCATCCCCTACGAGCTAGTTGGCACTGATGTACTATTGTTCACCAAGATATGAGTCATGGGAGGTCATATTGTCTATATAGTCGGCCATTGAAATTTTATTGTCATGCGTTATGGTTGTGATGATTCTCCTCGTAATCATTTTGGTTTGCTTAGAGTTGTACGTCTGTTTGCCTCATACATCTCATGACAACATCATCGATATAACACTTGCTTAGGCAACATGTCTTTTGACAAGTTGTCTTCGTGAGGAATTGACTTTTGATGGGGACGATTTTGTCATAGTGGTTCACCACTTGGCTTATCTTGAGTACTACGTCGGTTAGTTGCATAGACTTTCTAATGACATTATTCGTATGGTATAGCCTTGGGAACATATCTTTTGGTGGATCTTCTTCACGAGGGATCAATTTCTGTTCTTAGCCCCAATGTGTAATAGGACTTATTCGTCTTCTTATGTCACTTCTTGAAATATTATTCGTTGGATATCGAGCGACTATTTATTATTTTCGACTGTTTTGTTTTTTTTATCGGTCATGTCAACATTTGCGTCAATCAATGATATGGTAACCCTTCGGTCATGAGATTGAGGAGTCACCTTTTACGCTTGTTGTAGTTATACTGCAAGTGGCAGAGGTTGAGCTACTGTCGTCACAACTGGTGGGGCCTAAAGCATCGGAGGTTGCCCATTAGGTGGATCAACTCTTGTATATTTTTTTAGTTTTGTCAACAATGTCGGTAATTGCCCTCCTAGTTGCTTAACTCCAGTGTAATAATTATGCGTCGTCGTTAGTCATAGCGGTTATCCCTCGAGCTGATCAATGCCTGCGTGGAGTTGCCTCCCAAGTATATGGACATTGAGCTGATCAATGCCTGCGTGGGGTTGCCTCCCAAGTATATGGACATTTGGAGGGTCTCCATTTTGTTGGTCGTGAGAACAACCATTTCGACATTTTTTTCCTCACAACCACTTTAGGTGATAGATGACGGCCATGAGGTTCAGTTTGGTTGGCTCTTGTTGTAAGCTTACTCGACTGTTTTGCCTCTCGTTTAACTAGGTGAGCGGGGACCGACTAAATATTATTAGTAGTCGAGAGTCTTTAGAAGAAACTCTTGGCTAATTTCTCGAATATCTCTAGTTGCACCGTGTGCCATCCGACAATCTGTTGAATGTATTCATCCATTCAAATGAAAAATGCGGCAAGGTCGTTAGAGATCGACAGGAAAGATGATCCTACATCTATGTTGACGATGGACTCATATATTGGAGTAGATCTTATAGCTCTTCCACAACGTCGGGAGCAGAACTAGCATTTTTTATTTAAGAGGCATCTAATTATATTGAGAAATACTAATGATAACTTATTGGGTTCCACTGAGCATGCTAAAAATATTGTTTGCACAATTTAATCAACTATAAAGTCCACATGTGTGTTGAGGGCATGTATTTGGGTTTAGTGTGTGATTATGATATGTAAACATGCCAAAGTCATACTAAACTAAATGTTTGATTGAACAATGGTCACCCTCCATATTGAAACGAATGCATATGATCGAATTTGAATATTCAACTATCAAGTTAACCACCAGTTATGATTGGCGATTAGGTTATTTTGAAAAAGGGCAGGGGGTTAGTCCTCTCTGATAGATTATTTTTATCTTGTGTCTAATGACGCATTCTTTCATCAGTAATTGCAATTAATATCTCTCAAAGAAATAAAGATGGACAAATATATATATATATTTTTAAAGAATACTAAAACAATGCCGATTTTATTAATATATGAATTGAGTGCATTATAATCAATAGTGTCAAAATAAACAAACAAGCATTCGTTTGTAAGAACAAATGATCAAGGCGAATGGTCAACAAATTGTGACAAAAAAGATGATCATCCAAGTAACGACTCAGTTGATCGGGATCCAACAACTTAGGGTTGTGGATGTTTAATCCAATCATATAGTATTATAGCGATGGTGTTGGACAGTAGCAATATAAGTAAAAGCTAAGGTATGTTGTGTTATAATAAACGTAAATATAGACGATAAAATAAGATAAATGTAAAAGAATATAAATTGTGTTTAACATGTGATCTCCATTGCATGCTCCCTTTATAAGCTCATAGGAGGCGATGGTGTTGCATAGTCATCAACATCGTGAAGGATTTACATGATTAACTGTGCAGATCTCCTTAATTATCCATGTCAATGTAGCCTATTGTACATGGCCACGTGTGCAATAAAAATGCTCCCCTTCTTTGGATCATGTGTTAGTTGGAGTCCTTCGTTACTGGACTCCCATTAGGAAAGTTATTGAAGTCCTTGCGTCACCTGACTTTGGCATCCATAAAGAGTGCTTTTGGCATGACTATAACATTTAATGTTAGATGGATATATATTTTGATAAGACTTTAACATTTAATGTCGAGAGAGAAAGATTCTTACTTTAATGAGACTCATACTTTTTATAGAAAAAATATTTGATAAAACTCTAACATTTAATGCCCTCTCATGTGAACGTCCCTAACTCTTATTGAAGTTGATCTACACCACGCATGATATGACTGTCATGAGGCATCTTCTAAATCATTTAGGGAGTGTTTGGATCATAAGTTGCTTCAGATAAGTTATGCCATAAGTAGCTTATGTTAGTTTCTACTTATTAAGAAGATAAGCATGTTTGGTCAACAATATACTTATCAACTTCTCTCTTTCACCTCTCTTATGCATCTCTTCAACAATTTATGAAAAGTAGAAAACCTAAAAAATTTAACTAAAGTGATTATGTACTTTTAAGTAAAACAGTTACTTACAATTAATCATAAACCAAACTTACTTACCTGAAATAGGATACTTATTTACTGTTATAAATAGTAAAGTAACTTATTTGGTGGTATCCAAACTGGTCCTTAACCTGGTCGTACCATGCTAGGTGTAAACAATATTCTCAGTATGTGAGTGGGATTTTGTCCATCATTGCACATAGTGCCGACACATGGGAACATCTCACGGGTCCGTGAGGGTATACCAAAAATAGGTGTAAACACTTGGATTGGTTAAAAACCCACCTATACCATGCACACTATATTTGATCACTATTTTTATAAGCGGGGCCATGACCTACGCTAATGATATCTCTCCTAAAAATAGGCATAGTTGGAAGATTGTATGTTCTTAAGCACCCGCTCTAAGGATGCTAATTGAATGGTTATGATATCTCTATTGAGATTTTCTTGGCCTGTGATTATGTAGCGTATATCACTTTAATTTAGCTCAATTTTTACAGAAAATGAGAGAGGCTACTAACCTTTGATTTTAATTTATATATAATTAAAATCATACAATTCAATGAAATTTTAATTCCTATATTTATATATATAGAAAAAATGAATAAGAGATTTAATCACTAATAAGAAAATATATTAATAAAAAACTAAATCTGAACTTCCATTTACCTAATTCTCAATGAAGGAGAATTATGATAATTGGCAAGGATTCCATCACCAAACCATGCCCAGGAGGCATTGGCAAATAACATGATTTACCAATCTCATAATCTCAAAGCAAGAGGATTGTGAAGATTATGAAGTATTTTATCACCCTACCATGCCCAGGGGACGATGATGAACAACAAGACTTACTAATTTCACAATTTCAAATCAGGAAAAGAAGATACTTAAAGCTATTGTAGATCTACTGTAATTTAAGTCACAATAAATCATTAAAAACTGAAAGTATTCCTTAAATATCAAATTAGAATCTATGGAGTTCAACATAAACATGAATCAAAGCAATAAAAACATCGCATCATGCTACAAGCTTCACCTCTTAGCCCTAGCTAAGAGGTTTAGCCAATCATAAACATGATTAGACCAAAATCTCATAAGAAAAACATGAAAACAATTAAGGAAGAAAAAAAAAAAAAAAACTCTTGGCGACAGCTTCTCCACCCTTTTGCTTCACTCCTTCAACCTTAGAAGATTCCTCGGAGCATCTTAGGGAGTACTATTTATAGTTGTGGAACTCTAACTTTCGCACCTAGTTGGAAAACTCTAGAAACCGCCTCAAATTTACGCAGTTTGTTTAAATAGACTTCACTCTGCGCAGTTTTACATAATGACCTATAGTTTCAGAATGTGTTTTTTCAGGACGGTTTCAGAATTCCTTTTATTCACTTCAAATATTTGATTCTCTAATTTCTCACTTGGTTTTCTTGGATCTTTGGCATGTGAATTCTTTAATCTTGGTCTCCTAAGATCCATCTATTGCCTTTGTGATTCTTGAACATCAAATCCATACTTTTAGCACCATTTTCAATCCAAGCTTTAAATTCACCTTGCAACACAAACATGAGTAAAATAGAACATTACGTATTATCATGTTCATAGAACCAAGATATAAATGGAGGATAATATGCAATATTTGATCCTCAACAAAACATAACTCCGCTGCCTAAATTTAAGGCGGTTTTCAAAGTCGGTCGATCAAAACTTATAAATATGGGTTCTTTATGGAGTTATAAACACAAATTAGGGTTGGAAGAGTGGAGCAAGGTATTAGAGAACTTCAAGGAGTCCTTCTTTCTTTCTCAATCTCTTTTTTCTAGTTGGTTTTTATATTTTCTTTAAAAGTTTTAATTTCAATCATGTTGATAATTAACTAAACCTCTTAGCTTGGGTTAAAAGGCGAAACTTATAGTGTGTTTGGATGTTTATCTTGCTTTGATTATTGTTTACGTTGAACTTAATTGATTTTTAGTTTGAATTAATGAATATTTTCAGTATTCTATGGTTTATTGTTTGATTATTGTTTATCTTGCTTTGATTATTGCTTTGATTATTGTTTACGTTGAACTTCATTGAGTAACTCAGTATGCAATCCTATTTTCCACAGTGCAACCCTTGCCATGGGCCCACTTTTATGTATGTATCCTGTATCCACACCATTCATCCATTTGCTGATAATTTTTTAAATGCATGAATGCAAAGATCGAGCCGAGTTCGCCTTTGCAGCATTTTCACGAACACGTGGACTACATCTCAAATTCTCACTGTTTGTAAAACATTGGTAACAGTTTTTACAGGTATTTCATCAAACATCTCATAGGCAACATGAAAATCAAGAAAAAAGGATTATTTGTTTCACATATATACCTTCCTTGCCACCAGCCGACACTTGGTTGAATCATTTTATTAAATAGTTGGTTTGGATTTGGGTAAACGAACAACCAAAAGGATTTGGGCAAACGGGTTAAGGTTGGGTGAACGGATTAGGATTTGGATGCTGGCCACTAGAGTTAGAGTAGGGGGAACATGTAAAGTTTTTTTTTTTATATAAAAAACCTATATACACTCTACTAAAAAATCAATCGGAATCGATCCAAGCCTAACCAAGTCAAGTCGAGCTCATTACCGAGTGAGTTGAGGTAGGTCTAGCTCAGACTCAACTTAAAATGTTTTGAGCTCCATAAAACTGGCTCGACTCAGCTTGAATACAATTTTGATCCGAGTTGAGTTGAGCTTTTCCACGTCGATCCGAGCGACCTAACGGGCTAACTCGACTGGTTTACACCTACGGGCATATATCAAGGTGGCCCTACTTGTCGATCTAACATAATCCGCGCATATCACTTTCACGTACGGGTACCAGCCCCTATCGACGCCATTCTCGAATGAATCTCAAGTGCACTCGCTCCCGTCAGATGAGCTAAGAGCTTTGCTACACACGTGCCGGAAATCAGAGCCACTCATCAGGTAGCTCGAGCTGTGAGTATAATCCAGAATCAACATCATTCCAGTACACTCACGAGGTGGGCCACACGTATCCATATCGAATATAGACTGTTGGCCTTCTCTTCCAACCGTCCATTCTTTTCATGCAACTGACACCTGCCCGATGAATCAAACGGCCAGATTTTCATGTCACACGCACTCCACCGTACCGAATGAATGGTCCCGATATCGCACACGTGAGCGAGTACACTCGCAATTCCTCAACTTCGATAGCCCTAGCTCTACCAGATCGTGGAGAGAAGCTTGCAGAGCTTTAATGGCGAGAAGATGGGAAGCCATCTGATTCGTCAGACGTCTTCTTCTCCTTCGATGCTCTTCATCAGGCGCTTCTTCCTTTCACCCTTATCTCTCTCTCGAAATCAAATCCAAAGGTCGGATTTCTCCTCCTGTATCTCGATTCCCGCCAGATACTCCGAACGGAATCGTTTCGCATTCCATCAGAGGAGCTTCAGATCAGGTGCTTTCATGGCTTCCGGCTGCAGAACGGGCGATGCAAAGAGGTCTCCTTCCGTTCCCTTGCCGCCTGCTAATGCCGATAAGGTCAGCTCCTCTCTCTCTCTCCTCTCTCTCTCTCTCTCTCTCTCTCTTTCTCTCTCGATTTTACGGTTCAGATTGTTTGATTGGTGCAATGGACCATGGTCTGATTTGGAGTGGGCCCGGTGAATGGTTATGAATTTTGGTCCATGGTGCAATCTGATTGACCGTTAGATCTTCCTTCTTTGATTTCTTCCTTTTGTTTGCTTCTGTTCATTGTCTTGGATCCTTTTTTCACGTATGTGAAAATCCTAACTGTTTGATTGAATGTGTGGTGATTGGGGCCGGCAGATGGGTGTGAGTTTCGGACCACAGTCCATACCGATCCATTGGGTTTAAGCCCGTTGAAAGTGGGAAATTGGTCATTTATTTATAATTTTTTTAGCTGTTATCTTTCTGCCGTTGATTTAGCCGTTGCTACCACTTGATTAGTGTAATTTGTTTTAAGTGTTTATGTTTTTGGGCGGCTGATTGAGCAGATTTTTTTATTTTATTTTCTATATATATATATTTGGGGTTAGCATGTTTGTACACACCCCACTTGGGAATCGATACCAAGACGACAGTGTTGAAATGAGGTTATTCTCACTCAGTCTACGAATTGAGCTAACATAAGTTGACTGTGGTCCATTCATGGTGGGGTACAAGAGATGGGTGCAAAAATTTGGACTATGGTTGCAGTCAGTGTTCGAAATATCGGGATCGCGTTACGTATCGCATCCTTGGTATACAGATAACGCACCAGTTATCACACAGGTTATATCGTTTGTATCGGGTAATTTATCGCACTTTTTGGGAAACATGGGGAAGCATTGGGGAAATGGTTTAATTTTTTCTATGTATCTTTAAGGATTGTTAAAAAAGACGTCGATACACACTTTTAAATCATAACATCTCAAAAAAGAAGTGTAATAGGTTTCCTTTTAATAAGGTCCTAAGCTATGCGCTGTCTGACTGAACTAATGCAACTATATTCAAATTGAATGTATAACATTTAGAGTGTATGTGATGATCATTTCATTAAACACTCCTAAATATTTTGAAATTAGTCTCAATTGACAGCTGGTTGAAGGGATTTAAAAAAAAAAAAAAAATATTTTAATAAAAAATGATTTTTTATTTTTCAAAAATTGACAAGGACTTAACAAATCAGTAAATTAGCCCTCATACATGCTTGATTTCATGTTTGAAGTGCAACACTGCAAGCAAATTGAGAGAAATTAAGGAAATTTCAAATTTTTTTTTTCAAAATTAGAGTGTATGTGATGATAATTTCATCAAATACTCCTAAATACTTGGAAATTATTCTCAATTGACAAGTACTTGAAGGTAAATTAAAAAAAAAAACATGGAGAACATGAAGAACCAATGGATATCGAAAGAACCAATGGATATCGAAAGCAAAGCTCCAAGCCTCCAACTCCATAAATTTTCCATGCAAAACATGAAAAACCAATGGATTTATAACCATTTGACACTAATTTAACATAATTTCAACAAAAAAAAAGGGATCAGAAATTGAAAATGCTCATTGGATCGAACATGTGGGATATATCAGCACTACCTGTGCGTTTCGTATCACACAGGTGGGATACAAGATATATCGGCTAATATCGTCGATATTTAAAACACCGGTTCCAGTCTGATCAATGGACTTTTACCAGTTGAATGTGGACCATTGCTCTCTCTCTCTCTCTCTCTCTCTCTCTCTCTCTCTCTCTTTTTTTAATTTTCTTTAAATATTTGCTTTCTCAATTGCTGATTGGACCCCTAGGATTGTTAGATTGTTGAACTTGTTCGATTGTGGCGCTTTCACGATAGAGAACAAAGGATGGCAGTAACCCAAGGTGAAACAATGCCTGAGTATAGCAAGTAATAAAAAATGGTTTCAGTCTACCGTACTAGTCACCCCTGAAATCAATATGTATCAACCAAATAGCGGCTGATGAGGGCGATATTTCTTAGCATTTAGATGTTACTTAGAATTTGCATGTGGCATAATTCAAATTTCCAAATTACGGGTCCTAATTTAGCTGTAGCATGAACAAACAATTGCACCTATGTGGTTATCTAACTATCACATTGATGGGCATTTATTGGATGGATAAAGTGAAAAATATCCAATGGTCCCATTTCAAAAAAGAAGTGTCCATGAATTGAAGTTTGGGATTGTTCAACCACTCTAATTTTGGGATTTGACATGGCGACATTGTTTTCACAATTTAGTCGGTTTAATTCGAGTTAATGTAGGCCATGTGGAGTCATTTCCCAGAATTCTAGCATCCTCTTATCATTTACAATCTTCCATTATGATTCTTTTGATTCTTTAATCAGATTGGGATACTGTATATGATAGAAGGATAGCAAAATTCTGGGGAAGGAGGAATGTCGACTGTTCTGCTATTCCAGCTGTATGATCGGCTGGAGGAATTATCACATTATGGAATTACAATAGATTAAGATGCGTTGACTCTTATCATAGGTAAATTCTGGGTATCAACCAACTGCAGGATAGTTCAGATGTGTTGGAGTGGGTGGTATCCTATGTGTATGGTCCCACAGAGGGAAGAGGCAGGGGAAGTCAAGCATAGGGGAACTTCGAATTTTGTTGGCTTAAGCAGAACCTTTGGCTTGAGACAATTCAATGATTTTGTCAGTTCCTGTGAATGGCTAGACCTTCCAAGCAGCGGTCGTTTATTCTCATGGTCGAACAACCAAGATGGTGAGTGGGAGAGGAGGCTTCCTTTCTCTTGGCAAGAAGCTTTGTTGAAGCTTGCCTCTGACTATTGGCTCATTCTTTGTTAGATGAATGATGTGAGACATGGTCTACAACCATTTAGATTAAACAATAAATGGTTGCCTAACCAAGATCTCAAGTATATGTAGTTTGGTGGAAGAGTTATCACGTCTAGGGGTGGGTTGGATTCAAATTGATGAAGAAGCTTCAACTTATAAAATCCAAATTGAAAGAGTGTAGTGCAACAATTAAAGCAACGGATTGGGGAGACAAGAGGCTATCGAAGAATCCATTCTTGAGATGGATGTTGGTGTTGTGCCTTAAAAAACCAATGCTTATGCTTTAGACCTTGTTTTAATTTATTATTATTATTTAAATCTTGATGTTATGAGATGTTTTCAATCTATACGCTAACAACATTACTACATAAGACAAAGATGAGATTAAGGAAGAAGTTGTGAATTTTTACATGCAACTCTACGTGGGGGATTGCTTCCTGACAGCCACTCTCCCGGGGTTTGTTTTCCAATCCTTATCTTTAGAGGATGTCTGGATGCTGCAAAAGGAGTTAAGTGAGGATGAAATTTGCAATGTGGTCATGAATATGGGTTCTGGAGAAATCCCTAGGGCTCGATGGGTTCTCCATGGGATTTTTTCACCATTTTTGGGACTTTATCAAAAACAATTTGCTGTGGAAGTCTTTGGCGAATTCTATTCTAGAGTGAAGCTCAGTAAAAGCATGGGCACCTCATTCATCCACCTCATCCGAAAGAAATCAGGGGCAAAATTGCATTCGGACTTCAAGTCCATCAGTCTTCTGGGTAGCATATATAAACTCATGGTGAAGGTTCTTGCCGATCGTCTGAAGTTGCTATGGAGAGATTATCTCGCCCTATCAGGGGGCCTTTATTTCTGACAGGCAAGTTCTTGATGGAATTCTGGTGGCTGACAAATGCATCCATTTGCTGAAAAGGGCCAAGGAGGGAGGGTAGTTTGCAAATAGATATGGAAGAAGCCTTTGACCAGGTACTGGGGTTTCCATCTATATGTTCTGAACAGGTTGGGCTTTGGGCAGAAATGGTGCAGCTGGATCAAAGGATAGCCTCCTCCTCAGTCTTGATCAATGGATCATCGGCTGGTTACTTTCTAGATGTTTAAGGTAGGGTGTGATCCTCTCTTGCCCTTCTTATTCTCAATTGCAACTAAGGGCTAAACCACATGCTCTCCAAGGTGGAAGTGGTGAATCCGATCCAAGGATTCTCGGTCACTGCCTTTCTCTTCCACTACGCATCTCTAGTTCGCCGATGATGTTTTAATCTTCTATGAGGATGATGATGTTCAAATGGAGAACTTCAAAGGTATTTTGAGGAGTTTCGAGGAAGTTTCAGGGTTCAAAGTGAATCTGAGGAAGCCTGAATCTTGGGTGCAATTCTTGGCTTCCATCATGGGTTGCAAGAGTGGGTCCTTCCCAATCTACTTGGGCTCCCTTTGGGCAGAAGAGTGGCTGCCGAATTTTCGTGGGCTCCAGTTGTTGAGAAATTTGAGAGAAGATCACTGCTATCTTTCATTCTACATTCGCAGTACATTGATTAAAGCAGCTTAGCCGACATTCCTATCTACTACATTTCTCTCAATTACTATAGGGGTGGCAAATCTCTAGAAAAAAATCTAGTGCAATTCTTGTGGGATGGAGTAGGGAAGAAAGAAAATTCAGTTAGTCAGATGGAAGGAGGTTTAAAATCCAAGAAGGAAGGGGTCTAGGCATTGGCTGCATTTAAGAGAGGAATTAGAGTCTTTTATGTCAATGGTGGTGGAAATTCAACTCTGAAAGAAATGCTTTACGGAGAAGGGTAGTCGTAGATAAATCTGGGGATGACAACTGGAGATGGGACCCCAGATGTGGTCCTTCATTGGCAGGTCCAAAGTGGGGAGGGGGATATGCAGTAAAGTGTGGGGTTTGATTCTTAAGGGCATTCTTGATTTTAGGTTAACAAAGGTGATAGTGTGTGGCTATGGAAAGATGAATGGATTGGGAACAGACTCTTAAACCTTATTCCAAGTCAAAGAAACACCAAAACCAAGGAACTTCTATTTCAGATCATCATAATCCTCCACACGTCCAAGCATAGCCTGACATAGGCTTAAAACAAATGACAAACCCTGATTAAAAAAATGCCCTTGTACATGGGCCATAATTTACCTCAACGACATTTAAAGTATATGATCTTGGGCTTGTTTGAAAGCTACTCAATAGGCTATCAAAGGGACCATTGTCAT
Source organism: Magnolia officinalis (assembly GCA_021015155.1). Lineage (NCBI taxonomy): Eukaryota > Viridiplantae > Streptophyta > Magnoliopsida > Magnoliales > Magnoliaceae > Magnolia > Magnolia officinalis. The sequence goes on along the minus strand of JAJHSJ010000009.1, from coordinate 63,486,560 downwards.
GTTCTTCTGACATTGTTTGATGCCCCAAAAGTGGTTTACAAGGAAGCAATGGAAATACGAAAGGAAACTTAGTAAATACTATTATCCCTAAATCTATCTGAAGCAAATAAATCCTAGAAATATAAGGACCATTTGATTTATCCCATAGGCCTTATAATGTAAGCTGACTTCGATGTCATCAAATTTATCATCAGATCATTGATCTGGTCCAGATCATCAATCAAGGTAATCTTAATTGTGGGATTGGTCAGATCTTTGATCAAGCAGCTTGCGTGATTGTTTGGTTGCATCAATTCCACCCACGATGGGGATTTATAGTCTTTTGATGAGATGCCATTAGAACTGTTGATTTGATGCCATCGGATTGGTAGAGTGATTCTACCTAAGTTATCTTTCATTTTCTGCCACTATCAGTATGAGAAGAAAGTGAAAATGTATTTTATATTAACCACCCACACACGTATTTTATATTGTTTTAACTACCCACACACACACTTAGGGTTTTAACCACACTGGTTCTAAATGCGCCATCGCTTGTAGGAAAAAAAATCAAGCACAAACTTTTACAAAGATAATGATCCACAATTTGGGGAGGAATTGATCAAAACCATCAAATGAAGTTCAGGATGGGGTAAATGGCTCATACATGCTGACACATTTGAGGAAGGGTGTAAGGCATGCATTTTAATGTATTGATGTTCAATGTTTCATGAGTTAAATTTTGAGTCGTATATGTTGACACATTTGAGGAAGAGCATAAGGCATTCTTAGCGATGTACTGATGTTCAATTTTTCTAGAATGAGTTAAATTTTATCTGCTAAATATGGTTACATGTTTGTAAGTTCTTGCCTCTTTAATTCAACAAATGAATCTTATATGGGCTCTCCTGTTAGGTTGAATTGTTAAGAGGGCTTGAAGCAACATTAGGTTCGTCATTCAGTTCGGAGCCCTTGTCGCCTACTCCAAACCCTTTAATCATCGTCATCAGCGGACCAAGTGGGGTCGGCAAAGATGCTGTTATCAAGGTATTGCCCCTTGATGCAGTCAGTTATTGGCTTCAATTTTTGTGAAGTATTTTATTTCTTTGCTGGTGGAAACAAATATACTCCATGACTTGTTTGAAGTATTCTTTTTTATGCCTTTGTTATGCCAGCAGACTGCAGCTTATCCTCAATGGCATGTTGCAATTTGTCTGTCTCATGTGAGCAGTTGCTTGATGGTTAAACGCCAATCAACTTATTAAGCCTTAGATACACTTGGTGAAGTTGTGCTTTTATTTTCATCCATTCGACATGCTAGTTTTGCAGCAATAGTGAGTGTTAGAAATGTGTTAGTTCTACTTTTGTTTGGTGTGCAGCTGTTTTCATGTTGAATTTGGACTGTTGGTCATATTTTTTCCAACCACAGATTTTCTCATACATGTCGGCCACCTGATGAGTGGACTGGCCTCATTATTAGGCTGGCATATTCCCAGTAAATCCCACCAGGTGAATGGTGCAGATCCTGTGCACGTGACATGTGAGCATGTGTGCTGCAAAGAGCCTCTTCCGTCTGGCATGAATCACACTAGCAACTAAAGAGTCAGTAGTTAGTTATATCCAAGATTGAGGAATTAGAAGGTTCTGATGTACCGAAATGTTAATAGCGTTCTGTTGCATCTATTTTATAGAAGTGGGCCCATATTTCAGTGAACAAGACAGTTGATATGATGGAACCCACCATGGATGGTGTATACTCCAAACTAGGAATTGATTTGAAAATCATAGGAGGGAAGGGAGGTTGTAAAACTTAAAAGTAGATTTCCCTTGGTCCACTAGATTCTTTATGATCGTTCACAATGTAAAAAAAAGAAAGAAGAAAAAATGATCACGACAACTGTACAAATGGCATGGTTGTAAGCCAATCTAGACCATCCATCCAATTCACCAATCTAATTGTGATGGAGCATAGCCTAAAAACTAAAATGAGAACATGATGTTTACCATCTGATTTTTTGCATTGGAACTTGTACCACATACTATTTTACTTCTACCTATCCATTTGATGGCCATCAATTGGATGCATTGGATTGCTTGATAGGTGTGCTTTTAGAGATATGCCCCGTCCTAATGCGCCCCACAATTTGAGCATTGTGGATGGCTTTACATGAGTGCTACGTATGAGGAAAGGAAAGTTTTGTAAGTTGGGGGATAAGGAGGGGAGAGGGAAGTGGTTTGGGAAAACAGGCTTATTTGGTGGTGAGATATGCTTACCGGCTGACCGGCTTTATCTAATTACCTAAATGCTCTTTCTTTTGCCAACAAACCATTCTCATGTCCTTTAATAATGCGAAGTATTAGCCGTTTGAAAAACTAATTGCGTGGAAAGTTTTGCCCCTGGCTGCTTGTGTTGTATATAGTTCACATGAGTAGTTGCTTGTTCATTAAACACCAATCAACTTTTAAGGTCTTAGTTTAAGTTCATGAAGTGATGGTTTATTTGCATCCATTTGACCTGGTTGTTTTGCAGCAACACCAAGGGTTGTAGATGTGTTAAGAGGCCTACTTTGCTTGGATCACCGGAACAATGCTCATGGTTTTGAACTGTTTTTGCAGTGTTCAGAAAAAAATTCATCAAACTGAATTGAGTCTGAACTTGGATTTTATAAAAATTGGCTTAGTTGATATCTTATATAATTGGAGTTTTCCATTGACTCAGCTGAGTTGAACTCAGAAACTGAGAGACCGATGCCATGTCGAGAATTTGGGATTTGAACTTCTTTTTCTTCCTTTTAGAAGTAGTGGAGTTTTATTAGAAAAATGCCAAAAAGGCAGCAACCATGATACAACCTGATGCAGGATGATTTTCTAACCTAGGATGATAGATGAAATCAGTTTTCAGTTTAAAACATGAGCAACCAAAGTATGAAATTTCAGCAACCTCATCATAAACCAAACAATTAATCAAATAAGCTATTACATGTAATCCTAGGCTACCATATGCTCGTACGAAGGAACTAGTAAGATGTTTATTCGAAATGGGCCTAATGGAATTAAGAAATTCCATCCAAAACATGAGGGTAGAACTATTTTAAAGGGAATCACCTAAGTCCTAAACGGATTCTAGGTTTAGGGAAATTAGGGTTAGGGTTAGGGTTTGGAAATTGGGGAAATCTAGGGTTAACTCTCATAAGTTCCATCTGATTTCGTACTTGGTTGCAATCACATTCCTTCACATGCTCCCTTCCTCCGTCCTAAACCGTCATAACCATTTTCCCAACACACAAGGGTCATCGCTTCGAGTCTCTTGATACCCACCCCTGCTTCCCCATAAGGCTTGTGAACCTCCTCTCATCTCATCAGATGGAACTTATGAGAGTTAACCACTCCTTGCCATAGAAAGTCTTGTATCGATTTCTCTAATTGGCCAATATAGACTTAGGGCATCTGAACAAAGAAATGAAAATACAAGGGCATATTAGACATGGTTGCTTTGATGAGCGTGATCCTACAACCCAAAGATAAGTGCTTGCTCTTTTACCAGGATAGCTTTCTTTCAATTTTTTCAATGACTTTGTCCCATAGTTGCTTTGTGGGTTTTACCCACATGAAGCAGGAGGCCGAGGTACATAGACGAAAATGACCTACACCCCATTTGAACACCCCAACAAACCTCTCTACCCCCTTAGATGTGTGAATTCCCAACATCTCACTTTTTAGGATGCTGATTTCAAACTTGAAACCGCTTCGAATCATCTCACAATCTTCCTCTAATTGTCCTCCAAATTGTCATCTGCCTTGCAAAAAATGATGATATCATCGGAAATCGAAGGTGAGAAATTTGAGTCCCCTCATTCTCCAATCCAATTCCTTGACGAGACCCTTGGCTTGCCCTTTGTCTAACATTCAACTGAGAGCTTTCACAACCTCCACAAACAAGAAAGGAGATAGAGGATCCCCGTGCTAAAGGCCCTTAGAAGCCTTTAAGGGATTTATTGATCAGGACAAAACTTAGCCGACTAGACACATTCCTAAATCCACCCCCTCCATCTTTGCTCGCACCCCAGCTGACCCAACATGTTATCTGAAAACTTCTAGTCCACATGGTCGTTAACTTTTTCTATGTCTAGCTTACAGATGATACTTTTTTTTGTCGGACCTATAGTGTATGCATTCATACACAATGAGCGCACTATCCAAGATTTGTCTGCTTACAACAAAGGCTCTTTGAACGTTGGAGATGATTTTCAAGAGTAATGTGAAATCTAGACGCCAAAATCTTAGCTAGGATCTTGCATGAGCTTCCAATTAAGCTAATAGGCCTAAAGTCCCTTGAGCTACCAACACCATCTATCTTCGGGATAATAGCTACAAAGGAGTTGCCTAATTCTGATGCTAGCTTGCTTACCATAGGGCGTATTTGAAACAGGGGTTTACGGTGTGATATATTTTATTTGATGGGAAATAAATTCCATCTAGCGTTTGAAAACAATAAGGGTATTTTGATGTTTATATCTCGGTTTTCGTGCCAGTAACTTCATCTGACCGAAGATGAATTTTAAAGAGAGAATGCGGAGATACGCCGTCTCTCTATGGGATTTGGAAATAAGCCATATTTAAAGCTACTGCTTTGGATGAAACTTGAGGGAGAAAATACAGTTTTAATATTTTGAAGTAATTGTTTTCAAACATGATATTGAATGGTCATAAAATCATGGTAATAATTGATAATTCCTCTACCATGTAATCATAATACATTGGTATACAGTGCCAAACATGCTTTGAGGAAGGGAGGGGGGTAGTGGGTCATGTAGGATGTAATCATTCCAAAATTTTCTTAGTGTGAGCTTTTCTTAAGTTTTGTAAGAAGAAGTTTGATATTACTAAAGTTATTTCGCCCTCCCTACTCAACTATTCTTCTTATACTCTTGTTCATTTCTTCGGGGTTTAGGTGTCGAGATCGACTTGACAATAGGGTTACACTTAGAAGTTTCCCCGTGTCGATGAGTGGCCTTCTGACACCACTCTCCAATCACTACTAGTTATTCTGGAGGTGGATGAAGATAACTGGGGGTTTCGTCCCTTATGCTTTAAGCTTTTGTGGTTAAAGGTGGAGGGTCTTTGCGGTGTAGTGAAGGAGTGGTCGGATTCCTTTGAGGTGGAGGGTTTTGTTCGGTTCAAACTATTCAAGAAGCTAAGGTTGCTAGAAGGATTAATGACTGAAAGAGAGGTGCTAGGGAAGTGGGAAGTGGAAGTAGATTCCATTTTGCGGGATATTCACTCTTTCGATATGAAGGAATTAGGAACTTGTTGGAGGAAGAAATCAAGTGGAGACATTGTTCCTGAGTGATTTAGTTAAAGGAAGGGGATAAGAAGCTAAATTCATCCATGGCGATGCTAGTGCCCGTGCCAAATCTAAGAGAATTCGATGCATGGTGATGGAGGGTAAATGGGTGGAAAAGAAGGAAAAAGTTTGTGAGGTTGTAGTAAAATTCGACAGGGATTCGTTGTTTGGTAGGGAGTGGAAGAGGCCTCGCCTCGACAATTGTCGTTCAATCGATTATTTGAAGCAAATTCCTTAGACTAGTTTCAGGGGAAGAGGTAAAAGTTGCTGTGGATGCGTTGGGAAAGGATAAAGCTCCGAGTCCGGATGGTTTTCCTTTGGCCTTTGACCAAGAGTTTTGGGCGGTGATTGAAAGCGATGTGATTAAGTTCATAGTTGAGTTCTTTGAGGGCGTATTTGACACACAATATTCCAACGTATTGAATTGCATTATTGTAATGATTACATGGTAGAAGAATTGTTTGTTATTATCATGCTTTTACGACTATTCGATATCATGTTTGGAAACAAATACTTTAAAATATGAAAACCATGTTTTCAAAAAAATCCACAAAGATGGAGAAGCCATTAATAGGGGATTTCATACCTCGAGCCTTATATTGTAATGAAGACGCTGCTAGCACCAATCTTCTTCAAATTCCATTCAAAGTAGTAACTTCGGAATATGGCTGATTTTCGAATCCACAAAGAGACAATGTATCTCCTCATCATCTCTTTGAAATTCATCTTCAGTCGGCTGAGATGACTGCAATGAAAATCGAGATATATTGAAAACCTCCATTGTTTCCAAATGTCGGATGAAATTTATTTCCCACCAAATATAATGCACCACACTATAAGCCCCAATTCCAAACATGCCGTAAATGAATCTTTAATGCGAATACCCCTAATTAAGAGATTGATTTCAAATCAATCTAATTTTTCTAAGATGGTTACAAGCCTAATATTGGTAAAAGTAACTCTAGGAAATAATCTTCAAAATCTTCGATCACATTTTAAACTCGGCCTCCATATCTTCAATCACATCCTCACATCTCCCACAAATAGCAAATTGCAGTTCTTGATATTTGGGCCCCAAATCCTTAATTAAACAATCCAAACTAGCACATGCTGGGCCTTGTGGTGGGCCACGGGCCTGTATTATCTCCCAAGGTTGGAAAGAACTCAACTTTGGGGAGTTGGACGTTTTATACAAGTAGTATAGTCTTGGATCCATTCATTTAAATTCGTTGCTTGTAATCTATATGCATTTGTAATAGGGCTTGTTCTTCTGTTTCTTGTTGAGTGCTAGTAGTCTTCATGTGTAGAATAACTTTTTCTTTTCTTCGGGAGTTGTTTATCCATATTGATAATGACTTTATCTTGCATGTCAAGCACCTCGCCATGGTACTAGTGCAAATGCGCCACATTGAAAGTCGGCTAGATTTCTAAGTGATTTGGGAACTCATAGGAATTGTCACCCAACTTCCACTTAACTTGGTATGAACCAATCTTCTTCAACTTGAGCTTGTTGTAAGTTCGTATTGGAAACCTTTCTTTGCGGAGATAAACCATAACCAACTCGCCTTCTTTATATATCTTCTCCCACCAATGTTCATTTGCAGCTTTTCGGTACTTGATGTTGCTCTCTCCAATCTTCTTCTTTATTTGGGCTTGCAAGTCTTGGATGTGTTTTGGTGATAGTATCAACATCTTCACTCACTTGATCTTGTACTAGCAATGATATTAAGTCAAGTACATAATGTGGACTTCTCTCATTTACAGTTTCTAATAGGATTTTTTTGGAGGTATGATTTACTGAGCTGTTGTAGGCAAATTGGTCTCGGGGTATAGCTAAGTCTTGCTGAGATATGTTGTTGCCTAAGATACTCCTCAAGAGGTTACCAAGGGTCCTATTGAGAACCTCGATTTGACAGTCTATTTAATGATGATATGTGCTAGAGAAGCTTGGCCCCCAACCACTTCCATAAAGTGTGTCAAAAGTGATCACGGTCTAGAGTTAATTTTTTCAATATCCCGTGAAGTTGCACAATTTTCTACGAATAATATGTTGGCAATATGCATTGGGTCCATCATCTTTTTACGTGGAATGAAGTGGGATATCTTGGGTTCCAACCCATGGCTCAGTGGTAGATTGTGTGCCTCTCAACATTGAGGTCATGGGTTCTAGTGCCCATGTGTGGTGCGTGTGTAAAAAAAAAGTGGGCCATCTTTGAAAAACGGTCCACCACAATGAAAATCAAATTTCTCCACCTTGAGTCTTAAGAAGACCAAATTGAAGTCTATAGAGATGTGCACTCATGGTGCAAGTAGAATAGGAAGTGGTGTATAGAGGCCGGTATTCTGCATGTGACCTCTGGAGATTTAGCATCAGTGACATCGTGCTTTGAACTATTCATTGTTACAACGGATACAAGGTCAATAGTATTTTCCCTCCACCATGGCCAATGTTTTATCTTTGCCAAAGTACCCACTCAGTCCTCCATGTAGCCCAGATAGGATCTTCTCACATGACGGTTCTTTTATAATGCATAAACAAGAACCCTTAAATAAATATCCATCATGCAAGGTGAATTCACACTTTGGACCTTGGCCATCAATACATCTATCGAGCACTTTGCCATAAACAGGGTCTTTGTTTTTTTCTTTTAATACTTTTGATCCCACACCTCTATGGCAAGTGTTCATAGTAGAACCACCCTCCTACTCAAGGCATCTGCCTATTTATCATGACTTCCAGCTTTGTAACACGAAAGGAAAGTATATTCTTGTAGGAAGGCCATCCACTTTGCATGACGAGCACTCAACTTTGTTTGGGAGTTGAGATATTTCAACACCTCATGGTTTGAGTATACAATGAATTCTCGATGAATCAGGTAATGCCTCTAATATTGTAGCACTTGGACCACTGCATTGCATAGAACTCGAGATCATACGTTGTAGTAGTTCTTCCATGCATCATTAAGCTCCTTGCTAAAGAAAGTGATTTGCTTTCCTTCCTAACTCAACACTGTGCCAATGCCAACATTTAAAGTGTGGCGTTTCACTTCAAAAACTTTATTGAAGTCTGGAAGTGTAAGAACTAGAGCCTCTATCATCTTTTTTATGGTATTGAAACTCCAATCTACTACCTGTCTATTTGAACTTGTGTGCATGAAATCGGTGACAGGTGTGATAATTATACTGAAATTTTGGACAGTAGAATGTCACCAAGTCGTGGAAAGAATGAACCTCCAAAAGGGTTTGTGAGGTGGGCCAATAAGCAATTGCCTTGATTTCTTCTGGTCAACCTCGATTCTTTCTACAAACACGATATACCCACGACACTATTCACAAGGAGTACTTCAAGTTAACAAAAAGTGACTCCCCTGTAATACATCAAGTATTTGCTGTAAGTGATCAAGGTGAATGTATGAGTTAGGACTAAAACAAGAATATGATTGAAATAAACAACTAAGAACTTTCCCATTAAGGGATGGAGTACGTTTGTCATCAGCTTTATGAAAGTGATTGGTACATTTGAAAGGTCAAATGGTACAATGAGCCACTCGTACAACCTCTCATACAATCGGTGAATGTGTGCATGCAATCGGTGACAGGCGTGATAATTATACTGAAATTCTGGACAGTAGAATGTCACCAAGTCGTGGAAAGAATGAACCTCTAAAAGGGTTTGTGAGGTGGGCCAATAAGCAATTGCCTTGATTTCTTCTGGTCAACCTCGATTCTTTCTACAAACACGATATACCCACGGCACTATTCACAAGGAGTACTTCAAGTTAACAAAAAGTGATTCCCCTGTAATACATCAAGTATTTGCTGTAAGTGATCAAGGTGAATGTATGAGTTAGGACTAAAACAAGAATATGATTGAAATAAACAACTAAGAACTTTCCCATGAAGGGATGGAGTACCTTTGTCATCAGCTTCATTAAAGTGATTGGTACATTTGAAAGGTCAAATGGTATAATGAGCCACTTGTACAACCTCTCTCTCTCTCTCTCTCTCTCTCTCTCTCTCTCTCTCTCAACACGCGCGCGCACACACACACACACCACAATGGGTACTTGAACCCATGACCTCGTGTTGAATCTCTTGTGAGTCTACCACTGAGGCATGAGTAAGGACCCAGACCTGTCTTGAGTCTTAAATGCAAACGTCCACTTGTCCCTAGGCTGAATATGTATTTGATGATATCTACTCAGATCAATCTTTTTTTTTTTTTTTTTTTGAAAGGAGACAAGAAGTATATATTAAAAAGGGAAAAGGGAACAAAAGAGGAGGATGGCCTGCTGAGATAGCGAGCCAGAGCTCCTAAGAAAACGAAAGCATGTTACAATTAGTGGAAGAAGAAAAAGAAGTGGCCCATTCCACTATCAGATAGTGGATTCTTCTCGCTATAAACCGCACGTCATGAGACTCCCCTTCGAAACATCTCCCATTTCTCTCTTCCCATATCGCCCACCAAGTAGCCGCTAAGGAGATTCTCCAGACTTGATTTTTCTGCTTGTCGAAGTATGTCCCATGCCAGGCCTTAAGGAAACAACCGAAGGATTTAGGGAGGACCCAAAGAGTGTTGAACCAAGAAAATATGATAGGCCATATCTTGTTGATAAAAGGACAGTGGACGAACAAATGATCCATTGTTTCAGCCCCCGCCATGCAGCACAAGCATACATTAGTGATGCACATACCTCTTTTCCTTAAATTGTCGACCGTAAGGACTTTCCTGGAACTCACTAGCCACACAAACGCCAAGCTCGTTGGTGGGAGCCTATATTTCCAAACCTTGTGAGAAGGAAAGTCTTCAGGGGCGATGCGTTTCTTGTAAATGCTGTTGTAGAGAGAGTGAGAGACTTCACCGAGAAGCTGCCCTTTTTTATCAAATCTCCAAAGCGGTCTGTTGCTGTCCTGCTGGTCTTGGATTCTGGTGTTGAGGAGAGAAAGAAGGGCCGCTAGCTTGTCTATTTCGTTGTCGAGAAGGTTTCTTCTATAGGGGATGTTCCAGATTTTTTTTGAGCCGAGAGTAGAGAAGCTATCAGCTACCGAGATGAGACGATTGGGAGCCAGCCGAAAGATGTTTGGAAAGGCTTCCTTTAGGGGAGCTTCTCCCACCCAGAGGTCCTCCCATAATAGAAGCTTTTTACCGTTGCCCTGCGAGAATCGAATGCCCTTTAGAATTTCCTGTTTAGACCGAAGCACTCCTTTCCATAAGGTTGATGCTCTGTAGGCAGTGGAGTCTCTGGTCCACCAACCCCAGCAGATTGGTCGTATTTACTTTTGATCAAGGAGTTCCATAATGTACCCGGTTATGTCAGGAGTCTCCAATTCCATTTTCCGAGGAGGGCCCAGTTCATGGATTTCAGACTTCTAACCCTGCACCTCTATCATGGATATGTAGACACACCTGATTCCAATTAACTAGATGGAATTTTTTCTTATCTCCCTTACTGAACCAAAGGAAATCCCTTTTGAATCTTTTCAACTTGTCCAACACCGATTGAGGACATTTGAAAAGAGACATAAAATAAAGCGAAAGGTTGGACATGACCGCTTTGATCATCGTAAGCCGACCCCCTATAGACAAATACTTGCATTTCCAAGAAGCGAGATGCTTGTCGAATCTGCCTACGACTTTGTCCCACAGGCTCTTTGGGGGATTGCCCACGCACAAAGGAAGGCCTATAAAAGTTGTTGGGAAAGATCCTATCGAGCAGTTTAGCAGATTCGCAAACTCAACAGTCTTTGCTTCTTCCAAGTTAACTTCGAAGAGGACTGACTTAGCTAGATTCACTCTTAGGCCCGACACCGCCTTGAAACAATGGATGATGGTTCTTAGATTACTCGCCTGATCCTAATTTGCTTCACAAAAGACGAGGGTGTCATCAGCGAACTGGATGTGGGAAATGGGAGGCATACCTTTGATAGAGCAACTAGAAGTAATACCGACATCGATGCCTTTTTGAAGCATTCTGGAGAAGGCTTCTCCCATGATTAAGAAGAGAAAGGGGGAGAGGGGATCTCCCTGGCGGAGACCCCTAGAACTAGCGAAGAACCCTTTAGGAGACCTGTTGAGAAGGATAGAGAAAAAAGCCGTTCCCACGCATTCCTTTATCCAACCACACCATCTTCCTCCGAACCCCATCTTTCGCAGCATATACTGAAGAAAATCCCAGTCGACATGATGGTAGACCTTCTTGAGGTCTAGTTTACAAAGAAAGCTTTTGGACTTGGCTTTATGGAGAGAGTTGAGGCATTCGAAAGCAATCAGCGCGCTGTCGGTGATCTGCCTTCCATGAATGAAGGCACTTTGATTTTCTGAAATAAGATTACCCATAACCCCTCTTAGGCGGGAAGCAAGCACTTTAGCCAGGATTTTGTAGGGGCTTCCTAGCAGACTGATAGGCCTGAAGTCTTTCAGAGACTCTGCACCCTGAGATTTTGGGATCAAAGCAATGAAGGCTACTCCCAGCTCCTTGGAGAGACGACTTCTATCGTGAAATTTAGAAATGAAGGCCATTATGTCCCCTTCTAAAACTGCCCAAAAAGATTGAAAAAAAGGAGAGAGGGAACCCATCCAGCCCAGGAGCTTTGTCTCCTGCCAGCGATTTGACTACCTACTTAACTTCAGCGACCAAGAATTGAGATTCTAGAAATTTGGCTTCTTCGTGGGAAATTTGATCGAATTGAAGGAAGTCTAGCTTTGGTCAGCGCCAATCTTCTGTGAGCAGAAGGTTTCTGAAGTATTCTATAGCTCCCTTTGAAATTTCTTCTTGCTTTTCTGTGCGAACCCCATTGATGACCAGCACTTTGATTCTGTTGATTTTGGCTCGAGAGCGAGCAATGTTGTGGAAGAATTTTGTATTTTTGTTGCCTTCCAAAATCCATGAGGATCTCGATTTCTGCTTCCAGGAGATTTCATCTTCAAAGATTCTGGATGAGTAGCTTTGAATGCGATTGGTTCTTATGATCCAAGTCTCGTGAGACATCGGGGTGTCTTCAGCTGCTAGATCAATAGCTTGAATTTCCTCCAGAATTGCCGATGTCTCCAAGTGTCTTTTATAGAGATCAGCCTTCTTCCAGACCTTAGTCTTAGCCTTCAGGAGTTGTAGTTTCTTGAAAAGCCTGAACCCCACGAACCCTTCTACAAAGAGATCTTACCACCAGTCCGAAACCATCTGGTGAAATCCTTTAATCTTCAGCCAGGAAACATCGAACCTAAATGGTTTAGGGCCCCAGTTGTCTTCAATAGTACTGAGAACAATAGGACTGTGGTCGGACGTGGGTCTTGGAAGCAGAGATTGGGATATAAGAGAGGAAACGCTTCGAGCCACTCCCTGGATATTAGAAATCTATCTAATCTTGCACATATCGGATCGGCCCTATCGTTTGACCAGGTGAATTTGCCCCCATCAGTGGAAGATCAACCAGAGCCTGGGAATTGATCCAATCCGAGAAGCCTCTCATAGACGAAGACACTTTACCCCCACTAGATTTTTCCTCAGGATAGCGGATGATGTTGAAATCTCCTCCTATACACCACGGGCCACTAAAGTTCTGTCTAACTTGGGAAAGCTCCTCTCAGAAATCTTTTCTAGAGACTGCTTTGTTTGGACCATACACATTCGAAATAAGGCAGGAGAAGTTGGAGTTGACTGCCTGAAGATAAACCAAAACTGAAAAGTTGCCTACCCAGCTCCTTTGAAGGGACCAGACAGAGGAATTCGAAGCCAGAACTGCACCTCCTGCACTTCCAATTGAATTTAATGCTGCCCATTTTGCATCTTTAGTCTTCCACAGGGATCACAGAAGGAAGTCGCTGAATTTAGGGACCTTTGTTTCCTGTAAGCATATAATATCTGCTTTGCTTCTGGAACAGATGTCTTTTATACAGCTGCGTTTTCGCCTGGAACCCACCCCACGCACATTCCAAGATAGAACTATCATCTAGGAAACCGATCTTCCCCTTCGACCAGCATTGGCCGATCTCAGATTGCTCCCAAAGTTTTCCGGATGGTCAAGCCAAAGACTCTGGAGCTCTCTGTTAGAGTTTAGCTTGAGCCGAGGCTGTCTCGGGGACTTAGACGGAGAAATAGGACACCCTCGGGTCTCTATACAATGAAATAAAGCTATGAAGTCCTCCAGGTGATCTCTAAAGGAGAGGCCAATTGATCTACCAATGTGGCTCAGCGCATCCCTGATCCATTGCTTCTTTTGGATATCGCTGGCAATCTGCTTCTTCTGGTCTTCCAGATCCTGGATTCTTCTGTTGTTACCCCTCATATCTTTTGCAAGATTAGCTGGCCTCATCTGCAGCGGCTTGGCTTCGATAATACCGTCACCAGTGTCTTCTTAGAAGAGAAGGAGGCCTTGATCTAAGTCTGAGGAAGGTAAAGATCGGGGAGAGAAAGTATCCGAAGCTTCTGACCACTCCAAAGCTTGTGAAGGGAACCCGGTATCTGTATTTACTGTCTCCAAATCGGAGGGAGAAATGGAGATCTGTATGGGAAAATCTCTCTCTTGCTTTGGGGACGATCCTGTGCTCCGTCCTAGGTTCGACATACGAGGGAAGGTTAAGATTCAAAGGGTGGGGTCCCGAGTCTGCTTTTTCAGAGAAACAGTAGGGTCGGGGACTGACGAAATCAGTCCAAGCCACCCTATTATCAACACGAATGCTCCCCGAGCTTCGACGATCGGGAGACACGCGCGACTCGGGCGCTCTCCGAAGACGCGTGTCGAGATCTCCTAGCGGGGAGTTGTCCCTGCCTGGAATCTTGTGCCGATGCAGAGGAGAATAGATCGGGTCCGGACACGTGTCCATATCTTGAGGACGCAGGTCCTCTCCCTGAGGATGCGTGTCGTTTGCGTGTGAAGGGCGGAAAGCGGGAGAGCGACGTCTACCAGATGTTGCCAGAGCGGGTAGACTGCGAGACTTTTGAAACGGTGACTCGCATGTGAACAGTACTCCAAGGGAGTGCTGGGCCTGTGAACCTTCTTCCCTGGCGAACTCTGATATGGACCTACTGTGCGTATTGATTGTCTCTCTGTTCTTCCATAGTTCTCCCCATCTTGCGATTGGGGTGTTTGATGATTCTAGTTGAATCGGGAGAAATAGAGATCGTTCATCAGCGACGACCTTGATGAACAGGGGCAGTGGGTTACCTTTTTTCCTCCTAATCCTGAGTCTGATGACTTCCATCTCCTCTCCTGTTTTTGTTTTAGAGTCGATCTCGATTAGATCTCCCAGACGAGATGCTAATATTCGTAAGAATTCTAAGTTCCATAACTCCTAGATCAATCTTTGAAACAGCCTTTGCTCAATGTAGTATGTCCAACATATTGTCCAAGCGAGCAATAGGAAACTGGTTCTTGATAGTAATCCGTTTGATCGCATAACTGTCCACACATTCTCCAAGATCAATTTTTCTTAGGGGTTAATAATAGAGGAACAACACATGGTGACATACTTTCTCAAATTAAACCTTTCTGTAGCAACTTAGTATCTTGTCTGTGGAGCTTGGCATGTTCGGCTGGATTCATTCGATAGTGTGCAAGATTATGTAGACTTGAGGCTGACACTAAATCAATGTGGTGTTGAATGTTCCTCATTAGAGGAAGTTCAGCTAGGAGTTCTTCGGGCACCAAGTCTTCGGATTTTTGGAGCTCTTGTAAATGGATGTTTTGTGTCGTCTTTAGCAACCAAGATATAAATGATGCTACTCTTCTTGCTTTCCTCTTCAAACTTTTATACACTAATTAATTAATGACCGTCGTCTTTATCAGATTTGACTACTAGAAGATGTTTCATTGGGTGCAATGTGATATTAGTACCACCCTTGACAAAGGAATATGTGTTAGTATATAGTCAAATGCACTATGTCTTGTTTCAACAAGCAGATAAAAAAATGTGGCATGCATCCATGGGACCACATCAGACCATAACTTATCCTTATATTTAGATCCAATAGAGAGTGAAACTAAGTACCCGAAGTTACATAAACTAACCCCCCTTTTCGTGTACCAACGAATCTAGTATGGGCATGAATGCTTATGTTCTTTAAGTTATAATTTTCCACCATTCCTTATAAGACAATATTCTCACTACTTCCCCCGTCTATCAAAATCGTGCATACCTTCCTATTAGAAGTTCAAGTGATGCGGACGTTATTGTGTCACAACAATCACCCCTCATCAATTACCTGGGGCATCAATTGCATGGTCTGTTGGATAACCAATGACTCGTCCCCATCTCCATACACATCTGCTATATCTTCCCTAACATGCATCCCCTCGTATGCATGTTTTTCATATTCTATGTCATATTTAGTTTTCATTTGCATGCAGTTGGAAGTGCCTTGAACATATTCTCTTTCCTTGGCCAAATTTACTTTAATTGTGGACTGAAAAGAATGATGTCTCAGTTGTCCACGCTTAAAGCATGTAAAAGGAGTGTTGTTCTGCCTCGTCTTAGGTGTACTAGCCCCTGTCCATAACGACCTCCCCTTGGGTTGTGGTTTGGCTTCATTGTTATATGTTGGCTCAGCATCTCTCGACCTATAGGGGGCGTTGTGGTTGTATTACATGGGGAGTAGTAGGCATGCTGCCCTAATGTTGATGACGGTCCTTGTGGGGCACCAACGCTGTCTCGTCATCCCCAGTTAATTATCTCATTGACTTTCAATGCAAGTGTGTATGCGTCGGGCATCTTAAATACATCTTTGAGAGTTGATTCATTTATGATGTTTGGTTTTTACCGTTATGATATCCTGAAATCTTTTCGCCTTCATACCCATGAAACCCTACCCGTGATGTTAATGTATGGAACACCGCAGTTTATTCATTTACCAATTTGTTCCATCAACATAGATTATGACATCTTTAATAGAGTTTATGGGCATAAGTTGCAATTAAGAACATTCCTTTTAATTTCTTTTCATCTTTTCCCAGGAATTTACTTCTCCTTGCCCTGACGAATTCATTCAGTTTGGAGATCATTCCATTATGCTAACGCCTGACCCAAACTTCATAGCTACTAAACTTTCTGATTATCTGCTATTTTCTTTTACTTGAACACCGTTTCTATCTTGCTTAGCCAATCAATGAAGTCATCAGCATATAACTGATCATGGAATTGTGGAATTTTTACCTTAATTTTGGGCTCTCTGTTACATTCCAACAATCGAAGGACTCAATTATTGGTGTCTTCGCAAGCCGGGGCTGCCCATTGTTGATTAGGACCTTAGTGGGGACCTCCCTCTACGTGTCCACATGCTCCAACTTCGGTATCTAGATTCCTTCCATGTTGGAGTTCTCCCACTTGATTAGTGAATTTGCCTACCAAATGTGTGAGTTGATCCACTCACTCTATAAGCCCATTAAATTAACTGAGTTACATGCTCAAACTCCTTCTATGTCATCCCCTTCAAAGCCATTAGGAGATGATGTAGAGTCGAAAATTCTCAAAGATGATATGCTCTTATATAAAATTTTGCAACCTAGTTATCAAGTCAATGAGATCTCGACGCTCGAATTGTAAAAAAATGGACAAGTGTACACCCACAAGAATAGTTGAGTAAGAAGGGAGAAATAACTTTATTGTTATCAAACTTCTTCTTACAATACTTAAGGAAGCTCCTACACCACGGTCACCACCCCTCACTTCTATAGATCGTAAATGAGAATTCACTCAAACTAAGAGATTAATTTCAAATTAATTAATAGTTGATTTCAAATCACTCTAATTTACCTAAGATGGCAACAAGCCTAATATTAGCAAAAGCAAATCTAGGAAATAATCCTCCAAATCTTCAATCACATCTTTTAAATTAGGATTCATATCTTCAATCACATCCCCACATATTTCCCACAAATAGCAAATTGCAGTTCTTGATATTTAGGTCCCAAAATTTTAAATAAATAGTACAAAATCAGCACATGTTAGGACCTATAGTGTGCCTTGGGGCTTGGACCTACGTCACTCCTCCACCCAGGAGACCGATCAGAGAACTTTAGAAAGGGGCCCTGCAAGGCAGCATTTATATGTAGCACCAGATAGTGGTTGGTAGGACTTCCAAGCCAACCATGTCGGGAACCCCGGAACTCCGAACGTACCCTTGGTCACTATTTTTATTCAGTTTAAATGTCTAAAATGTATCTTGAGGCTTTCAAATATGTCAATAGTGTATGGGTCGTCTTTACCTCCTGAGGGTTTCGATGAAGAAAGAGGGTATGTGCCTTATCGAGCAGATATCGTGTTGTAGATGAAACTGAATGCAAATAGTGATAACCGGTCACTATAGCGTTGTAGATATATAATCCTCTGCTGATATTTATTAGCGAGTCCAAATGTGCTATTAGTTCTGTTATCCTTTTAGACACTCTCTGGGTTAAATTAGTTTAGGAAGCCAATGGTTGCCGAAGATTGTTGATGCTTACTTGTCATTGGTCTTACAGAGATTGAGAGAAGTGCGGGAGGGAATTCATTTTGTTGTCACAGCAACAAGCCGCGCAAAACGACCGAGTGAAGTGGATGGAAAGGATTACTTCTTCGTTACGAAAGAGCAGTTTCTTTCGATGGTTGAGAGGAATGAACTCTTAGAGTATGCTCTTGTTTATGGAGATTACAAGGGGATCCCAAAGCAACAGGTAATTGATTTTTCTCATTGCATTTGAAATTGACCTACATTTTTTCTTTTTTAATAATCTTTAGAATGATAACTCCATTTTTTATTTTTATTTTTATTTTGCAAAAAAAGAAGAGAGGAAACAAACGAAGACAGATGATGAGTCACTATCTCAAAATACAAAAAAGCTCAATTCAAAACACAACAAACTAAAAACTGAACCTTCCCTCAAGAAGAAAGGACTCATGATTGCAAGCCTAGCAAATCATCCCATCTCTTAAAGGCCGGCTGATCGAGGCCCAATCTATGATCATGCACTGAATATTCCTGTTTTAAACAGATCAGAAGATTCTCTCTGTCTTCTGAACTTCTGTAATTTCTTTCCATCCACATTCCCACATGATTGCGCTAGGAAGATCCTCCCATAAAGCTACCTCTTTAGGGGAAAAGTTATCGGACCTCTCCAAAAGAGCTGAGATAGAACCATTGAGAGTCCACGACATCTCAAAGAAGGTAAAAAAGTGATTCCAAATGCCCCTAGTGGCCTTCCAATGAATGAAGAGATGGTTCACACTCTTCCCCATTCTGCACATGAAGCATATTGGAATTGTAAAGTTCCTTTTCTTTAAGCTACTGGTAATTCACACAAGCAATTGAACTCTAGGACGGATGGAAGATGTCCACACCTTGGAAAATGGGGAAGGATTCTCACTTGTCAGCAACATGCATCTCAAGAACAACATCAAAGAGAAGATGCCATTTTTCGACCACAACCACACCTTTTTATCTTTAACATCAAGATTCATTTTCATGCCATATAATTTCCCTCCGAGTCTACTAAAAGGCTGGATTTCTTCATCTCTCAAATACCTCCTAGTGAGCTCATGACCATGGCTCCTACTTCGATTACACGACAGCCCCTCACTTTAGCTTCTTTACAAACTGAGAGCGTATACAAAGAGGGAAAAGATTTCGCAAGAGGGACGTTTGCAATCAACACATCATCCTAGAACTGTTGTCTCCTTGGCCAATGATGAAACAAATCCCTCCGTTAGAAACCAAGCTCATCTTGCTGTGATATGTCGATTGTCGCCATCGAAAGCTTGGCCAAAGAAGCTATGTTCTTTCCACAATGGGTTTTGCTAAGGAGGACAGTTCTTCACAAGGTCCCCAGAGAACCAACCCCCATGGATTCCCCTTTTTTGCGAAGGAGGACAGTTCTTCACCAGGCCCCCAGTTCTTCCCCATATCTCCACCACCTGAACTTCTCCCTCTTAACCTTTTAATTCTGATGCTTCCTTCCCTCTTAGGCTTTTATACATCTTCCCACCTATGTTGTTGGAATTTATGAGCTTCTGCTTCTGTATCCTAGAGAAAATCTATCTGAAGTTTCTCTGCCGGCATCTTGAAAAGAGACATGAAATACACAGGGAGAATATTGAGAGCCAATCTAGTGAGATTAATTCTTACCTCCCAAAGACAAGACTTCCATCATGCTAATCTTTTCTCACTTCTTTTAATGATTAAATCCCTGTAAGATGTGAGCCGATGAAATGCATCTCCTTATCCACCCTACCCGTCTAACCCACTCTAAAGAGAATAATACAAAAAATCCCAATTCACGTGATCTTAGGCCTTCTACATGTCAAGTTTGCATAAGAAGCCCACCTTCTTAGATCTTTTCCTCGAATTGATGCATTCATTTATCGGGTTGTCAATGGGTGGCTGGATCCATGGGTCCAGGTCCATTTCTTGGATCCATTTGGAAATTGGATCAGGTTTAGGTCTGCCATTTCGAACCCAGTAACAAAGTCAGGTCTGGGTCAGGTCCATCTTGGACCTAGTTAAGATTGGGTTGGGTTCAATTAACTTTAATAGTAATGGTGTATTATCTGTATTAATTATTCTAGCAATGGAACGGGGTTTGCTAAGCCATGCGCATGTATGATGGTCTATTCATACCACAGATGTGTCAAAAGTGGGTTGCGCCTGTGTGATCTAACCCATCCATTCAAGTCAGCCCAACCATGTGATGCCCTTATTTGACACGGGCCTGATTTTGACCCGACTTGAAACCACGGTCTAATGACCCGATGGGTACCAGACAGGTACCAAACTCGATTGAATCCAGGTCTGGGTCCTTGAAAATAACACCAGGAACCAGAGACATCTGACCATTGGTATGGTAGGCCCCACCCCAATGGGGAACACCCCAAAAATCGCCCAGGTTGGAAGATGCTAAACCTTTGATCGGTGGCCTCGTAAAAAAAAAAACACATCCTCCGCATGCTGCATTCAATTGATTGCGCTTTGAATGTAAATTAACTTGATTGGTTAGGTCTCATTTCGATCTCCAGATCCGCGATTTCATGTCTAAGGGTTACGACATCGTTCTAAGAGTGGACATACAAGGGGCAGCCACCCTACGATCCATACTTGGGGACTCTGCCATCTTCATCTTCCTGGTCGCAGAGAGCGAAGCGGCCCTTGTGAAGCGGCTAGTTGACAGGAAGACAGAGACCACAGACACCCTTCTCGTGAGGATTGCCACAGCCCGCGAGGAGGTGAAGCACCTGAAGGAATTCGACTATGTGGTAGTGAACGCTGATGGCAAGCTCGAGAGTGCAGTCCAACTGGTAGAGTCCATCATCGATGCAGAGAAGGCTAAAGTCCGGCAACGAAGCGTGCGGATATAGTGGTGCAGGTGGGCCCTTTTATATTTTGGGTCCACTAGGTTCAGCATGAAATACATGAACCATGTGAATTGAGTTGTAGAGATTGGCCTTTTTCTCTGTTGTAAAATCTCTTTTCAGATCTTGATCTTGTAATTTCCTTGTTTCACCTCTTTTGAAAGGGGATTGATTTTGGATGTAATGGTGAGACTCTTCTTGTAGGACATGAGCATCATCCATCAGTTTTCAGTTTGAACGAGTGGGACCTATGGGTGTGTGATCCAGTCCGTTGAGCTAGTGGCCCCATGGATGTATGATTCATATCCGGAGCTTTTTGAGAACTCATCTCACGTGATATGAATCCAAATCTGAACGGTCCATGTGATGCAGCACCCCATGAAACCCATAGGGCGTAACTTTTACCCTGATCCAAAACTTTGGTGGGGCCAGGGCAAAAGGAAACAATTTCCTCCCTTGATTTTCCTCTCTTTGCTACGGCCCACCAGAGTTTTGGATCATGTTGAAAGTTAGTCCTTAGGGGTTTTGGGGGGTGCCGCATCACATGGACCGGTCAGATTTTGGGCCCATGACACATGTGCAAAGGACCATGATGGCTGATACTTTGATAAAATAAAAATGGCCCATGATGGCTGATATGATAAAATAAAAATGGACCATGATGGCTTTTTGGTTGGAGATCATTGGTTTGCTGGGTGTGGCTCTTCTACTTGGGTTACTTGGAACGACTCATCTGCTTTTGGAGTCGAGTGACTCAGTTGAGTTGGGGTGAATGACTCATTGGTGTTCAAAATTGGAGGGTCATGGAAGCTAGCTGGGACCCACCGTGATTTTGTGAGAAATCCACCCCGTCCATCCGTTTTGCCAGATCATGTTACAGTGTGGGCTAAAAATTGAGGCAGATCCAAAGCTCAAGTGGGCCGCATGGGTAGGGAAATGACTTCCCTCGAAATCTCCCCGGGATGTGATGTTTATATGCCGTCTATACCGTTCATAAGGTCATTCCTACTGGGATGAACTGATTAAAAAAAAAAAAAAAAAAAAAAAAAATCATGATTCAAAACTTTATCGCCCCACGAATGTTTCAACGGTGGAAATTTAATCTTCACTGTCTTCTGTATTGCGGCCCACTTGAGTTTTGTATCTGCCTCATTTTTGGGCCATGTTGGAACATCATCTAGAAAAAAGGATGGATGGGTTGCTTTTCTCACAAACATCCCGGTGGTTCCCAGCTAGCTTCCTGTGACAGGCCATTGCAGCAATCAATGTCCAGATTGGAGCCGCTCACGGGCGATCTCACCACATATCAAGATCAGGGGCCACGATTGTATGAAGGAAATGAGCAGTTAAGAGATTGCCAATGCTCCAAAATTCAATGCAGGCGTGTGGCCCATATGATGATCGCATCAGCCTTTTTTTTTTTCACCTGTTCATATTCACATTACTTACTGTAGATAGGCTACTATCCCATAATCATGCTTCATTCGTGATCCTAGCCTTTGATGTCCACAGATGAATTCGGGCCATTGAAGATTTTCTTTTGAACGTTCTAAATTCATCTACAGAAAGTGATGGCTTCAATCATCCGTTCAGCATAAGTTTTCTACATAGGCTCTAGTAGCGTATATTCCACAACGTGGACGGTAGGGATCATTGGACCATTGCAACATGCGGGCCCCAGTGGGCAGTGATGCATACTGTATCCTGAGTCTCGACGGAGGATAAATGAAGTACCGGTGGCAACGGAAAACGCAGACGCCGGTTAGATACTGACAAGGTCAGTAGCCAAATCGCTACTGAAGTCACGTTCGTCACCTATTTTAATTTTATTTTACTTTATTTTTGCCTTCTGCAGTAAAATGAGCTGGAAAAATGGAAAGATGGTGTGGATAAAACACAATTCATGATAGGCCCACATAGCACCGTCATGTAATAACCTACCCGAGTACATTCAACGCCATAAAAATAAAGGAAAAGAAAGGTTAGTTGATGGGCCAACGCAATGTACCTGTTTATCCACACCATCTATTCTTTTTCTAAGATCATATTAAAGTATGGGCCTAAAAATGAAGCAGATACAACATGTTAAGGTATAGGCCCACAAAAAGTAGATCTAATGCTCTAGTGGACCGCACCAAAATAGTAAACTTGGGTTTGCATTAAATAGACAGAGCCTTAAATGGAAGTTGCATTAAATGCTAGACTCATACGTCGTTTGCTCTATTGTAACCTGAGATATGACTTCAAAAATAAAATAAAATAAAATAAAATATTCTGTGTGATATTAGAAAAAGGATGGATGGTGTGGATAAACAAATAAAAAAATGCACGAGATCCGCACCATGTCAAACCTAGGGTCTCCATGCCGTAGATTTCCATATCTAGCTTAATAACCAAGTACAAGGACTACTGTTTAAGCATTCCACCCCAGATCTGTTTACAATGATCATGAATGAAGTGAAGCTTACTGAATCGCCCAATCTAAATAATTCAACCATCAATTTTAAACTGATGATCATATGTAGCCTACCTGGTAGAGTCTTACACAAACTACATGCATGACATTTTACACTAGGTACCCATAATCATAATCATCATCATCATCATAAAGCACGACCTTCATGGGCTAACTACATCTACTGCACTGATTACATTTCCCACAATCCCATTTAGCAGCACAAGTAGTAAATAGACCGGGTGCACCGTAACCTTTGAGGGCCCCACATACGCAAGAACACCCACCCTGGTCAATTGCATTGAGTATAGCCTTGCAACATTGCTGGTTCGCAGTTTTTCCTCTACAAGGGTAGATGGGACATGTTTTCACTACTAGGGAAAGCTCTTCTCCACCGTCGATCATACCCATACCCTTGTTGAGAAGGACACTGAAAAGAAGAGAGTAATAGTAGACTCGCCTGGAAATAACCATCGTGAGATGAGCTCTGCTTCTGCATGTTGATGCCCATCCCCTTCTTTTATAGATATGCTGTTATATTACTGTGTACCTGCGAAGCACCGGATTAATATCCTCCTCCCGTTGAGTAACCTTACATGTGATAGATGTAGATGTAATCTGGACGGTTCATCCAATTGCACACATCTATAAGTAAATGTTCGTGGATTGAATGGTTAGAACTGCTGGACCAGTGTCAATTTGGGTGTGTGGCCAATCCATTATCATACTTCATTCATGATCTAATTTTTTATGTCCACAATTGAATCTGAGCCATTGAAGATTTTCTTTTAAATGTTCTAAATTCATCTGCAGAAAGTCCTACATTGGCTCTACTAATGTAGATTCGACAACGTGGACGGTAGGGATCATTGGACCATTGCAGCATGTGGGCCCCCGTGTGTAGCGACACACGGTGTATTCTGAGTCGCGACTGAGGAAAAATGACCTCTTGAATGTATTGATGACGAAAGGAAACAAAAATCTTCAACGCCTTAGCCGGCCAAAAGGGAAATAAATAAAGGGAAAGAAAGGTCAGTTGATGACGAATGATGAGATCCTGGACCTGACTATATGAAATCTAGACCGTTGACATGGTGGCCCTCCACTTCATGGACCAATGGTATAGAAATCTCCTTCGAATGTTACATTAATCGGATCTGATCTTGAATTCTTTTTGTGCCATGGTCCACTCAAGGTGGGGCGTATCATTTCAACGGTTTGGATAACTGATCCGTTGACGATCAAATAAAGAGATTATATGATCCTCAGGAGAGGATGTGCATGGTATCCTCAGGTTTTTAATTCGTACTGGTGGGCCCATGGCTCAGTGATCCAGACAATTGGACGGTTTGGGCGAGTGGGCCAGCAATTTAAAGGTTAGGATTGTCCCATTCCTTGGATTTTCTTATCATGGTCCATCCATGATGAGAGATCGTTAGATCAACGGACTAGATCTTTGGACCATAGCATTACCGAGGACCTTAGCCTCTGGAGGATATAGGGTACTTATCCTCAAGGTCAGGTGATCTACACCGTTGATCTTATGGGCAACTCCTAACCACTGATCAACTGTATACAAATAGATTATTAAGAGAAAAATACAGGAATGGTCCACCTTCATCAGAAAAAAAGTCAAAGATTGAATGGTTAGGATCATACAGTCAGGAAAGTTTTGGGCCATACACTATTCATATGGGGCCCAATCATATCAACGGCTTATATCAGTGAACCAAGCCCCCCGACACGTACACTAATTGCTGTTCAGCAAACTGCACACGTGCAAAGCTGACCCAAGTTACTCCTAACACACGTACGGCTGGAAATAAGGGCCTGGGCCACACCAAGCTTCTCAGTTGGGCTTTATCCCGATAGGAGGCCCATCTCAACCTAATATAAGGTGGGCATCGAGCCGAGCCGGACCGAGTTAGGGCTGACCCAACCCATCCGATTTTGAAATAGATCGGACCTGAATTTGACCCGACTCGATATCGAGTCTAGCATAACTGACCTGATCCAAGTCCGGGTCTGGCCTTTACTAATTTGGACCGAGTTTGACCTTGTCACAGGTACCAAGTTGGGTCGAGTCAGCGCTGACCCAGGCAAGGCGTAGCAGGTATTCACGAGTTGAAACCATATATCATAACCTAGATGCACTGAA
>JAJHSJ010000009.1:63371311-63456311 GCA_021015155.1 Magnolia officinalis | reverse complement strand
AATCCTAACCTTCCGATTTGCAGACTACAGATAAACGGTTAAGAAGTGGAATCAGCAACGGTCGATTCCCACTGGCTCCGCTTGTGAGAACGTTGGCGACGGAACATATTCCTCCAAAGAAAACTCCTGTCTTAGTTTCTGCACTATTTAGAAAATGGTGGTGACTGATGGTCCAGACACGTGGCATGGAAATACAGCTATCTAGACCATCAAAATTGTGGGTATCATTGTTGATGGATCATATATTTGAAATCACATTGATAAATTAATCCTAACCATCCAATTCAATACTACCAATGAATGGCGGTAGTAAAATAATGGG
The DNA here is from genome assembly GCA_021015155.1 of Magnolia officinalis. Lineage (NCBI taxonomy): Eukaryota > Viridiplantae > Streptophyta > Magnoliopsida > Magnoliales > Magnoliaceae > Magnolia > Magnolia officinalis. The sequence goes on along the minus strand of JAJHSJ010000009.1, from coordinate 63,455,989 downwards.
TGGTCCAAATCGGAAGGGAAAGATTAGATGGTTACTATAATCTTTTCTCACTGCCCTATCCACAGTTTGTACAGAGATTTGGACGGTCTGGATCTTTGCACATCTTTCCAGGTGTACGCTTCAAGAGTCACCACATTTTTTAAATTGTGAAAAACTAACATGCGAGTATGGACCCCACCCAAAGACGGGAGCGGATTAGGTGCGGCCCCGGCCTCACCGAAGACGGTGCGGCCCTTTTCTTGGAGGCCACCTTGATGTATTTATTCTATATCCACGCCGTCCATCTATTTTTCCAGATGATTTTAAGAAATAATCCAAAAATTTAAGCAGATTCAATTTTCAGGTGAACCATACCATAGGAAAAAGTGGTGATTGACCATTAGAGGGCCACGAAGTCTTTGGATCAATATGATATTTGTATTTTACCTTCATCCAGGTTTATTTGATCTTAAAAATAGCATTTTTGATGGAAAATAAATATTATGGAAACATCAAAGTGAGCCCTATGAATTTTTAATGGTAAGATGTTCAATCACCACTGTTTCCTGTAGTATGGTCTACCTGAGATTTTTATTTCCTTCATTTTTTTCTCATATCCTTAAAATAATCTGGAAAAACGTATGGACGGTGTAGATATAGAATACATACATCAAGGTGGGCCCCTCGATAAGGTCCTCACTGTCTTGGGTGAGGCCAGGGCCGCACCTAACCGCTCCCCCACAGACCAATTAAAAAAAATCAGTTACTCGGGCAATTCCTCGCAGAAACTCGGCGATTCTTTCAAATCCAATGAGAAATAGTACCGGGAACAGTCTACAACACCTGTTTAAGCTCTGTGGGGCCCATTATATTGTATATGGAAATCTAATCCGTTCATCATGTGGTTCTCATCATTTTAACCATAGATAAAAAGTATCAGATCGATAAAAAACTTATATAGTACACACCAATCCCAATGATGTAAAATTGCTCCTAAAACCTATAAGTTCACGTGGTGTGGTCCACCTAAGATCTGAGTCAGACTGGTTCTTGTTATTTCACTTAATAATGATGTTTTACATCTGATTGAAGGGTTTGATGAAAGTTACATAACAAGTAGAGCCCACACATAAAACCTATGGTTGGCACTCTATCCCCATTGTTACCCTTGGTGTGTCCCTCAAGAGTTTCAAATTTGTCTGATTTTTTTATAGATAAATTATATTTGGGGATATAACATGATGGACGGACTGGATTTCACATATACAGCATGTGGCTCCCACAAAGCTTCTGTGTTTTCAGCACTGCGAAAACCAGGTGTTATAGAGATTCCGGTCCTGAAAACAGGAGGAAGAAGAAAAGGCTACCCGACATAAGAGGAAGAAAAAAACAGCAGGGAGAAAAACAAACGGGGAACTCTCTCTCTCTCTCTCTCTCCCCTCATTGATTTTCAGTAATTCAATCTCAAATCCATCTGCAATCTCATGTAATCTCTCTTTCATTTCCCCTGTGTTTTTTCTGAATTTCAGGAGTAGAGCTGCTCGTTTTTTTTTAATCTTTTGGTTTCATTTTCGTCCAAAAGATCTGATTATTGTCGGATTTTGGAGATGGGTTTTTGAAAAGTTTTATTATTGGAGGTGGGTTTTGATATTTCTGCAGATTGCGCTTCCTAGAGACCATTTCAGGATTGAAACTGCTTGCTTCTATGGATTTTCTGGTCTCTTTTGCATCCAAAACATCTGTTTTTTGTAGGATTTTGGAGGTGGGTTTTTGAAATTTTGTGTTATTGGATGTGGGATTTTGATATTTATGCAGACTAAGCTTCATAGAGACCATTTCAGGATTGAGATTGCTTGCTTCTTCGGATTTTCTGGTCTCTTTTTCATCCAAAAGATATGTTTTTGTAGGATTTTGGAGGTGGGTTTTTTGTAATTTTATTAATTTCCTTGAGACCATATCAGGATTGAAATTCCTATTGTTTTTTAAATTATCTGATCTCCTTTTTCCAAAATATCTTATTTTTGTAGGTTTTTGGAGGTGTAATTGTTTATTTTCTTTGAGTCGGTATCAAGTTTCAATTGAAACTCTCTCTCTCTCTCTCTCTCTCTCTCATCTGCCCATCATTTCATCCAAAAGATCTGATTTTTGTAGGTTTTTTGAGGTTGGTTTTGTAGTTTCTACATATTTTTACAGATAGAAACCGCTTGTCTTTTATCATTTGGTCTCATTTTCTCTCAAAAGATTCGATTTTTGTAGGTTTTGGAGTTGGGTTTTGTGAATAATTGCAGATTTGTCTTCCTTGAAATCAAATTCGTAAGAAGAAGAATAAAAGATGGGTATTAATGCAAAGGGTATTGTGATTAATATCGGAAAAGTTGTGATTTTTACCGTTAGAACGTGTTTTAGATCCGTTTACAATCATCCATTTGTTCTGGTTATCGCTATTATCTCTCTTCTACTGTATAGATTTCTCCCTTCTGTGTTTGGTTTGTTCATTTCGTCATCCCCTGTCATTGTCTGCACTGCTGTGCTTCTTGGAATCCTATTGAGTTTCGGTCAGCCGAATGTACCCAAAATCGAAGAAGAGGCAGAGAAGACCTCTCGAGGGATGTCTTCATTGAAAGCTGAGGGTGTTGATGATGATCTTGTTGTTAAGAAAGGTGGGAATTTTGCCTTTGGAGCTGATCTAATGAGGAGAAGAGAGGTTGGTGAGAAGAGGAATAAGGAGGCTGGCCTTGTTGGAGGAGGGGAGGCCATTCGTTCGACGGGCCTACATGTGGGGGAGGGGAAAGGTGTGGCTTTGGTTGGTGAGAAGAAAGTGGTTGGAGAGGGAGAACATCATGATAGGGGATTCACCGCGAAGAGTGGAAGTGGTGAAGGTCGTCCTGTCGACGATCGAAGGAAGGAGAGAGATGACCTGAAAACGAAGATGGATAAGACTTCTGGTGGAATTCCAGATACCCATTTGGCGGATGACGGTGGCTCTTCCAATTCTGGCTCTGATAGTTCTTCTTCGCCCGATGCTTCCATCACCGACATTGCACCGATGATCGAAGAGCTTGACCCACTCCTAGATGCTGAACCTCTTAAGCGGCCCACTCTCGCATCCCGACGTGACTCTGGCACTGCTTCTCGAGGTTCCTCTCCAAGCCAGGAATCCAGTGACAGCAGTGATGAGGCGGTGGACGATGCTGAAAACCAGGACGAAGAAGAAGAAGAGGTAGAAGAGGAAGAAGAGGAAGCACAGGAGGAGGATCGAGAGGATGGGACGGCAGCCGTGGTCAAGTGGACAGAAGATGATGAGAAGAATCTCATCGATGTTGGGACTTCTGAGCTGGAAAGGAATCAACGCTTGGAGAATCTGATAGCAAGAAGAATCGCGAGGAAGACACAAAGAGCCATGGCTGAGAGGAATCTGATTGACTTAGACGGCAATGACACTGCACCAGCAAGCACACCGATCAGCAACCAATTCTCTAACATGCAAATTCAAGTCCCACAGGTTTCAACAAGACACAACCCTTTCGATCTCCCCTACAATCTATACGAAATTGCTGGCTTGCCGCCAATTCCCGGATCGGCACCTCCAGTTCTTGTGCCGAGAAGGAATCCGTTCGATATTCCCAACAGCCAGCCTGATGGAAGTGGGAACCTTGAGGCTGGGAATTCAAGCCAAAATGATTTTGTATCAATCCCACAGCGTGATATGTTCTTCCGGAGGTTCGAAAGCTTTACTTTGGGAGCATCTTTCCCAATGGAAAGCAGGCAGCCTGTCTTTGTAGCAGAGCGAACTGTGTTGGGGGAGGCCAGCCTCCCCACTTTTGAAAGGCAATTGAGTGAAGTGAGCGATTCTAAGGAGAGCTCCATTTCTGATACTGATTCGGCTTCTTCCGTCGTCGATCAGGAAGATCAAGAAGAGCTGCTTGAACAAGAACCAAATCAAGAAGTTCAATCAGCCTCCCGCACCAAACGGGAGGTGAATGAATCTTCCGAAGAAGCAAACTCACTGGAGATCAAGCAAGATCAAAGCGATATTGGCATTGGTGGGGTGCACAAGATCGATTCAAATGCTTCCGATTCTGAGTCCAGCTCCTCATCATCATTGCAATCCGATGATGAGAAGATTTTCAAAGCAAATGCTGATGAAGGATCGGCCAGCCTCGAGCCAATAGGGGGAGATGATTTTTCAAAGGTGCCAATCAGAGCCGTGCGATTAGTTCATGAGGGGGTGGAGGGAGTTGATGATGGCCCGGTTGAGGAACCAGTTTATGATTCCAGTCCATCGGCAGCTGCGAAATCCATCTCTACTGTGTCGGGTGAAGAAGATTTGTTCTATGTGGATAAGGGGATTGACAAATCAACTTCTGCAGCATCCGACAAGAAAATTGAGCCAGGAGATGGAATTACAGGAAAAGGAATCCCGCCCGCTAACGAAGAGTCGTGGGTGGCATCGTCGAGCTTATCTGTCGTCGATCGCGTTGAATCTAGATCGGAGGGAGTTCCTGGAATTAGTGAGGCTGATGTTATCCAAGCTGTTCTTGAGTCTTCATCAGAGATCGAACCGATGGAGATCCATGTCATGGGTCCCAAATACAATGCAGATGGGAAGATGGGAGCCCCAGATTCACAGAAATTGGATATCTTGATCAAGGAATCGTCAGGTGGGCCATCTTCTGAGGGTGATCACAAAGAATCCCAGGTAAAATTTCCAACCATGCCATCAATCCTTGTGATGTTATGGGAAGATTTCCATCAAACACAGAGAAATTGGATGATCTTAACCATTTGAATGAAAGAATGCTAGCCTCAGTTGCAAATCCAAAATTCAAATGATTGGATTATCCTAAACTTTGATTAGATTATTGTATGTTTTTCGGGTTGAATGGTGACTGTTTCTCAAAAATCAGGATGGCAGCCATTTTCTAGGTTGTCCAACCTGATTTTTGGCCAATGACATACCTGCATGGTGGGCCATAAAATCTGTGGTCCCAATTGCTGCATGGTGGATATGTTTTGGTGCACTCTTCGTTGCAATTCATGAAGTAAAAAGTAGTAGGCATTCCTTTTCACTGAAATATCACAACTGTCCAGATTGTTGATGAGACAGACAGAAATTCATACTGATTGTATGCCCAAATCATCTGATTTTCCGGTCATTGAATCGATGGTTCGCATTTTTCCAAATTCATCCATTTACGGATCAGTAATGTTGGCTTATCTGATTTTGACTTGGATGTCTCTCTTCTGCAGAGGAAGCATTCTGATGAAACCAACAACGATACTGTAGAAACAAAGGAAATCACAGAATCGTCGACTGCTTCAGAGAAGAATGTTGAGAATAAATCTACTGTGGAAGTGATTGATTCGAATGCGGGCTGCATCGATGAGCATTTAAATGATTTGGAGGAAGCAAAAGAGAGTGTAGGAATGAAAGAGATTGATGAAGGGTCACGTGCTAAATCTGCTTTAAATCAAATCAATGAAGGAGAAGTTGAGAAATTGGTCCTGCTTGAGTTGATCGATGAGAAGCCAATGTTGCCGGGTACTGAAATGGGGCCCGCCCGAATTGAACTAGCTTCCGATCTCCGAGATGGGTCTTCAGGATCCGCACCGGATAAGCAAAATTCCGAGCCACCAGCCAAGATTCATTCAGATATGCAAGTTCTTGAAGAGAGATCGCTTGAAGACATACACTCAGCTTTGAAGCAGCCAAAACCAGTGGAGTCTGAAGGCAGGCCTGTCGACAATGAGGCGAGCGAAAAACATATAGAGCCACACCTTCTCACACGATCTGCGGAGGAGATCGAGGCAGCTGTTAAGCAATCCATGGTGAATACAGAAGCAATAAGTGCTGAAAATGCAAAGAAAGGAGTTGAGGAAATATCCGGCAATTCGAACTTGCAAGAAAGCAAAATTGGGTAAGTATACTTCAAGCTTGAGCTCTAGATCAAGTTCTAGCAAATCGAATTGAGATAATTTTGAAAGAAGAAGAGAAAAAAACATGGTTCGATCATGCGATTTTCTTTCTTCGTTTTTTTTTAAATTGTTGTTTATGAGATTTTGTTCGTTTGGCAGTTTTGATTATATGATTTTTATCAATGCTAGTTGCATTCTTTCAGCTTTCTCAGTGCTTAGGAAATTCAAGTGAGAGATTGGAGGGGTGATTTGCAGTTCACATGTGAATGTGGTCCACTTGTGGGGGGGATCCTGGCCACTCATCAGGATTTTTTAAAAAAACCTGGCCATGTACTGATTGTATGCTGGTCTTGGATGAACCACATGAACTTAAAAAGAACAGCTCTAGGGTACCTCGAGCTAGGTACCCGCTGGGGTAATTTCGCAAACCGACAGCCATTTGGGTGGAACTTTCACGCAATTCACCCCACCCATCAGGTACTCTGCTTCATTTTAACCATTGAACCCAAAAATCATGATAATCTAACCCTCAGGTAGGCCACACCACAGGAAATAGTTGGGATGGAATGCCTACCATTAGTTTTGTGTAGGGCCCACCGTGGTGTTTATATGCCATCCAATCTATTCATCTGATGTAACTCGTCGGGATGGAAGAATTACCCAAAAATCACAGTATTCCAAAACTCAGGTGGGACACACCATGTGAATTTAGAGGTTTTAGGTTTTTTCGTGGAGTGGCCCACATGAGGGTTGCATTGTCTTGGTTTCTTGGATCAAGGACCAAAAAAGGGGTGATGTGCCGGATGGACGGCATGGATTTCATGCACATTAAGTCGTTTCTCCCATGTTAGTGAAAGTAACCCCTGTAGATACCTAGTGCAAGGTACCCAAGTGTTTTCCCCCTAAAAAATATGATCAACGGTCTATATTCAATCTACACGTTGTGACCACCTGATGAGTGGGACCCGCTTCGCCTTCGGACCAGGGCATGATGTGCTGATGAGTGGCCCATTTCTCACACATTTGTGGTAGGTACATCAATCTCTGCTCCCATTCTCATTTCTTGAGTTGGGTGTGTAAAAGAGTGAGTTCTTTTGAGGTGTGTTTGGATGCACCATTGAATTGAATTGCAATAACTGGGCTAATAAAATGGTAATTACCAGATTGTTGTGATTTCATCCCATTGGCAATCATATCAACGGCCCGGATTCCAAATTGCAATTAAGTTACTTTCAAGCTGGACTCAAAACATCACCACCTTTGTTCATTTCCTATTCATTAACTTGATTTTCGCAATCCAATTCACTTGTGCATCCAAACGCTGTTTCATCATTTGCAAGTTGTAAACTATATTTGTTGGACGCCTGAAAATGAGTGTGGACATTTGTGATCATAGACCTGAGGATATGGATGGTATATGCTGGCTTTCAGGTTGTGCAAGTGGGGCCCATTTCTCCAGTGATCCAGGCCGTTGATTTTAAATTACACACCATGGATGGGCTCTCTGCGCAAAACATTTTTTTCAGCGATCCATTGTTGTATTTATCTTCTTATCTGATCATTTTTCTGGCCACTACATGGAAGGTTAGGATTGTCCTGTAGAGGATTTTATAGGCCATTGAAACATGGGCCATATGATAATTGCCTTATATGTCAGAGGCAAAGGGGCTTGTTTGAGCTCTATCATGATGTTTTTCTGAAATCCACTCCGTCCATCAGCTGCATAACCCAATTTTAGGCCCAGGAATAAAAAATAAAAAAAAAAACCCAGCTATGTTTGTGATTCAGGTGGACCACGCAATTGGGAAGCAATGTATATGGCAATGCCCACCCTCCAAACTGTTTCCCTTGGTGTGGCTTATGTGAATTACAAGTGCGAGTGGGCCTAGTTTTGGGGCCCAAGCCTAAATTTTATTATTTAGTGTAAAGGTAGACATCACGGTGGGCCGTGTAAACAATCAACAGTGGATATTTACACCCTGATCCATACCTCAAGTGGTAGACTGAGTGAAAGATACCTTGTTTCAACACTGAGGTCTTGGCATCTATCCCCAGTGGGGTGGCTAACAGTGAAGTGTGAACTGAAAGTGGGATGTACTAACAAGCTAAAAATAATAATAATAATTAAAAATAAATAAATCAACAGTGGTTATTTCTCTCACAATTGTTTTTTTTTTTTTTTTTTTTAAATTAATTTAATTTATAGTGTAGCTCACCTGAATCACAAGTTAGTCTGATTTTTTTAGCTTTAGGTTTAACATGAGATAACACATGTAATGGTTGGAGTGGATTTCGTATACACATTTTGGCGGGGTCTGCAAAAAATCAAGGATGGATATTACCATCCCACCAGTTTTCCTTGGTGTGGCCCACCTGAATCACCAATTGGGCTGATTTTTAAACCATATGCCTGAAATTATGGTTGGAGTGGATTTCATAAACACATCATGGTGGGGCCCACCCAAGCTGGCTTGACTTCTTTCCTCTACTATCTCCGTTGGGCTCTCAAGAGACCACTATTCTTATCCATGGAGACTTAGGTGGACCACACCATAGACAACAGTTGAGAAATGGATGCCCAACTATTGGAAAGGGATTGTGTACTGAGTAAACTCTGTGGGCCCCACTGTCATTCATGCATTTTATCCGCTCCATCCATCCATTTTATCAGATAATTTTAAGGCTTTGTCCCAAAAATGAAGCATATCCAACGCTCAAGTGGACCACACTGAATGTCTACCGTTGAAAAGCTCTTGGGGGGCCACAGAAGTTTTAGATCGAGCTGATATTTACGTTTTCTCTTCATCCATGTCTGTGTGATCTTATGAAGAGGTTGGATGACAAATAAATATCACGGTGGGCCTTAGGAAGGTTCCCACGGTGGAAATAAATACTTCCACTGTTTCCTGTGGTATGGTCCACTTAAGCTTTGGATATGCTTCAATTTTGAGATCAACTCCTAAAATGATCTGGAAAAACAGATGGACGGTGTGGATAGAGTTTACTCAGTACAATTAGAGCGTACTCAGTAACTCAGTACTTCATGGTAGTTTATGGGGCCACGAGATGTGATCCAGCCATTATATGCATCTCATGTGAATGTGGAGTTTTTGGATGGTTGTTCGTTATTTTCTATAATGTGTCCCACTTAATGGTTGGATCCATCTGATTTTTATGACATGCCATGATCATGGTGGGACAACCTTTCTGTACAGTTGAGATGTCACAAAAATAGTATAGTGGGACCCACAATCCAACTAGTTGGGCATACAACTAGTTGTGTTTGATTTTCATCGTGTAAGGATTTCGAAACGGAAAATCAATGTTTTAAAGCCCCAAGTAAATCCGCTCAGCCCGTTTGGCCCTTGGAGGAGGAAGCGGATTGCGTCCTGCCCCCGCCTCAGGACAGATTATCGTCCAGGCAGAGGCTCTGTGGGGCCCGTCGTGATGTCTGGGTTTTATCCACGCCGTCCATCAAGTTTTTTTCAGATCATTTTATTGAGAAATTCAAAAAATGAGATGGATCCAAAGCTCAAGTGGACCACACCACAGGAAGCAGCGGTGATAATGACACCCACCGTTGAAAACTTCCTATGAGATACCATGATGTTTCTTCGCCATCCAACCCGTTCATAAAGTTATATAGAACTGGATGAAGGGAAAATACAAATATCAGGTTGATCGAAAACTTCTGTGGCTCCCAAGAGGTTTTTAATGGTGAGCGTTCAATCCCCACTGTGTGATCCAGTCGAGTCTTGGATCTAGCTTATTTTTTTGTTCATATGCTAAAATGATCTGTAAAAATGGATGGACGGCGTGGATAAATTCCATACATTACAATGGGCCCCATAGAGCCCTGCTGGACGGTTTAGCAAGAAATAGGCTTCCACTGCCTAATGGACGGTCAGGCTTTGGAGTTCACTAGGATAATCAGGACCACACGATAAATGTGGCTTTTGTGCTCCACTGACAGTGGGTCCCACAATTTTAACATCCTGTGTTGACTTATATGTATGCAATGCAATTCATTGGTATTAATCATTAGATGGGGTTTTCAGTTCTGATAAGTCGGTAGTCGAGACTAATATGGATGGACCATCCCCCCAAAATCATTTCAGAAAGATCCTAGCAATCCATCTTGGGTCCATTTCCAGTAGTAGGCCAGTTGCTGTACTCCTGTTCGTTGATCTACTTGCATGACACTGATTGACGGGATAGGATTATCCTCTCAGGTAGATTTTCAACATATGGTCCATCCATGGTGGGGCCCGACAAACTAACGGACTGGATTACTGAAATATGAGCCCCAGTTGTGGAAACTTGAAACTCGAGTATACCTATGCAAGGCCGTGGATGAGAATCTAATAATTCCTCCTAAGCTGTGATACAGCACGAATTCTTGGTTTACAACACGGATTTATATGTGGGGCCCACGTGGGTCCACTACTTAGGAGGGAATGGAATCCACCGTAGATTGCATACAGCTGCAACATCCTCCTGGACGGATGATCAGAACCGTTCGATTTCTATTTTGCATTCCATAATCACTCTGGCTATTCAACAGCGGTTGTATTTTGGATCACGCGCAATCTATGGTGGATCATATGCAACCGCTGTTGCTAATCATAAGTGGGCCCACATAGGAATTTCCCCCGAAAGATTATGTACTGGGTCAGGTTTTGGAAATTATAATTAGTAACTATTGACAGTGAGGAATCCAAGGGGCAGTTGAGCGCTTGGTAAGGATTTGAATTCTAGGTCGATCTGATGGCTTAGGTTCGCTATGACTTTTGGGATATGGCCCATCCATGTTGTCGTCTGCCAGACTAACGGTCCCGATCAACCTAGATAGAGCACAGTAGAGGTGGGCATTGAATTCAGTCGGACCGGATTAGGTCCAACTCGACTTGATCCGGTTTCTGACTCGATCCGATTCGGACAGAGTCCAACGGGGCTGATTCGATCCGAACAGATTCCTTGCTGGCATGATCCAAACCGAGTCTGACTTGGTCAGGGAAACCAAGTCGGATCGAGTTGAGTCTGTCTGGTCGATTTCGACTGGGCTGAGTTAAGCCAATCTAGAAACTCTGATGCTAGGAAGGAAATAAGAGAGAAATCGGTAAAGAAAGGAGAAGAGAAAGAAGGAGGGAGGGAAATCGGGAGAGAAAAACGGAGAAAAGGAGGAGAGAAAGAAGGAGGGAAGGAGAGGAAGTCGATTCGGGTTGCGGTGCCGCATAGGTTTATCTGGTGGCATCGGCTCGGGTAGGGTTGAAGTTGGGGTAGAAGAGAGTAAAGTTTTTTTTTTTTTTTTTTTTTTAAGTCTTTATATTGTCCGATTCTGAATTGGATCAGATCAAATTGCTACATGACCCAAACTCGACTTGGTTTGGCGTCGGATTCAAGTGGGTCTACTCGATCCGACCCGGCTTTCGATTCGGGTCGGGTCGGATCAGATCTGACCGGTTCAGTCAAGTTGGATCCTACCCACCTCTAGAGCACAATACTTGCCTAAGGCAGCAAATACTCTGCCATGTTTTCATATTTACAGTTGAATGGTCCAACATAGATTGTATGATAAAGAAGTATGTGGACGGTGTTGATCATTGATCCGGTCCATCCACTTTGATGGACCTCACCTTTGATTAGCGAACAACTCCTAGTAGCCATTAGGGGGTGGCGACGAGCTTGGCTGCAGGCCAGCACTAGAGAGCCAGGGCTTGTGTCCTAAACTGGGCCTAGGGCTCAACCTGAGCTTCAAATCAAGCCTGGTGTTTGGGCAGATCCAAGCTTGGGCCAATGATCAATGGCCTAGGATGGTCCATTCACCCAGTCCAATCATCAAGTGGGCCACCCTTATTTTTTTTTTTAAATGAATGATTTAAAGACGTCTATCCGTGGTTTTCATTTCTATACACATGTAGTTTAAAGATAATAGTTAGATTTGGATCATATTTCAACGGTCAAAAAAAATCTTAGATTATACTGTCTCAAACCTTTGATTATTAGAATCCTCTTCTTGTAGGGCTCGCATGTTGGTGGGGGTGTCAATGGGCCGAGCTTGGGCCTACAAAATTATAATTTTGAATAGGCTAGTCCCAACAACCCAGCCCGAAACATATCAAAATCCAAGCCAAGATCAACCCCAAGCCCGGCCCATTGACAGCCTAACATGTAGGGTTCCATGGATCCCCAGCCCGCGACATGCATGTGTGTGCTCCCCCTACACGTGTGGGTAAACACATGTGTGTTTGACCTTGATACTCTAGTACAATATGATCAATGATATTGAAGTGTTTAAAATGGACATGGATCATAATTGAAAAACCCGCATGCATTGCAATTGACAATGACATGTTGGTAATTTAAAAGTATAGTACGCATGTGTAGATGTGAGGCTCGAAATAAGTTATATTTTGAAGGGTAAATTTTTATTGGCTATGTTAAGTATATCTTATATGAATTTGTAATGCTTTTTTATTGACAGCACATTATTATTATATGAGTTATGTGTTATCTTTTAATTTATTCACTGAGAATTATATAATTACCAATGCACATATGTATCATGTGTGTTAAAGATATTTATCCTACGAAGGATTTGAACCTTTCTAGGGTTTGTTTGGGAGCTTGTACTTTCTACCTTTGCTATTTGATACGTTTGATGTGATCTCAATTGGAGTTGATGTGAATAAAAATTATTGGGTCTTGTATATTTTTAAAATAAAAGGATTCTGTCCTATTCTATGTGAATTGGATCTAATTCACACCAAATACACTTTGCTAAATGAAATAATTTTATTAATTTACATCAATTAGCATTGAATACATGCTCCTAAATTACCCTAAGTTTCACGCACTGCCTAAAACATCGAAATCTATATGGCCCCACAAATGGGCGACCATGATCAAGTATAACTCACTGGGATGAAGAGAAGATATAAAAATTCATACTGCTACAAAACTTAGCAGAGACACTAAGTGAACTTAGCAGTTTTGGAGCAATTTTACATTTTTTCCATTGATCGGGCCCATGTGAGTTGTTAATGGGACTCGTATTCTAAGTGTATGGTCCAAAAATGGTTCGAATCTGATGAATGGAGTGGATTTTACATAGTGGACCCCACAGAGCGTGGGTGTTTCATACGCCGCGTAAAACAGTTGTGTGTAGATGAATCCTGTCCTTTGGTACTTATCTAATTTTGCTGGATAAAACCCATTGTCAAACCTACCACCTAATACATAAATCTAATCGTCCATCGCATTCCTCGCCTTCAACCATCCATATCATCAAGTGTATGGAAACCTTCATATGCCTGCATTTGGCCACGTGGATAATACACATCTTCAATCCGGACCATCCATTTGGCCCGAACCACTATTCATAGACTTTGTTTATAAAAAAAATACTAATTGGACGATTAAAACCATCCATTCAGTGGCCTTCAAAAATCGATGGAAAATATCAACCGTCGATAGGTCCAGTCATAGATGTTTAGGACGATCCAATTGCCCTAATTTTTTAGTAGTGGAAGAAAAGTTGAGTAGACTTGATGGATGCTCCACGTAAGTGCTTTAGATGTTGGTGGGTCCACATGCAACTGGGTGTTTGTGAAGGTTCTCCCATGCACTGCCCCACCAAATCATTTATCTCCTCCGTTGGTTTTTACCTACTTCTAATTTTCCACCTTCTTAAAGAGTATGGTTACTATTCAATGTGGTACACCACAGCAATTTCATGTGGGCCCCACTAGAGTGGGTGTATGACTATGAAATCCAAGACGTCCATCAGTGCCACCCACGCCTAAAAATCAGTCCGATCCGATCATTATGTGACTCACCACATGAGGAGGTTTGTGGATGGTTGTGATTGTTTTCTATGGTGAGGCTTACCTAGCGATTGGACAGATCTGATTTTGCTATCATCCAATCATCATGGACGGTATGATCTGTCATCTGGACCGTCTGCTAGGTTGGATGTGAAAATAAGACTGAGTGAATTATCTGATCCGTCCATAAGTCGAACTCTTTTCTATCCATCTGTTTACCAAATGATGGATTGGAAGGGTTGGATTTCAGAATCATAAGAATCCATGATGGCCACGAGAAATAAATGAATCAAATTGTTTGATTACGCCTAAGTTTTTTAAAATGATCTTGACCGTCAAAAACTCATAGGCATTGATGGGATGGTTAGAATTGTATGATTGTTGTGATTTTTAAATGAAAGCTTATGAAATGCGTTGTGAACCTGATGTAAGAAATGTGCATGCCATGAATTCAAGAGAAAAGCCTAAGTACTCTAGCATATGTGTTTTATCCATGCCGTCCATCCATTTTTTTTCAAATCATTTAAGAGAATAAGCCTAAAAATGAGGTAAATCTAATTCTCATGTGAACCACAAGACAGGAAACAGTGGCGATTGAACGTGGACCATTAAAAACTTGGGGCCACAAAAGTTTTACATAAAGCTTATATTTATTTTTTTCCTTTCATCACTTGATCAACAGGTAAGATGGCAAATAAATGTTACGGTGGACCCTGAAATTTTTTTAATGGTGGACGTTAAATCACTGCTGTTTTCCTGTTGTGTGGTCCATTTGAGATTTTGACTTGCTTTATTTTGGAGCTCATGCCATGTAAAAATATATAAGAGGGAATGGATAAAAACATACGTTATGTTTTAGCCCACAAATCACTTGGCGCGGATTCGCTACTGACACGTTGAGTAGCCAGACTCATACTGAAGTGACATCACCAAGTTCTGTGGGTCCCACTATGATGTATACGTTGAGTAGCCAGACTCATACTGAAGTGACATCACCAAGTTCTGTGGGTCCCACTATGATGTATGTTTTGTATCCACACCATCCATTTATTTTGAGAGATCATTTTAGGGCATGAGCCAAAGAATGATTCAGATCCAAAGCTTGGTTGCATTAAATGCACAAAGTGTTAAATGCTAGTTGCATTAGATAAAAGAGTCACATGTGGTGTGGTCCATTTGAGCGTTGGATCTGTCTCAATTTTTTGTGTGTATGCCTTAAATTATATGAGAAAAGGGATAGACGGATTGGATAAACAGATACATCATGGTGGGCCCGCCCCCATAGACAGGCAGGGGCAGGACGCAATCCGCGTCCAGTGGGATGAATGGGACGGGGATTGCCTAGTGTCGCTGTCACCTGCGGGTAGCTACTGGAGGGTGCTCTGTGGGCCCACCATGATGTTTGTGTTTTATTGGTGTCCATCTATTTTTAAGATTATCTTAAAGTATGATCCAAAAAGTGAGGCAGATTCAAATCTCATGTGGACCACATCACATGAAACAACGCTCCCAGTTAAAAATTTCCTGCTGATGCCATGAAAGTTTTGGATGAAATTGCAATGTCCTGTAAAATTTTAAATGGGAAATCCTATTACATAAACGAGCAAAACCTTCGGAAAGTCGTAGTAGCTCAACTAAATGTCCGGAGTATTTTAAAATTGATGGATTTAAAACAATCAGATATGAATATCTATTTCTGTTAATTGCAAATGGTTAACTTCCTGAGCTTAGCTAATTCTGATATTAACTATCACTCATGAGAAATCTCGAGGTTTAACTTAATTCAAAAATGCCCCAATTAATCAAAATAGTTTAAACAGTGTATTCATGGTCCGCTAGACTCGAAACTATGGGAAACGTCCATCTTGTTAGGCTTATTATCCATCATGGCTATTGAACCAATACGTCGTCTATGATCGCTTAACTTAGGCTTGTGAGCTGAGTGCATGGAATGTGCGAGTACCTTGGGTGATAGCCTAAATTTCAGTGAAATGTCCATCATTCGCTCTTTACTAAAGTTATGACTTTTAGACTGTTAGATAGTGATCAAACTTAGTATATTGGTTTAGATTATTACCCTACACACATTCGTATAATTGTAACCCCGATCAACGCTCGGTAATAGTCAAATTGAATTAGAATCTTCCCTGTCGATTGGTACATCCAATCATCGAATGGTTGTATCCAATCATAGACCTCCCAATTGGACACCTATCCCATGGCTTAGATCAGCCCATACACCTCTCTGTGGGTCCCAATGGTTAAAAACGACCTCCCATAGGATTCTCATACTTACCATATGGCCTTTAGGGCCATTTGTACCACATCTAGTGCTATAAAAAAAGGTCTAAATTGGGCAGCCTTCTTTCCCATACGAATTTATACCCTAAATTGTTAAAAGAGAAGAAATATGGATAGAGGAGGGGGAGAATATGGATTAGTGCTTGAGGGTTGGTGTTCCTCTAGCCCTCATTCCCTTTCAACCGAAGCCCTAGCTACACCCGGATCCTTCTTCGGATCTCTTCCATTGGCGATTTGAGGTAAGGATTGAAGCACATTTCTCAATTTAGATCATTTAGGTTGGATTTTTCTAAATCTTGCAAAAGTTTGCATGATTGTTTAGGTTTCGACGATCTTTTACTAAAACCTTAACCTTAGAAGCGTTCTAAGTCGGGCAAACCGTTACAAGGTGCATACCATTACTCCTAGGTTTCCTTTTATCAACTCTTAATGACCCTAGTTAATGAATCCTTGGTGTAAATAGGTTTTCGTATGGTATAATTGCTAGATTTCATTTAGCATTGTCAATATTATCATTATTTGCTTCCCACCGTTAAATGTTTGATGGAATGCCTTAATGAATGAAATTTCAAATGTAAGGGTTATGCGTAACTTAGACAAGATTGTTTAGTGATTACCTAGTACCTCTGTTGATTTGTAGAATTGTTGTATTATGAGGTCATCCTACAAATGCATAAGTTAGGGGTAGCCCGCATTAGGTCGGCCACCCTAGGCTTTTTCAATTGACCGAGAGTTAAACACGGACGACCGATAGTAGCTGGACTACATGTAATACTTTGCACCCAATGGTGGTTATGACAGGGTTCTTCCATGTCAATCAGATCAGCGTAATACATGGTTGATCATATTGTACTCATAATGTCAATAACGCTCGATTGAATCTAGGAAACCATCGTTTCCCTTGAATGAGTCTATTTATAATAGTTAGTGCTACGATCCTATAAGACTCATGAGTTGATCATGGTGGTATGAGACAAAGTGTTTGAGTTGTCAGCCTACGTGGGGGTGACGAGCCTCCCCATAGTAATTGTCGAGCAATGATGAAGGCAACTTGCTACAGCTGTTATGAGCCTCGTAATTGAATAAGACCCGTGTTATAATGGTGGTATCCTAACTCTCACAGTATGTTAAATGAATGATACATAATATGTCACCCCCCGAAATTCAAGTATAAAGTGTGCACCCTCATACCTGAGTTTCGATTTGTAACTCATATACAAAGTGTACTAAATTCATTCCATTATACGATTATTCAGAGGCAAAAGTAATATTCATTTTTTTTTTTTACACCGAGATCCAGAGCTCAACTGGCAGACTAAGTGGAGATACCTCGTTTCAACACTTTGAGGTCTTGGTATCAATACCTAGTGGGGGTGGCTAACATGGAGTGTGTGTACTGACATGGGTGTGTACTAACAAGCTAACTGTAAAAAAAAAATTATATATAAAAATATATATATATTCATGTAACACCCCGAAAAATCGGGGGTCGTGCATAAGCTCGACTACCGAGTCCCCGAGTGTCACTTATCATCAATTTTATAGTTTTATGATTTATCAAGTTTAAATGCGCAGCATGGAATTAATTGAAACATGAGGCACATCCACAACTAGTCTACTGAACTGAAAGAAAATAATATATACAGGTTCAAAAGAATATAAAAGGGCCGCACAAGGCAAAGCCCAACAAAATCGCAAAGAAAATCATATGCCCATAAGAATGGTGCGCTGAGCCCACGACTCAACGCTCTAGAATCCAGTCTCCTAAACCGATGAAGAACCACTCATCAACTGGAAGTAGGACAGCTCGTCGTCCTCCTCGAGAGTAGCATCGCCATGCTCCACCTGCTCTGTAATCCCTGCATCTATGAGAGATTCTGGTTGGTGTTTTTAAAACACCGTCCCAGAGTGGGAGTGAGTGATCAACTCAGTGTGAACTATTAGTCTCAAGTTATCACAAGCATCAGTTATATTACGGATTTAATGAAAATCAATCATTCACAGTCACTAAACTAATCTTATTAATGTGCATGCATGATGGATGAAATGATGCATGCCCTCGCCACAACACTCCCTCGAGCGACTCGTCTAACGATCGCGTATGTCAACACTCCCTCAGAGCGACCTCGACTGCCGAGTCGTCGCCACCTATTTGTGTAATGCAATGATAATGTTAACCAGGTTCTTAGTTAAGTCCATTCATTAGCAGTTTGGGAATCTGATACACCCCACGTATCAATGCCCTAAACTGGTTGCGAGGCCAAGGCCCCATCAACGCGTGAGGCCAAGACCCCGCGGTCCGTGATCCCGTCGGATTCCTCATCCCGACTTCAAGCACATGAGGAGTGTCGAGGAAAGGGGTCGCTCGCGGTCACTACGGGAGGCGCGGTACCCAACGTAGGCCGACAACTCGGACACAGTGTCCCATTCCACCATGCCCGGCTCACGAGACTGTGGACCGGTTGCAATCTAGTTATCAATGGACTGCAATGGTTGTAAAGTGTTCCAGGTTCCATAAATAGATGAGCAAACATGGTTAACAAATAAGGTTGGTCAGATGGTAGGCTAGACAGCATGCGACGAGCGGCGTCGGGTACAAGAGACCCATGTAGTCGAACTACTGTCACCCGTACACACCCGCCCAAACTCACGGGTTTAGCCCGAGGATAGTCCTACCAATGGAACTGCCGTCTCTCCTCATATTTCCGACCAACCCGAGGGTTCAATATTGATTCATAGCATGCCAACCATCAAGATTTTCAACTATCATAAAAATGGCATGTTCACATACATCACAGCCTACGAGTCAAATATTCCTAACAAGCATACTATGTTATCAGGAGCAAGATGCATGTGAGTGTGTGGGTTGGTGAGGAAGTTGAGCACTTCCAACATTTCAAGGAATCAATGCACATAGACAAATATCAAGCACATCATAGGCAACAACATATGAGAAAATCATGCAACACGTGAGCATATAGTCATCCACAATATCTCAAACAAGTGAGGCACCAACAACATCATAAGAAAGGGTAAGCAACATACAATTCCATACATCTCAAACAAGCACCCAAATCCTAAGGTCTCTCTAGATTCCACATAAGCTTCACCCAAGTAAACAAAATCATTAAACTCATGATATAATTGGTGCTAGGCCACCTAAGAACAATAGTCCGCACCTTAGGATTCGTTGGAGACTTGAAAATGACCTAGGAACGTCAATTTGGGGGTCAGTTGGTCGGAATCCCTAAATCAAGCTTTTACATGTTAGTTTTTTAAGCCAATCCCACCTTAATACATGGATTTCAAGAAGAAAAGGGAAAGGACCTTACCTAAACGACCAATGAAGGGTTGTTGCAGTGGTGGCGAAGAGTTCTCCCTTGAGGAGAGGTAGGAAGTTGAAAGGATCGATTCTCTTGGGCCCCACCTCGATTTAGGGTCTACCTTGGATCTCCTTCACTCACACTTTCTTCTCTCCTTGCTCTCTAGCTCTCTCTTTTCTCCTTGGTGGTTGTAGGAAATGAGGGGGGTTATGAGAGAGTTTAGGGCTTTATTTCCTAGAGTTGGGCCAAGTGGCCCTAAGCTTCCACAATTTCTAAAATAGACCTATGGGACTCCTATTGGTGTTGGGGTGGCCCCAACACCCCACAAGCCACCAAATTTGGCGTGTAGGTGCCTTATGGACCGACTAGGGTCCATGTAAAAATTGAGGACGAACGGATGAACGGATATATGATCTGAGAAAGCGTTTTCGACCCTTAAGTGACCCTGAGGGGGCCATTCTGATTGATGGGGCATTTCTAGTGGCCTCTGACCATGAAATTTATACGATAAGTGGTTCATGGCCCGATGAAGGGCCATGCAAAATTTGAAAATGATCGGATATGGGGTTTGATCGTACGGGCCTGATTTGCGATCAACGGTCACTGTGCTACAATCGGGACCCAGATTTTGTGGGCGGGCGTAAAAAAATACATTAAACTTTCCCCATAAATTTGGAAGAAATTCGACGGCTGGAAAGACTGGTATCTTGATTTTATTTACAAGTGCCAGATTATAATTCCAGCATTGGTGGGGTGCATTCGGCTAGTGCCAGATCCCAGTTCTGGGTGTCCACTAGGTCCGCAGTCCACGATGGACCACAAGCCCAGTGAGATATATATTTTCTAAATTTTTAGATTTTTCTGACCCTCCTCGGTTGCTGGGCGGCCCACACGGGCTGTTGTTGAGTGTAAACAGGCAATCTGGTTGGCGGCCCGCACTTAGTCCCATCATAACTAGACTAGTCCACGCCAGTATAAACTAACATTAAGTGCTAATGGTCATTAAGTGATTTTATAAGTTAATTAAAAAGAAATTTTAAGAATTTTTTGAAAATCCAAAACAGTGAAAATCCAGGATGTTACGATTCATTTTTTACATTCCAACTAGATCTATTGACAATCATTCACACAAATGATTTAAGCACCAATATCCGTCCATTTTCAACATTCAAAAACATTCAATTTGCATAAATTAGGCATCACTCACCAGTCAATACAGCTTATGTAACGCCTTGTTCAACCAGAACAGTGTCCTGAGGCGTCCACGTAGGATTTGCCGCAAGACTGTTCGTTTAAACCGCTCATGTGTGGGGTACCACCAACAAATTAACCCAGGTTATCCCATTAAGGCAGACAAGTCTGGTTGTGTTCGGGTCAAGTGCAGGTCATTAAGCCATATGGCCTGTTTGTACTTGACAACAACTTGTGCGGGCCGTGCAACGGCTAAGGAAGATCAGAAAAATCTAAAAATTGGAAAAACCGTATATCTCACTGGCTTGTGGCCCGTCGCGAACCACGCACTCAGTAGGCGCCTAAAAACTAATTATCTGCGCCGTCCTGACAGCACTTGCCAAGCACGACTCACCCCAACCTTGCCTCAAAGGTTAGAATTTTAAATCGCTGGCCCTTTTAAATGAAACTGAGATATTAAGCATTTTAGCCGTCGGATCTCTTCTAAATTTACGGTGAAGGCCTAAAGTATTTTTCTACGCCCGTCCGCAAAATATGGAACTCGATCGTGAAACGGTGACCGTTGATCCCAAATCGGACCCGTACAATAAAATCTTGTATCTGTTTGCCTTCAAATTTTGCACGGCCCTTCATCGGGCCATAGAGCACCTATCCTACAAATTTCATAGCCAGGAGGCCATCAGAGCAGCCCCGACCGCCAAAATGGGCCCATAGGGCCATTTAAAGATCGGAACCGTACAATAAAACCCCGAGTCCGTTTGCCTTCAAATTTTGCAAAGCCCCTCATCGGGCCATGGGACACCTACACTATAAATTTGGTGGGCAGAAGTAGAGTTGGGCATCGGTCCTGTTCGGATCTGATTAGGTATGATCCGATCCTATCCGAAATACTACTGGTTATATCCGAACTCGATCCGATCCAAGACCGGATTTGGATCACCTGATCCGGACCCGATCCGATACCTGTTGACCTTACCCGAATCGAGTCCGACTTGGGCTGAAAAACTGAGTCGGATCGGATTAGATACGATTCGAATAATATAAATTTAATTAAATTATTTCATATGGTATGGTCTAAATTAATCTTTAATATACTTCTTTTTTGTGCTCAATGCTTAAAATCATATTTCAAAATAGATAAACGGCTTAGATGGAATATATACATCAAGGTGGGGCCCACATGGTTCTGAGAGAATTTTTTATCTACATGTACACGATTTTATTTAACCTTTAAAGTTACTTCCAGTTCACGAAACCAATTACTTGCTTTTCACGCAATCACGTCCTGCGCAAGTGAATTCAAATGGTGTATCAACGTTAGCCACTTATGTGGATCTGATCATGGGGTAGGTGTTATATCCAAACCGTTCATCCATTTGGCAAGCTCTTATTAAGGCTTGAGACGAAAAATAAGACAGATCTAACTATCAAGTGGACCACACTAATAGTTTAACAGTGAAAATCATTTTTTGCTGTTATTTGTGGGGTGGTTCAGATGATCTTTTGATATTATTCATTTTTGGAATAATGCTCTATAATGATCTAAAAATATATATGAACAGTGTAGATATAATAAATACATCACTGTCGGGCCCATATAACTTTGATCTCCTTTGAACCATACGTACATCTCGGAGCTCGAGGAGCGCCAGTACAGCTGTTGTGTCGTACTGGAAACGGACTGGCTACTCCCTTGCCAGTTGCCGCCCGTCGTCGGTGATCTGTGGACCCTACCATGATGTATGTGTTTCATCCATGCCCTCCATCTATTTTTATGGATCATTTTATGTTATTATAAAAAAAATGAGTTATATCGAAATCTCAAGTAGACCACATTATAGGAAACATTGTTGAATGAACGTTGACCATTAAAAACGTTTTGGTGGCTATAAAAGTTTTTGATCAAGCTGATATTTATTGTTTCCCTTCATCTGGGTCCTTATGACCTAATCAACAGATTAGATTTCAAATAAACAGTACAATGGGCCTTAGGAGGATTATAATGGTGGATATCCAATCATTATTATTTTTCTTTGGTGTGGTCCACCTAAGATTTATATCACTATCATTTTTTATATAAAGCCCTAAAATGATTTATAAAATGGATGAACGGAATGGATGAAAAACATACATCATGGTGGGGTCCACAGAGCACCAACCATCAGCCACGAGGTAGTAGCCAATCCTTCGGCCGGTACGGCGGTACCTATCTTCTCCTTCTTTTTTTTTTTTATTTTTATTTTTTAAAGGTTAGCTTGTGAGTACGCACCCATGTCAGTGCACACACTCCATGTTAACCACCCCCACTAGGGATCGAGACCAAGACCTCAAGTGTTGAAAGGAGGTATCTCTACTCAGTCTGCCATTTGAGTTATGGACCTGGGTGTTGCCGCCTTGCCGGTACCTATCTATCCATCTTCCAAGTTCTCTTCTTAGAGCTGAAAAGAGGTGCTTACAGCAGCTTGGGAGAGAGGATCTGAGAGAGCTTTTATAGGAATTCGTGCCTTTGATGAGAATTCGAAGTTGGGTTTTGTACCTGACATGGGGCCATTGCTGATGAATCTCTCTGTGTGTGAGAGAGAGAGAGATGGGTTGGGTGGTTTTTTTTTTTTTTTACTAGTTACTACACCGGTGCTGTTCGAATTGAATCGGATCGGATCCAAACGGATCGGATTTCGGTTCGGTTAGGTCGGATTTGCTATGTACCCGAAACCGATCCGATTAGCGTTCGGATCTGACCGATCCTACCCGAACCTGACCGATACAGGCCATCGGTTCTGTTCGAATCTGGGCAGATCGGGTCAGATCCGCCGGATCAGGTCCATTTTGCCCACCTCTAGGCAGAAGGGTGACAGGGCAGCCCTAAAGCCAAAGAGGGGTCCTAGATGGCCATTGTAGGGAGAGTGTTAGAACTTAGGGCCTAGGAAATTAAAACACTTTGACTCTCTCTCTCTCACTCACTCCCACAAAAATTTCAGCAACCAAGGAGAGGAGAGGAGAGGAGAAGAGAGAGAGAGAGAGAGAGAGAGAGAGAGAGAGAAGGGTGGGTCGTAGTTGAAGGTGGGGCCCAAGGGAGGTAAAGTCTTGCAGCTCCTTCCCTCTTCCTCAAGAAATCTCTCACCCACAACCATAAGAACGACTCTCCGCCGATTAGATTAGGTAACGATCCATCTTCTTAGAAATCCCTTGTGTTGAACTAGGATTTGCATGAAACCCTAACATGCAAATGCATTTGACTCAGGATTTCGGCCAATCAACCCGCGAGTTCAGCACTTCTAAGTCATTTCCTCAAGCTCTCAACGATCCATAGGTGCGGACTATTGTTCTTAGGTGGCCTAACACCAATTTTAGTATGAATTTAATGATTATGAATGTTTGGGTGATCTGCTTGAGTAATCTAGAGAGAGCCTAACCAAGACCCTACATGATAGGTCCTCCCAAATTCCATGAAATGATTGAGTGTTGTTTATTTGTTTTTCAACATGATTGAACTTGATTTTGGTATGGCATGTTCATCTCATATACGATTCTAGTATAACCTTCCTTGTGACATGCATGATTGCATTAATCCTTGTTGTATGTTTGTTCTATGAATGATGTATAGTTCTTGTTCTCTTTGTTAACCCCACACGACACACATACACATTAATTTCATATTATTATTAGTAGTTGCAATTGTAAAAAATTAAATTTTTATGTTTGATGTATGAGTGCATGACTTCACTTGGGTTAGAAGACAAATCCTGATTTGTTGGAATATTATTGAATGTCATCAAATCCCTAGGTTAGTCAGGGAACTGAGGTGGGAGAGGGTGGTCTCATTGGTAGGACCATCCTTTGGCTAAACCAGCGGATTTGGGAGGATGCGAATTGGTGACAGTAGTTGAACTACATGGGTCGCTTGTACTCGATGTCGTCCATCACGTACTCGCTTGAACTTACACGGTCTAGTCCACTTACTGGCCAACCATGTTTGTTAACCATGTCTACTCACGCCTGTATGGAACTTAGAACACCCTTCGCCCACCGAAGCCCACTAATAACTATTTGAAACCGATCCACTGTCTCGAGAGTCGGCATGGTGGAATGGGACACTGTTCCGAGCTGTCAGCCTACGCTAGGGTGACGAACCTCCCAGTAGTGACCACGAGCAATCCCACTTCCCAGCACTCCCCATATGCTTGAAATCGAGGATGGAAAACCCGATTGGATCAACCATCGCGGGGTCCTGGCCTCGCACGTTGAGGGGCCTTGGCCTCGCAATTAGTTAGGGGCATTGATATCGTGGGGTATATCAGTTTCCTCAATCTGCTGGATGAACGGAATTAATTAAAGATTCGACTAACACGATCACGACCGCATCGCATTAGTTAAGTTGGCGACTCGGCAGTTAAGATCGCAATGAGGGAGCGTTGGTCATGTGCGATATCTAGACGAAGTCGCTAAAGGGAGTGTTGTTACGAGGTCATGCATCATGTCATATTTCATGCATATATATTAGCAACATTAGTTAGGAATTTATGAATGTTTGTCTTTCATTAAATTCATTGTGAAATTGATTCTTGTTGTAACTTAAGGCTAATAGCACCCACTGAGTTAATCACTTACTCCCACTCTGGGACTGTATTTTAAAACACCAACCAGACTCTTCAGTAGTCACAGGTGATGTTGAGGTTGATGAGTCGTGCGGCGCGAGCATTGATGAGGAGGATGAGCTGTCCTACTTCTAGCTGATGGGCGATTCACCATAGATTTAGTAGACAGATTTTGGATCACTGAGTGATGGACTCAGCGCACTATTCTTTTGGGCATATCATTTTTGTATTTTTGTTGGGCACGCCTTGTGCGACCTATGGATGTATTTTGTGGACTTATATACATTAGCCGCTTCCATTTTAGTATATTAGATGTGATTGTGATTCACGCTCCAAATAATTTCATACTGCTCATTAAACTGGATTAAACACAAAACAGTAAAATTGGTTATAAGTGATACCCGGGAACTCAGGAGTCAAGTGTATGCACGACTCCCAATTTTCAGGGCGTTACAACTTACCATAAATACTTGCTACATATCTATAATAATTCAATTAAATAAAATCAATCTAATACTTAAAAATCCTACAACTCATATCATCATTCATTATATATAAATTAGATCATCCTAACAAAAGAAATTCTAATTAATTACTTAGGAACGGTCCAAATGCAGTCAATTCCTCTCTCGACAGATACGGCCACGTCTCACATATGTCGTGCACCAGTTTAGTCACAACTTCTTGTTCCTACGCCAACTCATCAGCTAATTGCTTATTTGTACGGTTTTTTCGTCTATAAAAATGTAAGCTGACAAGGATTAGTGAGAAAATCCAAAATGGTCCATGCTTATTGAAATGAAAATATAATAGAAACAGAGTATGCATAATGATATGGATGCAATGAGGTATGAATGCTTCAGATGAGATGATGGTCTATCTGCTTGGGTTGAAGGTCGTCAACCCGCATCCACCTGTTGGGTAGGCTTCCACCTTTCAGTAAGCTTGGGCATAGCCCGCATTTAATAACGCTCTACCAGGATCGACATACCGCTATATATACTTGTTTTGATAAGTGAATTCAACATACAAGTATTATAATTCATGTAATTTGGTACATATCAGCATGTGATTTATCATTGTATACATTCATAGTAATTAAAATCAACAACATCGTAACAAAACACTCAAATCAGTACATTAATCAATCAAACCATCACAAACAAACTATTTTAATTTCAATTAATCATGAGACACGTTGGGTTACTCACCTAAGTTTGGTAGTGTAGAATCCATAAGGTAATCAGGCTGATTTGAATTCAGAAATCATATCAATTATATCCACAATATTATTATTCATCTGGTTATATTTACGGTGGGGGCTCATCTTTGATTAACGTCCTAAGTGGACAAGCCCTAAGTGATTAAATATGTCCATTAAATTCAATTATTAAAATTTAGATTCTCTTTTTAAGATCCTGAAATTGAATGGAAAATTATTGATTGGGGTGGCCTACCGGATGATTGAATCATCCAGATTCTTGAGGTCTGGAAATATTTTACCTCTATACATTAGATGAATGGTGTGGATCTAACCACATATACACATATGGCCCATCTCAACCTTCTACGCTAAGTGATACCAATCACTTGCGTAGAAATCTGAGATTTCCTTATTAAACATTTTTAGATTTGATCAGTGTGGCCCATCCGATGATCAGATTGATCTGGAAGTTAGGGCCCTTGTATATTTTGGCTTTAGGGATCGTATGATCCGTATAAATCTAATCTGATTCGACTAGATGCACACCAATTAATCTCTACAACAAGAAACTTCGCATTAAATTTTAGACTTTCATCATCTTTACATTATATTTACCCACATATCAATGCAATGAACGTGTGGTCGATCCACACCGTTCATTGCATAGATTTAGTCAAATTTTATTAAATACACAAAAAATAATGAAAGAATGGACTGTAAACTTACCATATATAAGCTCTCAAAAATCTTATCTCTTTCTCCCTTTCTTAGTTGTCGCATGGTGCCTTTTTGTTAATATCTAAGTTTGAATGGAACTACTCTTACGACACACTACATAAAAGGAAAACTCATTTGAGGGATTAAGACTTGAGAGATACAGGAAGGATTAATGGTATATATATATAAGGAAGAAAAATCAAGGATAAATGTAAGATAATGATAAGATAAGGATAAGATATAGATAAGATAGATAAGATGATAGAAAAAGAGATCGATATAATAGTAATATAATAAAAAAATCTTTTATTATTGTTATTATTATTATTTTATTATTAAATTTGAATTTTTCATAGGCGTTACATAATAACTACCTGGCTAATTACGCTTATCATTCGCACTTATTGGTAAAGCTGGTGACGAACCACATTACGTTAGGATAAGTAGTTTATGGATGAGGTTGGAGTTGCTTAATGAGGGAGTGTTGGCATATGCGAATGAATGTGAGGGAGTAGTTTCTATGACTACTATGAGCCTCGTGATTCGAATGAGATTGGTGATATAATGGTAGTACCCTAACTTCCCCAATATGCTGAATGAATATGATCTAATAACTACCTGGCTAATCACGTATATCATTCACACTTATTGGTATTGCTGGTGACGAGTCATATTCTAGTAAAATCAGAGTAGCTTTGTAACATCCTCGATTTTCACTGTTTTAGATTTCCAAAAATCCTTGAAACTTTTTTTATTAACTTCTAATATCACTTAACTGACCATTAGCATCCAACGTTAACTTATACACGAGTGGTCCAGTCTGATCACGATCAGACCAAGTGCAGGCCGCCAAGTCAGATGACCTGTTTACACTTAACAACAGCCCGTGTGGGTCACCTAGCGACCGGGGAGGGCCAAAAAAATCTAAAAGTTTAGAAAATCCTATATCTCACTGGACTTGTGGTCCATCGCGGATTGCGGACCCAGTGGATACCCAAAAGTACCATCTGGTGCTTGCCCAATGCGTCCCACCAATGCCAGATTGGAATCTAGTACTTACAAATAAAACTGGGATACCAGGCATTCCAGTCGTCAGATTTTTTCAAATTTACGATCAAGGTTTGATGTATTTTTTTACGCCCATCCACCAAATCTGGGGCCCGATCGTGGCACGATAACCGTTGATCGCAAATCGGGCTCGTATGGCCAAACCCCATATCCGATCACCTCCAATTTTTGCATGGCCCTTCATCGGGCCGTGGAACATCCGTCCTATAAGTTTCATGGCCAGAGGGCCCCCAGAAATGCCCCATCAATCAGAAATGGCCCCGCCGGGCCATTTAAAGAAAGAAACCCTATGCTTGAAACCCCAACCTCTGTTAATCGTTTATCTTAAACTTTGTATGGCCCCTCATCGGGCCATGAGGCACCTACACACCAAATTTGGTGGCCAGAGGGGTGATAGGGCCGCCTCAACATCAAATAGAGTCCTATAGGGCTATTTTGGAAAAACTTGGAAACATAAGGCTAAGGGAGCCAACTCTAGGGAATAAACCCTAGCTCTCTTTCATAACTCCATTCTCCAACAACAACCTCTTCCTCCTCTCCCTCATAACTTCTCCAAATCTCCCACCACCAAACCTCTCTCTCTCATAAATCCTCAATTCCCCTACAACCCATCTCTCTTCCTCATAACTTCTCCATCTCCCAATAACAAATCTCTCCCTCATAGCCACTACATTATCCAACGACCAAGGAGAGCTATTGTGGACCCTAGAATCGAGGTGGGGCCCAAAGAGGCCGGTCTTGCATCCCCTAGCCCTTCTCCAAGAGAAATCCTTTCACCACAACCACAAGAATTGCTCCATTGATCATCTAAGTAAGATCCATCACCCATTTTTCTTGAAACCCCTCATGTGGAGGGTAGATTACATGGAGTGCTAACATGCAAATGGGTATTTTAGGGATTCCGGCCGATCGACCCCAAAATCCACACTCCTAGGTTGTTTTTTTCGAATCTCCAACGACTCGAAGGTGCAGACTATTGTTCTCAGGTGGCCTAGTACCAATTATAATACTAGCTTAATGATTTTGGATGTTTGATTGGTACATTTGAAAGCTTAGAGAATCCTAGAAATTGTAGGTTCTTGAAATTGTATGGATGCCCATGATGGTTCTTCATAATGTTATTTGTTATTCACATGATTTCGTAAATGGATGATAATATGCTTATGACGTGTCATTCTTTCACATGTTATTGATCCATGTTGTGTATGCTTCCATTACCCTCATGCGTATGATGGCTTGAGATGGAGGAAGTGCGTAACTTCCTCACACACACCCACACACCTCACATGCACTATATTTCTTGATTGCTTGCTAGGAACATCTAATTCGTATGACTGAGATGCATGGAGTATGATGATGACATGCTAGTGATAGTTTGTATAGTCGGCTTATTATGGATAACCCTCATTACATTGGGTTGGTCAGGAAACATGAGGAGAGCGAAGGCAGCTCCAAGGGTAGGACCGCCTCGAGGCTAAACCCGTGAGTTTGGGCGGGTGTGTTCGGGTGGCTGTAGTTCGACTACATGGGTCTCTCGTGCCCGAGGTAGCGCGTCTCATGCTCGCCTGGCTCGTGCGGTTAGCCTACAATCTGATCGACCCTGTTTATTAACCCTGTGTGCCCACATGTGAATGGAATCTGAACCACCCTACAACCATTGTAGCCCATTGATAATCCACGTGAAACTGGTCCACAGCTTCGTGAGCCGGGCATGATAGAATGAGACACTGTGTCCGAGCTGTCGGCCTACGCTGAGGTACCGCGCCTCCCCGTAGTGACCGCGAGTGATCCCTTCCTTTCGGCACTCCTCATGTACTTGGAGTCGGGGATGAGGAACCTGACGGGATCACGGACCGCGAGGTCTCGACCTCACGCGTTGGGTGGTCTTGACCTCGCAATCAGCTTAGGGCATTGATACGTAGGGTGAATCAGAATCCCCAATCTGCTGGATGAATGAACTTAACTAATAACTCGGCTAACACGATCGCATTGCATCGCATTAGTTAGGGTGGCGACTCGGAAGTCGAGGTCGTACTGAGGGAGTGTTGACATAACGCGATCGTAGATATAGTCGCTTGAGGGAGCGTTGTGGTGAGGGCATGCGTCATATCATCCCGCATGCATGCATTTTAAATAAGAGCTATTAGGTGTTGATGATTGTCTGTTTTTCATTAAGTTTATATTAAAATTGATGCATGTTATAACTTGAGATTAATAGTTCACACTGAGTTGATCACTCACTCCCACTCTGGGACGGTGTTTTAAAATACCAACCAGACGCTTCCATAGATGCAGGTGGTGATGATCAGGAGGAGCCTGGCAATGTGAGTCTGGATGTGGAGGAGGAGTGCTCCTATTTTCAGTTGATGGGCGGAGCTGCATCGGATCCGTAGATGAGTCGAGGGGCCGCTGAGCTGAGAGCTCAGCCCTATTCTTTTGGACTTGATATTATTTTTGTGATTTTGTTGGGAGACGCATGTACGATCCCTTATTCTTTGGACATGTATATATACATATTTTTGATCTCTTCATTTTAGTGGACTTGTATGATTATGCTTCATGTTCTAGGAAGTTCCAGACTGCGCAAATAGACCAGATTAAATGCATATTAATGAAAGTGGTGATAAGTGACACTCGGGAACTTGGGAGTTTGAGCGTATGTGCGACCCCCGATTTCCAGGGCGTTACAAGCTTGATAAGGGAGTATTGGCATATGCGAAATAAGCATTGAAGTTACTCGTTGAGAAAGTATTGAATTATAAAGTTCATGCATCATTTAATTACACCATTCACGCACCTAACAAGATTAGATAGGAATTGTTTGTTTACTTATTCTATCATTATTTGTGCTAATTGAGTTTATAACATGTGCAACTTAGAATTAATAAAACCACTGAGTTATCGATCACTCACTCCCACTCTGGGATGGTGCTTTAAAACATCAACCAAACATTGTTGTATATGTAGGGGTCACTAAGGCGGATGTATTAGATGACGCATACATGGATCTAGAGAAGGAGCAGTTGTAGCCGGCTCGCCGCTCGGTTGGTTTAGGGCAAATATTCTTTTTGTTAGATATATTATAAAATGGATACATTTCTATTTCTTTTGGAATTGTATATTGGGCCCTAGTCGTGTACCCTATACTCTCTGAATGATTATACATTGTATATTTTAGATCCTTACTTGCTTTATATGCATTTGTTTTAAAGTATATTTTACTATTTACTTTAGTTTTATGACTGTTGTTCGGATATCAGGTTAAAAGTACAGTAATTCACGCTTCCGCAAAGCACAAGTGACACCCAAAATAGTGGGGATCAAGTTAATACTCGACCTTTTAAATTTGGAGTGTTACAACGTTTGTATGACCTAATCAATTATTTTGATGGAAAATAAACATTACAGTAGGCCTTGGAAAGTTTTTAATGGTGGGTGTTTAATCGTTGCTATTTTTCTTATGGTGCGGTCCACTGAGATTGAATCTTTCTTAATTTTGGGCTCATACTCGTACCCTCAAATGATCTGGAAAATAGATGGATGGCATGGATAAAATACATATTATGGTGGGACCCAAAGAGCACCGTGGCTACTAATAGCGTCCGTAAGCAATTTAAGTCCTGATGAATGATACTGAATAAATTAAAAATGGGAATTGATCATGTCTAATATGATTAAATACACATCCCATCCGGTAATAACGTGTTGTCAATGAAAATATGTCACGTGCACATATTAGATACGGTGCTTATGGTGAAATTTTATTTTATGCTGAAAAGCTTTACTTTTTACCGTGGACCCCGCACCTCACACAATTATATAATACTTTTACATTGGCGGCATGTCATCTAAGTATGTACTATTTTTCATTTTTCATTGGAGGCAATCCACATCCCTTAAAAATTACACATCTTGCATGCAAGTAAATCAATTTACACGCCACTGTCTAACTTTGCCATAAACAAATATTACACTTTTTTAATTATTTAAGTATTGGTGGACATTTATCCGACAGTTAAAAATAAAAATATTTATTAGCCAGATTTTAATAAACAAGTGTCTACCAATCAAAGGATGGGATTATTCAAACAATAGGATTTTAGGCAGTGGACTTAGTAATGGTCAGTTTTTCACTCTTCAGTTGGTTTAATTTGACTTATTGTATGCCACATATATAATTTATGAGTGACGCGTATCAAGTGCTGTACATTACCAGAGCATCATGTAACTCTAGGTATATTATAATGCTGCAACTTGCGTTCATACGTGTTGTGAAAGAAACTTATTCCACGTAGGATTGGAATTATCTTAATGGGCCATTTTGTGAGCATGTATTTGATATATCCACTATTTATTCCATACGAATAGTGATTGATGTAAATTGAAATCATATAAGATCTGAATGTATTTTTAAAATAAAAGGCTTCTGATGTATTTGGTGTGAATTAGATTCGGGATAATCTGTAAAATCCACTCTATGATTTATCAGGTTCGATCCTTTATGTTATGCTTGAAAGTATAAAAAATTAATTAAAAAAATCTAAATTCATAGCTCAGATAGGCCAGATCAAATGGAACAATGGAAATGGGATGCCAACCGTTAGTTTTTTAGTGGGCCATCCTGATGTGTATCTTTCATCAAATCCTTTAATCAGGTGTAACTCACTAGGATGAAGAGAAGATACAAAAATCAACATAATATAAAACACAGTAGGGCTACATTGTGTTAACTTATCCATTTCGTGAGCAAATTTACATTGTACCTATTGATGTGGGCCACATGAGTTGTTAATCGTGCTTATATTCTAAATGTACGGTCTAAAAAATGGTTCTGACCTGATGAACGGAGTGGATTTTACATGGTGCATCCCATAGTGTTTGGGTGTTTCATGCACTGCCTAAAACAGGTGTGTGTGGATGGCTCCGCTCCATGTAGTACTCTTTTTTTAAATAAAAAAAAAAAAAAATTTGGTTAGCTTGTTAGTACACCCCCACTGTCAGTTGACACTTTACTGTTAGCCACCCCCACAAGGGATCGCTTATAGCACTTATCTAATTTTAGTGTATAAAACCCATGTCAGGCCTACCACCTAATACTTAAATCTAATCGTCCATCGCCTTCTCCAACAACCATCATTTCACATTATAATATCTTATACTTCTTACTAATAAAAAAGAAAATAATAATAATAATAATAACAACAAACCTTTAATCCAATAATAATAATAATAATAACAACAACAAACCTTTAATCCATGTCATCAGGTGTAGGGAAACCTTCACATGTAACTAGTTTCATTTGGACATGTGGATAATGCACAGCATCAATCCGGACTATCCATTTAACTGAGCCTCTCTTCATGGACTTTGTTGTAAAAAATCATATTGATTGGATTATTAAAACCATCAAATTAGTGGCAGAAAAGATCAACCGTAGATCTAGTCATAGATGTTTAGAACGATCCAATTGGACTAATTTTTCAGTAGTGGAAGAAAAGTTGAGTGGATTTGATGGATGGTCCAGATAAGTGCTTTATATGGTTAGGGGGTCCACATGCAGCTGGGTGCGTGTGAAGGTTCCCATGCAAGTGGCCCACCAAAACGTTTCTCTTTTCCGTTGGTTGTTGTTACTTCTAATTTCCTGCCGTGTATGGTTACTCTTCAATGTCGTATACCACAGCATTTTTCATGTGGGGCCCACAGTAGTGGGTGTATGATTGTGACATCTCACACGTCCATCAGTGCCGTCCACGCTATAAAATCAGTCCGATCCGATCATCATGTGACCCACCACATGAATATGGAGGGTTGTAGATGGTTGTGATTGTTTTCTATGGTGTGGCTTACCTGGCGATTGGACAGACCTGATTTTCGTGTCATACAACATCGTGGACAGTATGATTGGTCATCGGAACCGTCTACTAGGTTCATCGAACATTTAATGGGCTAGGATGTGAAAATCAGATTGATTGAATGATCTGATCCAACCATCCATCGAACTTTCTTTTCATATCCATCCGTTTAGCAAGAGATGAATTGGATGGGCAGGATTTTCTGATGAGATTTCCTTTCTTTAGAATCATAAGAGAACCATGATGGACTTTTAGAATAGATGTATCAAATTGTTGATAAAGACTAATTTTCCACGAATGATCTTGACCGTCAAATTTATAGGCAATGATGGGATGGTTAGGATTATCTGATTGTTGTGATTCGTAAATGGAAGCCATGAAATGTGTTGTGGACCTAATGGACCGTCCAGATCTGTCGGTTGGACTCTTGAAGTGTTCCAATGCAATTCTGACCACTATTACATAACTGCTCCTTATATTTTTAGAGTGAGAGGAGACCGGCTATGAAGGAATGATTTTTTGGACAGCCTTTTGATATGGTCGAGATGGTCTGATCAATGTGATTTTTGGTATAGGGCCCATTTATGGGAGTTTATGATGAATGAATGGTTTGGATCATCATATACGAAACAGTAGGCCATAGAAAGTGAGGTAGCTCCATCTCCTGCATTTTGTAATTGAGATATGACCTAGTGGGCTAGGAGTATGGAAAACCTCCCATGCACATAGATGCATTTGGACCTGGTGGAATCAACATCACCTATCTGGACCGTTCATTAAGTCTAATTCACTCTTCTTCCACCTTTGGTTAAACATCACACCGATCGGATGGCTCTAAACATTCCAAAATGGAGTTATCACATTTGAACGATTTTGTCCATTCATTTTTTATTCTATTCACTAGATGTTTTTGACAATCGGATCACTTTCATTTTTAAAAGGAAGGTTATGAGGAGTGGACCGGACGTAATGGACGGTTCAGATAGGTGGTTAGAATGCAAATGAGTCCAAATCCAACTAGGTGCATGGGACAACGATTTACTGGCCTACGTGTATGGAAACCCTGATTCTCTTATAAGGGAAATTTAGGACCGTGGACCCTACCTTTTATCCAGCTGTTTTTATGAAAGAAGACAAAGCTTCTTTTGCAACTTAGACCTCCACGTGTGGAGCCACAATCCCCTCTTTCACGAAAATGAATTGGGTACTCCCCTGCCACCACGCAATGGTGAATGTTCAGTGGTCCGTGAGCCCCACCATGATATATGTTTTTCATCCATGCCGTTCATATATTTTTCCACATCATTTTATGGTACGAGACAAAAAATGAGGTATATGCAAACCTCAAGTGTACCACGTTACAGGAAACAGTGTTGAATGAGCATCGACCATTAAAACTTTTTGAGGGCCCACTGTGATGTTTATGAGAAATCCTCCCCGTATAAGTTCATTCATAGGGTCACAAAGACCTGGATGAAGAGGAAAAACAAATTTCATAATGATCCAAAACCTCTGTAACCCTTAAAAGGGTTTCAATGGTAGACGTTTAATTCCCCACTGTATTTTACAGTGTGGTCCACTTTATAGTTAGATTTATCTTATTTTTCGTCTCAAGCCTTAATATGAGCTCGCCAAATAAATGGACGGTTTAGATATAACACAGACATCATGATGGGACCCACAAAAGCAACACAACATATATAAAAAAAAAAAAAAAAAAAACAACACAGACTGCATCGATATATCGACATATTGTAGATATATCGACAAAATAAAGCATCGATGTATCGACATATTGTCGATATATCAACGTTACATGGAATTTTTTGTTAAGTCACTAGACAAATGAGAACTTAATTCGATATTATCGACCATATGTCGATATATCGACAAAATCAAGCATCGATATATTGACATATTGTCGATATATCGACGTTACATGAAATTTTTTGGTTTAGTCGCTGGAAAAATGAGGACTTAATTTGATATTATCGACCATATGTCGATATATCGACAAAATCAAGTATCGATATATCGACATATTGTTGATATATCAACGTTACATAGAATTTTTTTTCTCCCCCCAATTTTCATGATTGCCCTGCCGATTTTCTAGTTTCCTCCGCCGTTTTTCATGCTTGTCCCGCCGATTTTCTAGTTTGCCCCACCGTTTATCATGCTTGCCCCTCCGATTTTCTTGTTTGCCCCACCGTTTTTCATTCTTGCCCCGCCGATTTTCTAGTTTGCCCCGCAGTTTTTCATGCTTGCCCCGCCGATTTTCTTCTTTGCCCCGCCGTTTTTCATGCTTGCCCCGCCGATGTTCTTATTTGTCCCGCCGTTTTTCTAGTTTGCCCCGACGTTTTCTAGTTTGCCTCGCCGATTTTCTAGACGACGAATATGGCTACGGTTATAATCCGTAGCTATAGATTTATTTATTTTTATTTTTATTGTTGTTGTAATCCCATCACCTTTTGTGGGTCCCATCATGATGTCTGTGTTAAATCCAAACCGTCCATTGATTTGGCGAGCTCATATTAAGCTTGAGACGTAAAAATAAGACAGATCTAACTATCAATTGGTGGGCCCTACAAAAATTTTAACGGTGAAAATCAATTTTCCCGTTGCTCTTTGTGGTGTAGTCCATTTGATCTGCATATGATTTTTTTTTTTTTTTGGATAACGCTATGAAATGATCTCTAAATATGGACGAACGTTGTGGATATAATAAATACATAGTGTAGGGCCATGTAACTTTGATATCTTTTGAGCCGTTCATACGACTCTTGGCAGGAGGAGCGTCAGCGCTCGTCTCCGAGAGGGAGGGGTATTTTCATCCCGTATGCGCAGGTCTAAGTTGCAAAAGAAGGTTGGTCTTCCTTCGTTCATAAAAACAGCGGGATAAAAGGTGGGTCTACAGTCCTAAATTTCTCTTATAATAACAGGTCAGTTCTTCTAGCTTGTAAGCCCCGGCACCACGACAAAGATGTACACGGACTGCGTCGTGCCCCTGCGACAGGGCTCTGTGGGGCCCAAAGTGATTTATGTGTGTTGTCCACGCCGTCCATTCATTTTTAGAGATTATTTTAGAGTGTGAAACAAAAAATGAGGCAGATCCAAGGCTCAAGTGGACCACACAGTGGGGATTGAACGCCTACTATTAAACTTCTTGAGAGCTACACGAGTTTTGATCAATCTAATACTTATGTTTTCCCTTTCATCCAGGTCTATGTGACCTTATTAACAGATTGGATGGAAAATGAAAATCATGGTGGGCCCTAGCAAGGTTTCAACGGTGGAGGGTAAGTGATGGATTGAGACTTACACTGGTTTGAAGATCTTACGGTCTGATATCTCCCTTTCATTTTGCACCATTTAAAGTTTCCTTTGTAGTTGTTCATTCATGGTTTATATAATTGGATGGCTAGGATCATCCTATAGGCGTGAGTTTTAGGTTGTGCTACATCCAGAATTAGGGCCATGGTTTTGACTGTCCTGATTGGCTACTTGGTTGGTGGGCCCGGAGCAACTAACTGAAGTAGCTGCCCGGTTTTGGACGTGGACTAATGAAGATTGAACGCAGACCACACAATGAAGATTGATCGCGACCGTTAAAAACTCTTTGAACCGCAGAAGTTTTAATAAACTGATATGTGTGCTTTCTCTTCATCCAGTTCTAACTTCTAAGATCTTACGTACAGGTCAGATGGCATATAAAAATCACTGTGGGCCATGGGAAGGTTTCAACGGTGATGGGCGTCATTATCACCACTGCTTCCTGTCCTGTGGTGCACCTTAGCCTTGGATCTGCCTTCATTTTGGGCTCATTCCCTGAAATGGTATGTTAAAATGGATGGATGGTGCGGATCAAGCACATACATCACGGTGGGCCCCACAGAAGCCTTGCCTGGACCGTGTCCGTCCAGCGGAGTAGGACGAGTTTTTCTAGTACATGAAGTAGAAATAAACTGAAATCTGCTCTTTGTACTTGCAAGATATCACACGTGTGAGAGATCCAAGCTGTTCATCAGGCAGGAACTTCGGTGTATGTATGCGTAACGCAGGGTGGCTTTCGTACTTGCTTCATGTGTATACCAATCTTCCACACGTGTATGAGATCCAAGCTGTTCGGCAGGGAGGAACTACGGTGCAGATGTTTTGGGTTGGAAATCAAGAACCTTGACTTAACCATCCATTTCTTTCAAACAGACCGCACCCACCTAACGACGAGATTCTGGTCGAGGTAACTGTTGTATTTTGTTTCAAAATATATAAAAATTTGGTTTTCAAAATTTTGCTCTCTTTACATTTAGAATCTTTTGTGTTTTTGAATAGTGGGTTTTATCTCATTTCAGATATAACGAAGAAATATATCTTATATATAAGATAGACTTTTTACCTTGGGCTTGAGCCCCATTTAGGCGATATGAAAATTTAATCTTGTAGGAGCTATGCTAAGAGCTCTAATTTATGTCATTGATCATACACAAAGTCCGTAAAAGTTAAAAAAGTTTTGGATCAAGTTTATATTTTTGTTTTCACTTCATCCACCTTTACATGATCTTATTAATAAGTTGGATGGTAAAAAAACATTACATCATTGAAGCTTCGTTTGGTGTGGTCCAATGGAGTTGTAGACCTGCCTCGTTATTTGGGCTATAACTTAAAATGGTCTAATAAAAGCGATTAACTGCGTGGATAAAATACTTACGTCACTTTGGGCCCCACGGAACCTCCTCCACTCAAATATATAAGTTTTCTATCTCGAAATTTTATTTTATTTTATTTGTTCTCAATTTTAATAGTCTATTTAATTCAACCAAATATTCTAACAGTAATCAGACCTAGACCCACATGATGAACGGCTTGGATCTCTCCCACGAGTCTACATTTTCACCGGTGGATGAAAGAAAGTGGTTACTCGAGAAGGTCGGAGACGGATGCAGATTTTGTAGTTAGAAGCTCACCACGCTACAGCGTTACGTGGATTCTCTGTGAGGCCCACCGTGATATATATGTTTTATCCACACCATCTATTCATATTTCAAATTATTGCATGGCATATACCTAAAATTGAAGCATATCTGTAAATCAAGTGGACCACACCACAGAAAAAAAAAAAAAAAAAAAGTGGGGATAATGAAGTCCACAGTTGAAACATTCTGAAGACCCGCATTGATGTTTATTTGCCATCCAACCTGTTGATAAGGTCACACATACCTGGATGATGGGAAAACACAAATATCACTTTAATCCAAAACTTATATGCCCCCTTAGAAGATTTCAATGGTGAGCGTTCAATTCCTACTTTTTCCTGTGGTGTGGTCCACTTGACCCTTGGATATGCTTCAATTTTCGGCTCATGTAATAAAATGATCTTTAAAAACGCATGGACTGAGTGGATATAACAAATAAATAATAGTGGGCCCCACAGAGAAACCACAAGAGCTCCTCACTAGACAAACCAAGTCTTCCTAGACTCTAAATCTCATCCACGTGTACTTTGGGATTTTGGATACGGACACAGGAATCGGTGTCCACCAAGCTCTTGGAATTTTAGATTTTCGAATACCCAAATCAAGACCACGACAAGCTGTCCACATCTGGATTTCAAGCTGCTCAGTCGTACGGAGCAGAGCTAAGTCCAAGCGCTCGCGTGTGCTTTAGAAATGTATTCGCATCACTTGTGGAAACTTAAAACACGTGTGAAAGATCGGATCCTTTCATCTATAAATTAAAATTTTCTAGATCTTATGGTTTGTCCAGAATGATGCTATCATTATGTATGACACACGTGTGAAAATTATAAAATTGATTGGTGTTTATATTCAATGTATGATTTGGTCCACATGATGATAAAATTAGAGTAATTTATGAATAGTAGAATCTATAGTATGAGGATGAAATGATGAACGGATCTGATCTTTTACACGTGCTCCTATTCTCTACGTGGCGGCAAGTGGACTGCGTTTCTACAAAGTTAAGGTTTCGTAGAAATATGAGATGGGGACTACCGAGTAAACGAGTATTTCCATGAGAAAATTAGGACTGTGGACCCCACCTTTTAGCCAGCTGGTTTTATGAAAGAAGACAAACCTTCATGTCCCTTCTTTCACGGAAACGGATTGGGTAATCCCTGCCACCACGCAATAGTGGATATTCGGTGATCTGTGAGCCTCACCATGATGTATGCTTTTCATCCATGCTGTCGATAAATTTTTCCACATCATTTTATGGTATGAGACAAAAAATGAGGTATATACAAATCGCAAGTATACCACATTACAGGAAACAGTGTTGAATGAGCATCAACCATTAAAAACTTTTTGGGGGCTCACTGTAATGTTTGTGAGAAATCCTCCCCATCCAAGTTCATTCATAGGGTCACAAAGACCTGGATGAAGAGGAAAAACAAATTTCATAATGATCTAAAACTTCTG
Source organism: Magnolia officinalis (assembly GCA_021015155.1). Taxonomy (NCBI): domain Eukaryota; kingdom Viridiplantae; phylum Streptophyta; class Magnoliopsida; order Magnoliales; family Magnoliaceae; genus Magnolia; species Magnolia officinalis. The sequence continues at coordinate 63,415,579 of JAJHSJ010000009.1, read as the reverse complement.
TAACCCCTAAAAGGGTTTCAATGGTAGACGTTTAATTCCCCACTGTATTTTACAGTGTGGTCCACTTGATAATTAGATCTATCTTATTTTTCGTCTCAAGCCTTAATATGAGCTTGCCAAATAGATGGACGGTTTGGATATAACACAAACATCATGATGGGACCCATAAAAGCAACATAACATATATATATATATAAACAACACAGACTGCATCGATATATCGGCAATATGTAGATATATCGATAAAATAAAGCATCGATATATCAACAATATGTAGATATATCGACAAAATAAAGTATCGATATATCGATAATATGTCGATATATCGACGTTACATGATATTTTTTGGTTAAGTCGCTGAGCAAATAAGGACTTAATTTAATATTATCGATCATATGTCGATATATCGATAAAATCAAGCATCGATATATCGACGTTAGACGGAATTTTTTGGTTAAGTCGCTAGATAAATGAGGACTTAATTCAATATTATCGACCATTTGTCGATATATCGACAAAATCAAGCATCGATATATCGACAATATGTAGATATATCGACAATATGTAGATATATCGACGTTACATGGAATTTTTTTTCCCCCGCCAATTTTCATGCTTGCCCCGCCGATTTTCTAGTTTCCCCCGCCGATTTTCATGCTTTTCATGCTTGCCCCGCCGATTTTCTAGTTTGCCCCGCCGTTTTCTAGTTTACCCCGCCGTTTTTCTACTTTGCCCCGCCGTTTTCTAGTTTGCCCCGCCATTTTTCATGTTGCCCCGCCGATTTTCTAGTTTGCCCCTCCGTTTTTCATGCTTGCCCCGCCGATTTTCTAGTTTGCCCCGCCGTTTTCTAGTTTGCCCCGCCGTTTTTCTAGTTTGCCCCGCCGTTTTTCTAATTTGCCCCGCCGTTTTCTAGTTTGCCTCGCCGATTTTCTAGGTTACGGATATGGCTACGGTTATAATCTATAACTATAGATTTTTTATTTTTTAATTTTTTTTTTTTTTTGCTGTTGTAATCCCATCGCCTTTTGTGGGTCCCATCATGAGGTCTGTATTATATCCAAATCGTCTATCGATTTGGCGAGCTCATATTAAGCTTGAGACGTAAAATAAGACATATCTAACTATCAAGTGGTGGGCACCTACAAAATTTTTTACGGTGAAAATCAATTTTCCCGCTGCTCTTTGTTGTGTGGTCCATTTGATCTGGATATGATTTTTTTTTTTTTGGGATAATGCTTCGAAATGATCTCTAAATATGGATGAACGTTGTGGATATAATAAATACATAGTTGTGAGGCCATGAAACTTTGATATCTTTTGAGCTGTTTTTACAACTCTTGGCTGGGGGCCTTGGAATATTCGTCGTCAAATTAGCTGACCGTACGCGCAGGTCTAAGTTGCAAAAGAAGGTTTGTCTTCTTTCATAAAACAGCTGGATAAAAGGTGGGGTCCACAGTCCTAAATATCTGTATTTCCAGAGAGAAACAGCGGTAGAGATGAACGAGAAAAACGCGGAGCACACGGTTTGGAAGCGTGCCTTCACGAACAGGCAATCGATAGACTGCATCCTTACTTTTTTTTTCTTGTTTTTTTGGGTTAGCCTGGTGGTAGACTCTAAGGAGTTTCAACACTCGGTCAAGGCTGGGCCCCACCAGGTAGAGAAAGATTGATACTCTGGTAGAGTATGATCGTTTATATGCATGCAAAAGAGCCCTCGTACATGTCATACATATTCTGATATTCATATCAATCCAAACAAGCAAAATTGTGGGACCCATGATCGGATGGTCCTAATTCGCATACATCTTTAGGTGTTGAATTTGGACTGTTGAATTTTTAATTTGAACCGTCCATTCAATGGACTCAATTTGGACGGTTTATTTCATCCGTTCTGTCGTGCGACTTTGATTGATGACGGATACACGGTGGCCCCCGTGATTTGGACGGTTTGAATGAGGCACGTGTATGCCACGTGTACAGTATCTATTTGCATGTATATCTATGGTCATGCTCCGCAAGCCTATCAAACAACTCCGGCCTATAACAGCTGGGGCCCACTCACTTTCCCCAGGGAGCAGCAAGCAGAGCCGCTCAAGCAATAGCAATACTCTTAATCAAAAGCCGGCGAACCACTTCTTATATATTTAATCAGGACCCTTGATAGAGGGACCCACGCGTCTAGGCTCCCTAAGGTGATTCAACCCATACACATGACGTGGCACACTTGTGCAAGATCCGGACCGTTCATCACATTGGTCTCACCTTGTATGTCCCTTACATAAAAGATAATGCCCCTCCACTGGTCATGTGGCTCACACGTGTACGAAAAGGAAGTTCGGTAATCGAATAGATCCTGGACGTTCATGTTCGTAAAAATGGGTCCCTCTTTAAGTAATCCAAACCATGGATATGATGGATCCTACTGAAGATGGCCCACCCACCAAAAATCTTCCACATGGAAATGTCATAATGATTCAATAGATGGTCAATAACACACTGTTTATAAAGCCAAAAGATCGACGGTTCAAATTCAATAAAAACGTCAAAGGGCTCTTACATCTAGGATCTTCTGATCTAGTCGATTTCGGTTCATGGAACATCCATCTTGGGGTCCATCGTATCAACGGTTTGGATCATAAAACCATGTACCCAAATAAGTAGAAACTGAAAGCTAAAGCATACTCTACAAACACTCCGCCGGATGAGAAAAACTTCGATACTCTGGCAAGTGTGATGGATGATACGCAGGCTATAAGAGATAACTTGGAAATTGCATACGTGGCATACAAGTAAGCCAAATTAAATTATTCAAATTTAGATGTATCATGAACCAAAAATAAGATTATTGGATGAAATGATTATCAGATTGGTAAACATTTATTGGACGGCTAAAAATAAAATAATCCAATGGTCCTATTTCAACAAACGAGTGTACACGAATAAGAGGTTAGATTCGTTCAAACAATCTAATTATTGCACTGTGCCTTAGAACAGTGGGTCCCACAGTTTAATCGGCTTAATTAAAGTTAAAGCGTGCACATGTAGAATTTTTTAGTGCATGCGTATTATTCATCCTATGCGACCCGAGTATTTATTATTTAACTACAACAACTCTCTCTAGAAGGTGACGTTCGATTGATGACGAGGTCCACACACCATTTTTTCAATGGATTGATTTGGGCCGTCCTTTCAGTGGCCCACATCTTGGATGATCTATATCCCATAAAAATGCAGTCGATTGGAGCTTCATTGATATCCTATCCATCAATCTTTTCTAACGGACGAAATAAGTTTCAGCAGAAGTGGCCCATCAAATGAGTGGTCTGGATTGAAAGTCATGTTGGCTGATCTTAAATGCCACGACGTTGGTGCAATTTACCAGTGGGCCCCATCCTTAGGTCATGATCCAGGCTGCCATTGAATTGTATCTGCCACCGTGTATTGACTCTGCAATGAAGCAGCTGTCAATATATTCAACAACGAAATGGGAGGTTATTGAACTGTTCTATGGTGGGGCCCATCAGATCAGCGGCCTGGATCTCCACTTGGACGAACGGACGGCTTCTAATGACCGAGGATGATTAAAGAGTATATTGGTAATTTCCGACTGATGTGAACCATTCAACAATCTTGTCATTTTCACAAGAAAAGAGGGGTATTTTCGTGAGGATGTCTAAACACGGATTTCGTCTTTGATGGAGACCGCCCGGCAGAGAGGCGCCTCTTCGTTGGACGCGGATTGCCTGTGGGCCCCAGCCACAGGATGCTAATGTAGTCGGAAGCTATGTGGGGCCCACATAGATAGCCTTGAGAAATCTAATCCGTCCATTAGTTTATCAACCTAACGATAGAATAAGGCTCCGAACATCAGGTAGGGAAACGGAGTGGAATGAACGACAACCGGTGGAAACTGTGGGGGCCACAGAAATTTTAAATCCGGATGTTATTTGTGCGTACAGTTTATCTCAATGTTAATTACATTATGAACGGTTTGGATGGAATATAAGCATCGTGGTGGGATACAGGAAGTTTTCAACGGTTGACATTTCAATTTTCACTGTTTTCTTCTGTGTGGCCCACATAAGATTTTAATCTAGCTGATTTTTAGAGTGCTATCCTACAGTGATGTTGAGAAACTACTGGACGGATTGGATTTCCCACGGAATCTCTTTGGGCCCCACAAAGCTTCCGACCACGGGAACTTCTTGCACAGTCAATCCGCGGCCCTCTTCGTCTGTTTCTGGTGTATCTACACGCGCGAGTCTAAACTTTGGCGCATGGCGCATGGGTTTAAACGGATTCGGTAGGAGTAGGTTTTAAGATCCCATGGATCAACGGGATACCTGCCTGAGACTCACAGAAGGTTTTTATGGGTTGTGAAGCCCCATTTTAGAATCAAGTGGACAAGAGTTTCTGCCATCTTACTTTGAGTTTTGTGTAACTAGTAGTTGATGATATGTGGACCATACCATGATGTATGTGTTTTATCTATGCTATTCATACATTTTAAAATATAAATTTTGGGCTTGATCTAAAATATGAGGCAGATATAAATATCAAGCGAACCACACCATGGGAAAACAATAGTGATTGAATTACACCATTAAAAACCTTTTAAGGCCAATTGTGTTGTCCACTTGAGATTTGGATTAAACTTATTTTTGGGCTCATACCATAAAATGACATGGAAGAATGGGTGGACGGCATGGATGAAACACATACATCATGGTAAGGCCTACAAAGCATCGACCGGTAGTGGTAAGATGAGTAGCCAATCATTTTCCAAACATAAAGTGGGATGGCCGACAATCGGAAACAATGTAATCTTTATGTTTTGGTAATTCCATCCCACTTAAACCCATCTAATCCGGGAGGCCATCCCACTTTATGTTTGAGAAACGGATTAGCTATCATCTTACCACTATCAGTCGGTGCTCTAGTGAACTGCACCTTGATCTATGTGTTACATCCATGTTGTCCACCCATTCTTCCATGTCATTTTATAGTATGAGCCCAAAAATGAGTTTGATCCAAATCTCAAGTGGACCGCACAGTTGGACCTAGGAGGTTTTTAATGGTGTAATTCAATCACTACTATTTTCCCATGGTGTGGTCCACCTGAGATTTATATCTACCTTATTTTTAGGATCAAGCCCAAAAATTATATTTCAAAATGGATGGATGGTATGGATAAAACACATATATCACGGTGAGGTCTACATAACACCGACCACTAGCTACATAAAACCCTTGTCTCGGCGCTGATTTCAAGAAAAGTCTTTACAACTCATACCTTATGTGAGTCCCAAGCAGACTTTGCGATGATCCATAGATCTTAAAATCCACTCCCACCAAATCCCATTTAAACCCATGCACCAAAGCACATGGGAGCGGATTAGGTGAGACACAACTCGCCCAAGACTATCCAACCCTTACCTTGGGGCCCACCTTGATGTAATCACCTGTATCTACGTCGTCCATAAATTTTTACCAATCATTTTATGGCTTTATACCAAAAATGAAGCAGATCCAATTATCAGGTGGACCATACCAAGGAAACATGATGATTGACCATTAGTGGGCCACAAAAGTTTTAGATCAAGTTGATATTTGTTTTTTCCCATCATCCAAGCTTATTTGACCGAAAATAAACACTACTGAAACATTAAGGTGCTCCCCAAGGATTTTTTAATGGTAGGCCATTCAATCACCCCTGTTTCCTATGGTATGGTCCACCTGATAATGGGATCTACTTAAATTTTTGGATAATGCATCAGAATGACATGAAGACATGGATGTACGGCGTGGATACAGAATACATACATCAAGATGGGCTCCACTGTAAGGGCCGCACCGTATCAGGTGAGACCGCGTCTCACCCAATCCGCTCCCTATAGACACGTGCCAATGTGGTTAGTTTTGCATGGGGTCCACCTTGGTGTTTGTGTTTCATCCAATCCATTCATCCTATGTGACTCATCATTTGGAAATAAATAACTAATAATCACAGTATTCCAAAACTCAGGTGGGCCATATAACGTAATTTAGAGCTTTTCAGGAAAAAAAATCATGGGATGGCCCACCTGAGTGTTGAATCTACCTGATTTGTGGGATCAAGCTAAAATAGGGGAGATGCACCTGATGTACGGTGTAGATTTCATGCGTGTTAATCCATTTTCCCAAAGTTAGAGAAAGTGACCCAGTAGAACCTGCGCCTGACACGCAAGCGTTACCCTAAAAATAATAAACAATTAAAAAAGGAAAAAAATAAAAAGAGAGAAACGCTGCGTTATCTGAGAGCACTATAAGTTATACTGCTCCTAGTTGCATTTAGACAATTGTCCATTTTAATCCAACGATCAAGGCCGTCCATTTTGTTCATTGCAGATTTCATAGGCTAATTCGAAAAAATCATATTGATTCAATGAATATTAATCATTTGATCAATGACCTTAAATATGAACGATCAGGATCGTTTACACAAAAAAGTCCAATCAATAATTTTGATTCATCTATTTATTAGGAAACCTCGTGGATTACTTATGATTCTACATAATTAAATTTTTAAAGAAAATTGTAACTGTCCCATCCATGGCTTAGAAAATGGACGGGTGTAAAACAAATTCCAAATCAATGATGGATTGGACCATCCGATCGGTGCATTTTTTTCTTGGTAGACTTTGAAATATATTACAAACTTAATGGACAGTTCAGATCAATTGATTGGATCTCTAAATGTCCTACTGGAACTAGAAGCACTATAACATTTCATACAGCGAAGAAATCATACACCCGCGAGTAGCGATCGCTGGGAAAATTTGAAGGTTTTTGACCGTTTCGTTTCGTAGTCGCTTTCCAGCCATCAAATGCTGCTCTGTACTCTCTCTCTCTCTCTCTCTCTCTCAGCTATATCAACACACACGCTTTCAGAAAATCTCCGTTAAAAGAATCAGAGCCGAAGAAGGAGAAGCTAAAGAGAAGGAAGAAATACATAGGAATTCCATTCCCTGGAATTGGAATTCTAAGTTCTGTTTCCACTATCATATTGCAGGTTCTTCACTCTCTCTCTCTCTCTCTCTCTCTCTCTCTCTCTCTCTCTCTCTCTCTCTCTGTTATATTTGTTCTTCATCTACGATTTCGGGAAATGGGTTTTTGGAATTACAGATCTGTTTGGCAAATGCGCTGAGAAAAAACTAGTTTTTTTTTTTTTTTTCCCAAAGTCCATCACCGATACAGGGTCGTAATTCCCCTGTATCCTGCTGTTTCGGGCGATACGTACCGGTATCGGAAGATAAGTCTGATTGCTTTTGCGTTAATGAGAAATGCTGTGAAATCTCATACCGTGTACACGGATTTTCAATTCCGACAAGTGAGTCTATGGACTCAGAATCCAGACCGTTGTTCTTTTGTGTCCCATATTGGATGGACGATTTACATAAGATCTCCTTGATATGATGAATTATACCTTTCTATTCATGGCCTAGTGATAGACGGTCAAGATGAGAAATACGAATTTATATAAGAAAATGACCCATGTTAGTGGCTGGAATGTTCCACTCTGGAAGAATTTCTGGGCATTATCAATCGACGGTGGGATTAACATATGAACGGTCTAGATTATGAATATACTGGATCTACTGGTGAGGATTGAGAACCCACATATGCTTCTCAAAATCTCGTTTATGCGTTTCAAGATACGGAGCTCTGCAGAAATAGGAATACTCTTACGTACATCGCGCAGATACCCACCGGGGATTCTCTCTCTGACTTTGAGTAAACGAGTTAAAGTTTATAAAATCCACCCCGTTCATCAGTTACATCACCCCCATTTATGTGGTCCACCCTATAAAATTAATCTGATTTAATGATCAAGTGGACCACCCAATAAAATTGTACCTAAAAACCTAAAATGCATGTGGTATGGACCAATTGAGTACTGGAATACCGTGATGTATATTCTCTTTTATGCCTATAAAGGACATCAAATTAATGGATTGGATGTGAAATAAACACCACGGTGGGCCCTAGGAAAAACTAATGTTGGGTGTCCGATACCAACATTTTATTATGGTGTGGCCTTCTTGAGTTGTGAACGATCATGATTTTTGGGTTCCAATGGTAATATGAGGTAATGTACCATATGGACGGGGTGGATCTCATTAAAATTTTACCCATGTTTCTCTCGGGTCGCGATGTACCTAACACGAATTACGCTTGCGCGGTTCTTTGAAATATTCTTTTGTCTATTTTGGAAACGTGCGTAAATCGCCCAGTAACGTGGGGACACGACTGTGTGTGCAAAAAATCCACACCGTCCATCAGGTGAGCCACCTGTTATTGATCATATAGATCAAGCCGATTCAAAAATCGGGTGGGCCACACACCAGAGACCATTGTAAAAAGAAAAAACAAGCCTAAGACCTACCTCTTCATGCGTTGTGGCCCACCTGAGTTTTTCAATAGTGCGTGATCAATAGCATACAAACACCACGGATCACATGCAACTAACGGTGAGAGTCAGCACGCTTGATGGACGGGGTGGATCTCACGCACGTTCCATTCACGTGGCACGCAATTAGCGGTGGGCACCGCTCCTGTACACGCTCACACGGTTTTACATTATTTTTTTAAAAAACAGGCTCACACACCGCCGAACACTCACGCCACGGTGGGATTCACCGTAGCCTACCGGCTCGTGAGAGCCTACCACCGGGGTTTACTGTATTTGAAAATTCATAGCTATTTGTGTTGTTGAAACTAGTTTAAGAGACATAATTTTAATTTTTTGAATAGCACGGTCATGTATATGATATATTCATTCCATCCATTTATTTTACTACAATATTTTGAAGCATGAGATAAAAATAAAAGCAAATACAACACTTAGGTAGCCTACAACAAGAGAACTAGTAGCCTCGCAAAGTTTTTAACATAAGTATCCGATTTGCTTTTTCATAAGGTGTGATTCACTCTAGTTTTAGATATAACTCATTTTTTTGCTCCGGATATAAATTCAAATGACATGATAGATGAACGGTGTCAATAAAATGCACCACAGTGGGCTATATATATATTTTGTAATGTTTTCGGTTTCTTTGTAAAAAAAAAAAATAATAATAAAAAAAAATAAAAAAAATAAAGGCCAAATCAGATACCTGGTAAATTCGAGGGTAAATGACTATTATTATTTTAACTGGTATTTACAAATGCACTGAAATACTTTGATACTCTGATACCATGGCATACCAGTTAATTAGAAATTGCACGCGTGGCATGCAAGTAAGTCAAAATAAAATGTCTAAACGATGGCGTCCATTTATTGGACGGTTAAAAATGAAAAATAAAATCCAAAGGTCCCATTTCAACAAACAGGTGTCGATAAATCAGAGGTTAGGATTGCTCACACAATCTTATCATTGGACTGTAGCTTGGAGAAAATGATTCTCGATACATGCCACGTATACAATTTCTGAGTGCCAGTGTATCAAGCATCATGCGCAGCCAGACTATAAAAAAGATCCCACTAAGCCAGTGCCACTTTTGCCGGTATATTTACTGCCCTTCTTCCTACTCTCTTAACAGATTTTCGCCGGAAAACCAGAAAACGAAATCCTCGCCGGCGAAGTCAGATTCCGGCAATGTCAGAACGCGTCCACCCCGCTGCCGACTCTCCTTCTCCGTCCGGAACCATCAACTCGTCGGAGAATTCCTCGTTCCTGCCAAAACCCCAACCCCCGCCGGGAACTTACGTCATTCAGGTCCCCAAAGACCAGATATACCGCATCCCCCCGCCGGAAAACGCCCGACGGTACAAAAACGGCCGGAAAATCCGACGGAACCGCTGCTGCTGCTGCCTCTGCTGGCTCCTCGCCGCCGTCGCCATCCTCCTCGTCGCCGTCGCTGCCGCCGTCGGCATCTTCTACCTCGTCGTTCGGCCGAAATCCCCTAAATACTCCGTCGAATCTCTCTCCGTCAGAGGCTTCAACCTCACTTCCTTTCAGACGAGTCTGACACTATCACCGGAGTTCGACGTTACCGTCAGAGCCGAGAATCCCAACAAGAAGATCGGGATTTACTACGTGGACGGGAGCTCGGCCACCGTCTCTTATGCTGACGTGGCGCTTTGTAACGGCGCCTTGCCGACGTTTTATCAGGGGAGCAGGAACGTGACGGTCTTCCAAACGGCGTTAACGGGGGAGGTGATCCGTTTGTCTGGTTCGCTTGCCGACTCGTTAACGGCGCAGCAGAGAAAGGGGGAGATTCCGTTAGGGTTGGATCTGAGGGTCCCCGTTAAGATCAAGGTCGGCGCCGTTAAGACGTGGAAGATTACCGTTAAGGTACGGTGCGATTTGACGGTGGATAAGCTAGCGGAGGGTTCGAAGATCGTTTCCAGTAGTTGTAAGGTGAAGGTAAATCTGTGACGGTCGTTTAAACGGGTGTTGGATTCCGTTTTCCCTTTTAGATTTTATTTTATTTTACATTTTATATATACAAAGGAATACATTGTTATTTAAGGGTGGGGATTAATTACACGTGTCGAAGGCCGCATCGTTGTACGTGTACCGTTCAATCTTAATGGACAGGCATGAACAGGTCGTGGGCGGACGTGACTTAGCTACGACGGAACCAACAATGTGGGTGGGACCATGACCGTGGGTCCCACCTTGGTACATGCGTTGTATATCTACACCGTTCATCCGTTTTTCCATATCATTTTATAGCATGGTTCCAAAAAGGAAGAAGATCCGAATCTCATGTGGACCACACTACAAGAAACGGAGGTCATTGAACGCCCACCGTTAAAAACGTCCTATGGTCCACCATAATGTTGATATGGTCACGTAAACAGTTTATGATAGATTTGGATGAAGGGAAAATATAAATATAAACTCGATCCAAACTTTTGTGCCCTCCAATAAGTTTTTTAATAGTCATTCACAACTGATTTCTGTGGTGTGGTCCACCTTAGATTTAGTCTTCTTATTTTTTGGACCGTGTTAAAAACGATACGATGAAACAGATAAACGGCATGGATATACAATGCAGATCTACTACATTTTTTGGACCATACTGAAAATGATCTCCTATAGTCAGGGTTTAACCCATGGAAGTAGATTGTAGATTGTGTAATGAGTAACTTAGTGCGCTAAGTGTACTAAGTAAACTCAACTGTCATTCATGCATTTTATCCCCTCCATCCATCTATTAACAGATAATTTTAGTGCTTCATCTATAAAAATGGAGGGTATTCAATCCTCTTGTGAAGCATACCATCAAAAACCGTGTGAATTGAACATCTTCCGATGAAAAATTAATGGGGGCTAAAGAAGTTTCAGATCAAGCTGGTGTTTGTTTTTTCCCTTCATTCATCTCCGTCTAATCTTATGAGCAGGTTTGATGACAAATAAACATGACTGAGGCCTTAGAAAGTTTTCAATAGTGGAAATCAATATTTCTACTTTTTTCTGTGGTGTAGTCCACTTGAACTTTGTATATGTATCAGTTTTGAGTTCAATGCCTATAATGATCTGAAAAATGAACGGACGGCATGGATAAACCACATGCATTTATGGTGGGCCCAACAGAGTTTACTCAGTGTGATAAGAGCGTACTAAGTAACTAACTCAGTGAGCAATCCGATTTCTCAAGGGATATTGCTGGTTTGGGTCACAGCATGTTGATTCCATCATGCGCCTAAAATCAAGGGATGTGGCCCGACCTTGGCAAGCCCACCAAGATATAAGTTTAAGACATGGGCACAGAAATAATTAGATTGGAAGGCCTAAGTCCTCACTCATGCCTTGATGGCAGACTTGCAGGAGGTTCAACATGAGCTTTGGTGGTAGACTCTCAAGAATTTCAACACCTGGTCAAGGGTTTGGAGTATCCATGGGTGGTGAAATCCTACTGCAGCGTGAGTGTGTGGGGGTGTGTGTAAAAAAATTATTTCCAAAGGTCAAATGCATGTGAGTGCGTGATGAAAAATAAAGAAGAGAAAAGGAACAAAAAATCCAAAGGTCAAATGCACCCGAATAAAGGAAATAGTGTAGATAATGACACTCACAGTTGAAACCTTTCCTAGGCTCACCATGATATTGGTTTGCTATCAAACTTGTTAATTAAGCCAATATTGATTTTGCTATCAAACTTGTTAACGAAGCCACATATGCCTAGGTGAAGAGGAAACATAAATATAATGAGGAATAGGTATGGGAATGTGAAGAGAAACACCATCTCCTCTACATGATACGAATTTTGAATGCACAAAGTGTAATAACCATCGAATCCACAAAAAAAAAAAAAAAAAAAACTTAAAATATTTTATTAAAATTTATTTCTAAAATGAAATTATAATACTTTAAATAGTAAAAAGCAAATCCTAATTAATAGTCTTAATTTGTCTAAATTAAAAATTACTTGGAATTCAACAAAATAAAAAAAAATTACTTAAAATAGTAAAATATACTAAAAATATAAAAATTATAATTTAATTATGCATGATGATTCCTAATATAATTATAGGCAATTCCTAAGAAGACACCGTATACTAAAACTTACAAAAAAAATAGAAAGTTTTTCGAAAACTACGAAATGGAGGATGCAACCTACTATACTTGTCGGGTTCACTCCGGATGGAGTGTTAAAGTAAAAAGTCATATGTTGTGTGTCCCGTAATGATACCTAAATCAAAAGATACGACTAATTTATGGTTTACATTTTGAACAACAATTTCTCCTTATCTAAATTAAATTTATTTGATTTGAACTCGCATGCAACCTAGTTACGTCATGCCCTATGTAAGACTAGGCTCAAATTTGACTGAATACGTTCGCTTTCACTCAAACTTCTTCTTATCCAATTGTGCTAAGAATAGGTTTGCAGCCCGCTCTACATCAAAATATAAGCATAATTTAAAACTTCTCCGGCTCCCAATAAATTTTAGGGTGCATGCCCTAAAATTATATGGAAAAAAAATAATACACGCAATCCACTTCCAAATCATGACTGGTGGGAAAAAGTCAGGGATAATCCTGACCATGCAGCTTGAAATAGTCGTAATGCTATAGTCAAGAAAGATCAAGTCATGGACCTTAAATGATATCAACACAACTATCTTAACCATCATTCATAAATCTCAACCATCCATTTAATGGTCATTAATTGAATGATCAGGATCATTCAATAATTTTCATTGTATTATCTGAACCATTGATATTATTGTATGTGGACTTTTTATGGAGTCTTCTATTCTTTCATCTTGATAGTCACCAATTGAATGGTCAAGATCATCTATTCGATTTGGTGATATACTTGAGTTGTTACAGGCACCCGTATCTTGCTTGAATGGAGCTCTTTCGACCTTGATATTGCAGGATTTGATTGGACGGTCAGAGAAGTTAGCTATCTTGATAGAGATATGCAATCCAATCAAATTCTAATAAATTATATATATATCTATATATAATATATATTATATTATATATATTATATATATATATATATCAATTAAAGAAAGTCTTAAGTCAACGTTCCATGATAGAAAATAAAAATAAAAAAATTTCCAAATTTCACCTAATTTATGCATGCGGGGCCATAATTGTTTAATCCAAACCATTGATCTGATGACTGAAATCATGGATGGACAATTCCCATGTAATCTTTTCAATTGGTCTCTCTAATCCATCCATTATTAGCATGCAAATACATGGTTAAAAAGAAATGCAACATCAATCTACATTGGGGTCCTTACTCTTCCCCCTGTGGTAGACTCGCAGGAGTGTCAACACCTGGTCAAGGGTTTGAGTACCCATAGGTGGTGAAATTCCACTACTGTGTGAGTGTGGGGGTGGTGGTATGTAAAAAAAAAAAAAAAAAAAAAAAAAACATCAATCTGCATTCATTGAAGAAAAGTAAAAAGGTTATATGGTCAGGATCTTCCAATCTGGGAGACGTTTTGGACAGGGTCCATACAATGATACAAGACGATGGGTCCCTCACATCAATGGCTTGGATAATCCGTTAAATCGGCCCATGTGTATAAACTTAGTCTACCGTAGGGAGGTTCCCGTTTTGAACCGTTGAATAGGGCAAGGATGAAGATTGCCTGTGACTGTGTGAGGCCCACGGAGATGTCCTGGCAAATCCATTCCGTCCATATGTTTTGAAAGACCACGAAAGACCAGGATTCTGAAAACCAGGCAGATCCAAAACTCATGTGGGTCATACCACATGAAACAGTGGGGATTGAATGCCTGGAGGTGACAGAAGTTTTGTATCAGAATGATAATTGTTCCTACAGTTTATTTGAGTGATAATAACCCTATGAACGGTTTGGATGGTATATAAACATCATTGTCAGCTCTAAGAAAGTTTCAATCCCCCTATTTCGTTTGTGTGGGGCTGGAGAATTATAAAAACTCTTACCGGATAAGAAGGCATTCGGTGCGTTCAAAATCGACAGAGCATAAGAAGACATAAGGAGAAGGATTCCTAATCAAAACAAGAAAAACAGCAACATAACCTTGTTATTGAGTCCTTCGGGACCATTATCCTTAGTTTTTAGAAGTGGTTCAATCTATCCTTGTGATCATGTTGGACCGACTTAGATGTTATTATAGTTGTAATTTCATTATGTCTGAGCCTGCACACCAGACCTTAGCTCAAGGAATCATCCACCTGTGCTCATACTCTGGTTGACAGTAGATTATAACTTTTGGCGTTACTCAATTCTTACTCATCAGTGCATTGCTCCACAAAGCACCCCCTGATCCTGACTTTAGTTGTAAGTTAATTTCTGATTTTTGTATTCGTTATCATCTTTTGCATCCATTTTTCTACATATTTCTACTCAACCACACAGTTGCGGCACCTATAAAAGTCTTTGGTTTCTCAATGCAAAAAGAATTTATTGGAAGAATATCTCAAATTTCCGCAAATCACCTGATATGGCACTCGATAGTTGTTTCAATAAACGGCAGGTTATGTTTTCGACCGAATACCGCTCTATCTCGACTCTAAGGGTTAGTGATTTTGGTTTAAATCGGGTTCTGGCACACTCGCAATCCTCACGCGTATATCACGTAGCCGAATTCCAAACAGACAAAAGTGAACCATACGTAGAGAGAAGATTTTGGGTCCTTGCTCTTGCATCGGTGGTAGACTCTTAGGAGTTTTAAACACCTGGTCAAGGGTTCGAGTACCCATAGGTGGTGAAATTCCACTATGGTGTGAGTGTGTGAAGGTGTGTGTGCATGTGTTAAAATTTAAAAAAAAAATAAAAAGAAAAAAGGAAAAAAAAGAAGAAGAAAAGATAGAAAGATAATCTTCTTAAAAGCTGATTCATTAATGAGAGATTGTATTTCCTAGTTCTCTCCTTATAGTGAATGACAAAGCTCTGTGTTGTTATTACACTCACATAAGCACATTGTTGAACTTTATAAATTGGAGATCGAAGCCATACAGGATGTGTGCTCCACATGAATTATACCTTTTCCTGTCCACGTTGGTCAATGTTTTTAAATGGGTCACATGACTCCATTTAATACCGCAATGTTTATTTTCCATCAAGCCGTTGATAATGGGACACACAAACTTAGATGGAGGAAAAACACAAATATCAGCTTAATTCAAAACTTTCTTTTCCTATGATAAGTTTTTAATGGTCAAATCTGTTTTTTCCTATGATGTGTCCAATTCATATCTGTTTCATTCTTAGACCCATGCCCTCAAATGAGCCCAGTGCATACATAGCAGTGGGCCTCATAGTTAGGGAGCCACCAGAACATAGCTTCAGTGGATTCCTAATTGTGGGGCCCGCCGTAATGTATGTTACTTACCTCCATATGGTCCATTTATTATGACAGCTCATTTTAAGATATGATCTAATGTAAATTCAAATCTCAAGTGGACTACACTACACAAAAAAAAATAATGAAGGAATACTCGTCATTAAAAACTTCTTGAGGCCACATAAATGTTTATTTGCCATCCAACCTGTTAATAAGGTCACAAAGATTTGGACCAATACTTATGTGTCCCACAAAAAGTTTTTAATAGTCAATCACAATGGTTTCTTTTGGTGTGGTCTACCTGAGATTTAGATATGCTTCATTTTTGGATCATGCCCTAAAATGAGGTGTCAAAAATAATGGAGGGGCGTGGATGTAAGTCACATACATTATGGTGGGGCCCACAGTCAGGGATTAAGAGATTATTGGCTGTACTGCATAAGCTAAAGTGAAGTCGGGTGGGTCCCACCTTCAACATGCCCTCTGTCCAAATCCAGAGCATGTTTGTCATCTCTTATCTAAGACAATAAGAGCCAGGAAATCAAGACTTTATTTTAGGCGTCAATTAGGCCATACATCACGGTGGCCCCACAAAAGCCCTAGTACGTTGGGGGGAGGTGTTTACTGTAGCGTGGTCCACTAGAGCTTTGGATCTGCCTCGTTTTTGGGCTCTTGCCCTAAAATGAGCTTACAAAATGGATGGATGGCTCGGATAAAACTTGTACATCACAGTGGGGCCCACATAGCTTTTACACCATCCAGTGGGTGGTGTGGGTCATACGGGAGTGGATTAGGTGCGGTTCTGGACACACCTAAGACTGTGCGATCCTTACTGTGGAGCCCACTTTGATATATATATATATATATATATATATATATATATATATATATATATATTATATATATATATATATATATAATATATATATATATTATATATATATGCGCGCGCACCACACACACACCCCATATATCCGTTTTTTCCATACCATACAAAATGAAACGGTTTAGATATAAACACATGTGTGTTATTCTCATTAATTTCAAATGAATGTGGGTATTATCCATTCAATGTACCACTGTATTACTAACAAACATGCATTAATCTTATCCCATGGCAACGGGGCCAATTCCTGACCTGGGTAACAATTATGTCTACCGAAACATACCATGTTTGGGTGGTGGGATTGAAGAGATCAGGTGGGATCAGGTGGGATAGGATTCATCTAGTCCTATGCCAATTCCACTCCATGTTTAGGAAGAATGGAAAAGCTTAGAATTACATTAAATGGAATTGCATTGGGTCCGTCTCAATATCACTCAATGTTAGCAAGTTGTGTAGGTCCCACCATGATGTGCGGGCTATATCCACACCGTCCACCCATTTATCAAGATTATTTTAGAGCATAAGCCAAAAAATCAGGTAAATCTAAAGCTCAAGTGGACCCCATCATAGAAAGTAACCAGGATTGAATACTTACCGCTAAAAACTTTTTTGGGGCCACACAAGTTTTGGATCTACCTCATTTTTAGGTCCATGCTATAAAACGAGGTTATAAAACAAATGAGCGGTTTAGATATAACACGTGTTATTCTCAGTAATTTTAAATGATGGCGGGTATATTCATTCAATGTACCACCTTATTAGCAACAAAGCATGCCATTAATCTTATCCTAATCCCACCTAATACCTTCTAATCCCACTGCCCAAACAGGCCATTATGGCCTGTTTGGCCGGGCAAATCTCATAGTATTAGGAGGGATGGGATCAATTTAAGGTAATGATGGTGGTGTCAGTGGATTGTCTTAAGATCTATATTAGATTGCTTATATCCCCGACAAGTTCACTGGTTCTGTTTGGCACACCCTACATATCCTGGATTTTACTTTCCAATCCATCCAACCAAGAGATAGGATCATTTTTAAGGTAATGATGATGATGTTGTCTTAAGATCCATGGGATTGCTGATATCCCGGGACAAGTTCACTGGATGTGTTTGGCTCGTCATGCCAATCCTAGGATATTGCCGATCCCATCCCTCCTAATACCGTGGGATCTGCCTGGCCAAACAGGCCCTTAGGGAATCAGCCCATAATCAAAACAGATCCACATGTCAGGTGGACCATACCGTAGGAAATGGTGGTGACTGACCATTAAAAAATTCTTGTGGGCCAAAAAATTCTGAATCAAGGTGATATATATATATTTTTCCATTCATCCAATTTTTTTGACCTTATTAACAGGTTGGATGGAAAATAAACATTATTGAAACATTACGGTGGGTCCTAGGAAGCTCTTAATGTTGGACCGTTCAATCACCACTGTTTCCTATGGTATGGTCTACCGGAGATTTGGATCTAATTAATTTTTTGTTACATGCAGTAAAATGATCTATAAAAACTTATGGACGGAATGGATACAGGATAAATACATCAAGGTGGGCCCTACAGTAAGGGCCGTACCGTCTTGGGCGAGGCCGGGGCCGCACCTAATCGGATCCCCCCGTCAAACCTCGACCTTCCCCCATTGCTTTGCGCGAATATTGCAATGCGAAACCTCGGGACTCCAACACTTGACTGATCCAGACCGTTTATTCGATATATCTGGCTCACATTACAATGATCCAAACCGTTTATAGAATTTATCTCACCTTTTATTTTATAAAAAAGAAAAAATGAAAATTTTCATCAATATTATATAATCCTCTTAAAAATTTGCTCTTTTGGTTTGAAAATTGACAGTCTATTATAAGTGTTGATGAATCCAATTTAGGGACATTTTTTGGAATCTACCATTAATGGTAAGAAATATTAAATGTACGGTTCAGATCATTTAAAAAAATCCAACATGAATGGATAAAGTCCCGACGTATTATATATTATAATAAGTAAGAATGTATTCAAGAAAACGTCTTTTCCAAAACCTGTTTCATCTTGTTGGAAAAAATGATAGATACAGCGGCTGTATTGTAAGTTACAATACAGCTATTTTTTTCCCACCAATAGAAAATCTATCTAAATATAAAGTCCATGGATAAGGTGGGCCACTCCATGATTATCACTTCATAAGAAAATGAGAGTATCAAAATCATTGAGTGGGAAACACCAGTACATTGAGACATACCATTGGTTGTCCATTGATTCCGACGATGTATCCCAACCAATAAATTAATCAGTCTTATTTTCATAAAAATCACTATCATTATGTGGCCCACTCTTTTAACGGATCGGATATTATATATAAGGTCATTTTAATGGAAAAAAAGCGCTGTATCATAAGTTTTGGTACAGCTGCTGTATGTAATGATTTCACTTTACAAAATTCTCCCCCAAAACCCCTTCCGGCCTTGCATTTTCTTCTGCAAAACCTCTGTTCGTTTCTCTGCTTCTCCTTGAAAATACCCTACGATTTTATCAAATTTCCCAAAATGCCATTCTACTCGGTTCTCTTCGATGCAATCACAGCATACACGGGCCTCTCCCCGACCGCGTTCTTCACCATCCTCGCCCTCATGATCGGGGCCTACCGCATCGTGTGCGGGTTCTTCGTGGGGCCCGACGAGCTCGCGACGGACGGTAAGCGGTCCGTCGCGGCGGTGGGAGAGGTGGAGCCGTGGATCACACCATCCGAACCCGTCCAGATGGGAGATGTCACGGAAGAGGAGCTGAGAGCTTTCAACGGCTCGGATCCCAAGAAGCCTTTGTTGATGTCTATCAAGGGACAGATCTACGACGTCTCCATGTCGAGGTATTGGGTTTTTTTTTTCGTAATTTTATTTCGATTCGAGGGTTTATATTGTTGGAAGCTTATTAATATTAGAGTTCGTTTTGCGTCCGTCGCGACTCACCATCCAGCGTGTGTCGCTGCCTGCCGAGAGGCCCACGTCTGAGATTTTCCGATGATTTGAACCGTTCATATTTATTTTAGTAGCGTAGATAAGATGTGGTCCCATAGTCAAGCTTCAGTTATAATACTAACGTTTGATTTTTAGAGTTGAATATAGGCCGTTGAAAATTTCATTTCATTGTTCTAAATTTATCTACAGATATTGATGGTCATAATCATCTGTTCAGTGTAATTTTCCTGTGGTGGATTGGTTGCATGACATGGACGGTCCGATTATCGGACCATACAGCATGTGGGTCCCAGTGGGTGGCGAACCGATGTCGTGGCGGAGGCAAAACAAAACTCATGAATGTTGTTATTATATGTAGAATGTCTTGTATGCCAAGCGCGTCATGTGTGTGGGGCCATCCTAGCTATGTTGGAGGGTCCCACCATGAGGATCATGCTGGTCCACTTATCAGGTGGGCCATGTTTTTGAACGGAACTGGTAACTTTACGAGGTAGAGATGGTCTCTTTGGAGTCGCCGCTAGTCAATTAATGGTGTATTTCAAGGATGGCTAGAATCCTTGTTAAGAGAATTATATATTCCCAAAATGTCAAGGGGTGTAATCTAGGGGTGTCAATGGGCTGGGTTAGGGCTGGGCCAAGATCTGTCAAAGCCCGCACATCCCAAACCCAGCCCGAGAGAGAGAGAGAGAGAGAGAGAGAGAGAGAGAGAGAGAGAGAGAGAGAGAGAGAGAGAGAGAGAGAGAGAGAGAGAGAGGCCACGTTGACGGGCTTTTGGACATCTATTCTAAGACTAGACCAATTTCAAAACAAACTTGAATTTTAAGCCCAAGCTTGGCCCCGGGTCTGATTATCCAGCCCGAGGTGGGCTAGGCCTGGAAGCCCAATGAGCCAACTTGGCCCATTGACACCCTATGTAAATCTCTCCACCTTTGGTGAGTTGACTCTAATATGGCCTTTGTTAGAGTGTGAAGTCCTCATTTATGGAGAAGGGGTTAGGGGCCATTGTAATTACCATTATGATATGGGTGGATGTTATGGCCATTTAAAAAAAATTGTATTTACAAGCCAATTTTTTCCATAAGTGAAGTAACACGTAACGGTTCCCCCCATTACCATTACATAACGGTTGTAGCGGCTGTTACTTAACTATTTTGAATACCTTGCCTCCACCCCCATGTAATGTGTGATATCTATTTAGGAGAATTGAAGATTTGGAATTGGAGTTAATGTAAAATGGTAAAATTGGCTTAAAAGAATATTCAATCATTTGATTGTCGTCCTCTGAGGTTGGGTTGGGTTGGGATTTTTGGCGAAGATTTGGGTTGGGTTGTAGTCGCTTGGCCGTTTTTAACGGAGAAGAGTCGTTCGACTCTCTCTCTCTCTCTCTCTCTCTCTCTCTCTCAAGTTAGGGAGTGAATTAGCTATTACACATGTAACAACTTAGTGGGTGTTACCCTATCCTGGTGCAACTCAGTTACACCAAAGATGGTGCGACCCTTATTTTTGGGTCCACCTTGATATATGTATTGCATATCCATTCCATCCATCCATTTGGAGAGATCATTTTATGTCATGAGACAAAGAATGAGTCATATCCAAAGCTCAAGTAGACCTCACCATAGAAAACAATGGGGATTGAACACCTACCATTAAAAACTTCGTGGGAGCCACAAAAGTTTTCGATCAAGCTGATGTTTGTGTTTTCCCTTCATCCATATCTATCTAAATTTATGAACAAGTTGGATCTCAAATAAACATCATGGTACCCTCCCCAGAAATGGTTTCAAGTTTCAAGGGTGGGCATCACTGCTCCCACTGTTTTCTGTAGTGGGGTCCACTTGAGCTTTGGATCGGCGTCATTCTTTCGCTCATGCTTTAAAATGATTTTTTCAGATGTTGTATCTAATAATTCCACTTTGTGGAAGGAATGGGGTTTGGTGGGAGAATTTTGGAAAGTGAAATTATTAAATACAACATCTGGAGAGATCATCTTAGGGTATGAGCCAAAGAATGAGGCTGATCCAAAGCTCAAGTGAACCCCACCACAGAAAATAGTGGGGACAATAATGCCTACTGTTGAAACTTGAAACCATTTCTGGGGTCCAACCATGATGTTTATTTGAGATCCAACCTGTTCATAAGTTCAAATAGATATGGACAAAAGGAAAACACAAATATCAACTTGATCGAAAACTTTTGTGGCCCCCACGAAGTTTTTAGGGGTCCTTTGGATTGTGGTAAATGGTTTGAGTTGTAAATGATTTACTAGTAAATGGTTCAAGACAATCATTTACTAGTAAATGATTTACAGCCTGTCTTTTTGGCTTTAACTTGTAAATGATTTACTAGTAAATGGTTCAAGACAATCATTTACTAGTAAATGATTTACTAGTAAATCATTTACCGTGTTGTAAATGATTTACTAGTAAATGGTTCAAGACAATCATTTACTAGTAAATCATTTACCGTGTTTGGATAGCTTGTAAATGGTTTATATCCTGTAATTGTGTATTCACTCCTGAGATAGTTTAGTGAAGTAATTCATTAAAAAACATTCAAATGCCATATAAGAGTGAATTTTAAAGTGGATCATTGGGTTAAGCCCGTCTCACTAAAGCTTAGGGTTGGTCTTCACATAAAACCAAGTAGTATGTGAGCCATAAAAGTGAGCCCACAAATTCAAATGCTCTTTTATAAGGCCAGTAGCAAGATCTGATGCTGTTGGCGGAGAGAGAGAGAGAGAGAGAGAGAGAGAGAGAGAGAGAAGAGAGAGAGAGTGATGCAGGACAACTAACCACTTGCTCTAAAAGCTCTAAGTCATAGAACGTGGTGAATCAATCCCTTTATCCCATAGCCCAGGTTAGGCCCTTGGCCGAACCCCTCTTGGGGGCCCCACATGAGACCCGCCTAACATGGGCTGCCTACCCTGAGTGTGCCCCCGCTTCACACAGGTCATCCCACTAGAGCCCAATGTGATAATGCTCCTGCATTAGAGAGAGAGAGAGAGAGAGAGAGAGAGAGAGAGAGAGAGAGAGAGAGAGAGAGAGAGAGGTGCATATCTCCCAGGATTCAGAAAAAGAGTCGTAGGAGGATTCTTGCTGGTAAATCATTTGCTAGCAAATGAAATCCCAGCTTTTTGCTAGCAAATGAAATGGGGGAAAAGGTGGTAAATCATTTACATCTAGTAAATGATTTACAAGCATTTTAGGGCATCCTTTAGGGCATCCAAAACCAAGTTGTAAATGATTTACAACTTGCCTCATTTATAGAGCTGTACACGAGTCGAACCGACTCGAGCTTGGCATAGCTCGACTTGGCTTGGCCAACCCCAGCTCAAACTTGGCTTGCCTCGATCCTCGAGCCCAATTGTCCAGCTTGCCCAGTTTGGTCATCAGCTCGGGCCAACTCAAGCTTTTGAGCCGAGTTCAAGTTTGTGCTTTTGACCCGGGCAAGGAGAGAGAGAGAGAGAGAGAGAGAGAGAGAGGAGAGAGTACCAGAGGGCTTGGGCTCGGTGTTCGCCGGATCGTTGGGATTGGCCGAAACTTCAAACAGAGCGAGGGAGAGATAAATGGGTGTGGTGGTGGGTTAGGGTCCGACCGCTAGCCGGGTGCTGTAGAGAGAGGAGAAAGCGGGGTGGGTTTTGGACAGGCACTGGATAGAGAGGAGAAAGGGGGAGGGGGTTGTTTTTTGAAATTAGGGTTATATACGACCGACCGGGTATTTATACCCAGTCAAACAAGTCGAACGAGTTGGGTTTGAGCCAAGGACCAAGCCGAGTCGAACTCGGTCTGGCTCGGACTTGGCTCAAATTTTTTCGAGCTCCCAAAAATTAGCTTGACGTGCCCCAAACCCAATTTCAAGCAGAGTCGAGTCGAGCTTTATCGAACCAAGTCGAGCGAGTTAATCGAGCTGACTCGGTTCGTGTACAACTCTACTCATTTACCACCAGCCAAATGACCACTTAATGGTAGGCATTCAATCCCCACTATTTTCTATGGTAGGGTCCATTTGAGCTTTGGATACGACTTATTCTTTGTCTCATGACCTAAAATGATCTCTCTAAATGGATGGACGGAATCGATATACAATACATACATCAAGGTGGGCCCCACCGTAAGGGCTGCACCATCTTTGGTGTGGTCAAGTCGCACCGAATCCACTCTCCCTTAAGTTAAGGGGTGCAGATTAGATGTTACCTAGGTAATAGCTTAGTGGGTGTTACCCTTACTGTAGGGCCACCTTGATGATATGTTGTATATCCACTCCGTCCATTTGTTTTTCTAGCCCATTTTAGGATGTGGTCCCAAACATTAAGCACATCCAAATCTCAGGTGGACCACACCACATGAAACAGTGATGATTGAACGCTCACTATTAAAAACTTTCCAATGCCCAATGTAAGAAGATTCGTAATGTTTATTTATCGTCCAACTCGTTGATAAGGTCAACCATAACTAGATGAAGGGAAAATACAAAGATTAGTTTGACCTAAAACTTTTGTTGCCTACAAAATGCTTTTAATGGTCATTCATCACTTTTTCTAGTGGTATGGTCCACCCGAGATTTGGATCTGCGTAAGTTTTGGCATACCGTCCTTAAATGATATGAAAAAATGGATGGGTGGTGTGGATATGAAACACATTCATCAAGATGCGCCCCACACGGTAAGGGTAACATGCACTACGCTGTTACCCGCATAATAGCTAATCCGCTCCCTACCTTGAGAGAGAGAGAGAGAGAGAGAGAGAGAGAGAGAGAGAGAGAGAGAGAGAGAGAGAGAGAGAGAGAGACGAAATACTCTTTTCCGTTAAAGACAACTGCACGACCACAACCCAACCCAAATCTTCGCTGGAAATCCGAACACAAAATCCCCAAAAATCTCTCACAAAATTCCTTTTTTGGCAAATCCCAACCCAAATCCCCATAATCCTCCGCGGAAATTTGGTTTCCTTCCAAAACAATTATCTTCGAAGAAAAAAAGGGGGTTTTGGGGTTTTTCTTACATGATCCGGTGATATTGGCCGTGGCCCACCAAATCTAGTCGAAAAGCCACTCCCTCAGACAGATCACAAATGTTTGTGTGTATGGAATTTTTGGATAGGAAGAGATGTTGCATGATGTTGCTGTGCGACTATTTTATCGACATCACGGGGTAGTTGGCTACAGTGATTCGTGGTAGGTGGCTACAGTCCTGCGCGATATTGTCAATATTGACGATATCATGTATCAAATCAAGTGAAAATCTGCAATATCAGGCATTATTGTGCGATGTGTCATCAATATCTCATGATATTTTGCGATATCGTGCGATATATTGCACGATACACAGGAGTCTTGGCAAAATTTCAATATTTTTTGTATTTCTGGGTGGTTTGACCTGCCAATACTGCTAATATCAGCTGATAGTATTGATATTGTGAACACTGGTTATTATTTCTTCTCTCTGAATTGTTGCAGAAATTTGTCTAAGAGTTAAAAGTGTTTTGTTCTTATAGGTTCCAGGATTTAGAATTTTCAAGGGGCCAAACTGTTATTATTACCTTCTTCTCTGAATTGTTGCAGAATTTTGTCTAAGAGTTAAAAGTGTTTTGTTCTTATAGGTTCCAGGATTTAGAATTTTCAAGGGGCCAAACTGTTTCTTGCATGAAAATCAGCATGCGTTTCTCTTGGTTTTTCGATTGGATCTTAGTGCTTGAGTTTTGGATTTTAGTGATCTATTGTTTGTTGGAAAGCTGATTAAATGGGCTATAACTAATGGTTTGGGTTTGAAATTCCTAGAGTTTAGGAAGATATAGGGTCTGCGAGTTAAGGAATAAGAAAACTCTCGGTGCTGCTATTGTCAACTAATTTCTGCGCACTTTCCTGTCGTTTGCAGAAGTTGGTGCTCAGAAATCGGATTCAGCCAAAATTAGGCCCATTGGAGAGCCGACTTGAAAGTCTTCCAAAATTGATGTCTAGATCAAGGAAATCGGGCATGGATTAATATCAAGTAGAGTTGGCTATGATTTTAAGGCATTCTCTTCTTGGTTGGTTAGGGTGACCAAATCCATTTTTCGATGGACAACTGGTTTGGTGAGATAGTATTTTTGTGTGTTTTTTGGGTGGCTATATGTGGGAATCTTTGGGCATTCGTTATCATGGGTGTTGTTTTTTTGGATTATTTTTCTTAATTTGGATAGTTGGGTTTATGTGTTTTTTGGATTCTTCTATGTAATGTGGGTTTGTTGAGCTTATATTTGTGTGTAGATACCATAGGGCAATAAAGATTGAAGTAAAAAAGAGTGAGTTTTGGGAGAAAGTATTCTCTTGTAGATGGAGAAAAACCTACAAAAGCAACCCTTGATTTTTGGGTGTAAATTTGTTCATTTTTTGTGCATTTTTTGGGTGCCGATTTGTGGAGTTTCTTGGGCATCCGCCATTGCCATTGTTGTCCCCATTATCATGACCATCTTCTTTTTCTCAAATATGAATTTTTGCTATTTCTTCTCAATTTTGGATATTTCACCATGGATTTGGACATCCATTGTCATCATTGTCATTGACATCATCATCTTCCTCTTTTTCTTCTAAAATTGTAATAATAATAATAATACTAATAATAACCGGAAAAAAGGTCCGAGTTGAGGGACACCTGGTTTCCTAACTACTAACCAGGTTCATGACTGGGCTAGGTTTGTTCCGGCGAGTCTCAAGTTGATCCACTTGGTTTACAAACTATGATTATGGTATTTGAAATGCCTGAGAATGCATGTGATATTTCTGTATGAGAAATAGATGGAAAATTGAAGTTTACCCACTTGCAGTAACATGGAAATGAGCTTAGTGTTGAGGAGGATAAGCGAAATTGATAGGAGAAGAGGGGTAAGTGCCTTGGGAAGGTGGAACGAATGTCTAATTCACTTCCTTTCAAATCTCTTTATTGGTTAATGTGTACTAAGGGCATGGCAAAACCCGATAGGTCAAGTTTCACCGGAGATTTGTGGGGCCCGCCATGATGTATGGGTATCATCAAACCGTCCATTGGATGCGTCCCTAATTTTAGGCTCAAAACCCAATATCTGGCATGATTTATAACTCTGCCACATAAAAGGAAAATTTGGGTACATCCCTTCAATTTTACTTATCTTTTCAACCGTTTGGCTCATTTCTTTGCTACTACAAGAAGCTAAACTTTGATTTCCTTTCTATTTCTCATACATAAATATCACATGAGTTCTTAGGCATGTCAAATACCTACTTATAACTTGCAAACACAATGGGTCAACTTGGAGTGGTCATGGGCATGGTTATTGGTTCAGAAAAACCAGGTTGTCCTTAGCTTAGACCTAGTTTTCAGAGTTGACTTAGAATGCTATTGAATCAACATGATTTCATTGAGTCGGCCATGTTATAAAATTTTAGAAGAAAAAAGGAGGAAGAAGACGACGATGTTAATGACGGCAATGGACACACACATTCATGCCTCAAAATCAGATTTGAGAAGAAGAAAATAATTTCTCCCAAAACTCATACTCTCTCTCTCTCTCTCTCTCTCTCTCTCTCTCTCATTTAATAACAATCTTCATTGCCATACGTCATCTAGAAAGATAAATGTAGAAAAAAAGCTCAATTATCCCAAATTAAGACACATCTCTCCATTCATTTTATTCACTTATGCTTATCTCTAATTTATTAAGATCTCCTAAGTATTAATTTGTTTTATTAAAGAACCTCCAAGTTTTTTTTTTTTTTTAATATCCTATTAAATATCTCTTTAGGCTCATAACTTGAAATAGAAAACCATTAATGGCTTAATATCCCTTTAAAGATACTTTCAAATTTTTACTAAATAAAGACCTAAAGGAATTAAGCTAGACCCCCACGTAGGATATGCATCTCTTAAAAATCTCAAAGTATAACTGAAAATGTGGGGATTGGATGGGCCACAGGGCTAAAAAGTTGGGCTTTTGAGGCACACATCTTCATCGCATGCTTCTTACGATCATTCATGCTTACATTGTGATTTTCAAGCTTTTAATTGGGCAGACAACTGAGAATTTAGTGATTAGTTCATGATGGTTTTTGAGTTTTGGTGAATTTGTGATCTAGACTTTGGATATTCTGAAGGTATATGAACTTCTATAGTGTTTGTTGGGGGGAAATGCTTATGATGTGCAATTTTAGGCAATGGTACTAGCAGGTTCCCATGGTTTTAGGACTGGGATGAGTTTGGTACCAAACTCATCCAAGTCGATTGGGATTCAGTACTACCCCATCTAGGTTGATGCCATGAGTCACTACTAACTCAACCGAGTCGCAACTTGATTTGATGCTTATGGTGTGCAATTTTAGTGATACAGGACAATTAACCACTTGCTCTAAAAGCTCAATTGGTAGAGCATGGCGAATTAATCCCTTTATCTCATAGCCCAGGCTCCGCATCCCATGGGTTAGGAGCCGAAACCCCCTTGTGGGCCCCACTCCACATGGGTTCCGCTTCACACGAGCCACTTGCTTTACACAAGTAGGGCCTCGCCTCACACAAGCTGCCCACCCCCGAGTGTGCCCCTGCATCCCACATGCCACCCCACTCGAGTCTGGTGTGAAAATGCCCCTGCATTATTTAGGCCATGCTATTAGCAGGCTCCCATGGTTTTAAGACTTGGACGAGCTTGGTATGACTCATACGAGATGATTAGGATTTAGTACTGCCCCATCTAGGTCGATGCCACGAGTCACTCCTTGAATCACTGTTGATTTGAGACCGAATGATTCAATTTGAGTTGCAGGGTCTTAAAAACCGTGCAAGCTCCACTTGTTATGACCTACAAGGTTTGTTATTGGAATTTTTTGAAAATTTAGATTTACAATACAAGGATACAACTATGTAATCATTAGAGGTGGCAACAAGTCGGGCTGCCTGGCCCAGCTTGAGTCACTCGGCCTTGAAGGGCTAAGGCTTGGGCCACCAAACTAGTCCTGAGGGCTGAGCTAGGGCTCGAAATCTAGGCTTGCTCTTCTAGCTAGGCTAGGCTAGGGCCAATGATGAATAGCCTGGCCGGCTTGGCCCATTTCCTAGTGTATACTAAATAGTACCTAGGCATTGGTTATGTTGACTGTAGAGTTTGTATAGAGGTGTACACGAGTCGAGTTAGCTCGTTAGCTCGCTCGAATCGACTCGGAAAAGCTCAACTTGACTCGGATCGAAACTATGTTCGAGCCGAGTCGAGCTAGTTTTATTGAGCTCGAAACATTTCGAGTCGAGTCCGAGCTGGACCTAGCTCGACTTGACTCGACTCGGTCTTGAGCTCAAACTTGACACGGTTCAGCTCAGATCAATTTTTTGACCGAGTATATATAATATCTACCCGGTCGCCCAAAACAATTTAAAAAAAAAAAAAAAAAAAAAAAAACCCCTAACCGTAGCGCCCACTCTCGGCCGTTCGCCCAACCCTAAAAACCCTAACCCCACTCATCTCTCTCTCTCTCCGTTCTTCAGCGCCCGAATGGCGACCGACAACCACTCTCATCTCTTTCTCGCCGTTCTCCAGCGCCTGACTGGCGACTACTCTCCTTCCTCTCCTCTCTCTCCATTTTCCAGCGTATGTCCGGATGACCGACAATTGGAAGGTACTCTCCTCTACTCCTCTCCTCATCTCATCACATTGCCTCCGGCCGGGGTATGGTGAGTGGCGAGCAGTGTCCGTCCGATTTGCGAATCCCACCGACCACTGGCCTGGTGGCTATGGCCTAATTGAACGGTCAGACCCCACCCGAGCACTAGCCATGTGGCTCTGGTCTAGTCGGATGGTCGGACGCCACCCGTGACCCGACCACTAGCCTGATGGCTATGGCCCACTCGGACACCCGGACTGAGTCATACAGTATTTATATATATTATAAAATAAATAAATAAATATATTATAGATTTATAAGTAATATATTAATATTAATATATATTTACAATATATATATATATATATATATATATATATATATTATTTTATAATATAATATAATTGCTTATTTGATGGATGGACCATGGATGTATGGGATGGTTAGATTTATGGATGGATGTATCATGTAGTATGGGTCTATGGATGATTTGGTTTGGAGGTTGGATGGTTAGACGTAAGTGTTGATTTATAATTGCTAAGTTGTTTTTGAGTTAAATTGTTTTTAATTTGTTAAATTGTGAGAATTGTGATATTGTTTTTGTTAGATAGATGTAAGTGTTAATTTGTTAATTAGTTAAGCTATTTTTTAGTTAAATTGTTTTTGTTAAATAGATGTAAGTTTTAATTTGTTAAATTATGAGATTGTGTTTGTTGGATAGATCATAGATGAAACTGTAAGTATTAATTTGTTAATTTATAATTGTTAAATCGTTTTTTAGTTAAATTATTTTTAATTTGTTAAATTATGAGATTGTGATTGTTGGATAAATCATATAGATGAAATTGTAATTGTTAATTTGTTAATTGCTAAGTTATTTTTTAGTTACATTGTTTGAATTGTGAATCTATGATATTGTTTTTGTTAGATAGATGTAAACGTTAATTTGTTAATTAGTTAAGTTGTTTTTTTATCTGTTATTATTAGATTGCTATTTGTGAGATTAGTTTTTGTCGCGCCCCAAACTCAGTAACCGGACTCACAAGGAACCCGATAGCCGGTTCTGACCGCAACAGCCTCCGTAGTACCCCATTCTCGGCTCCTGAGGCAGGTTCCAATTCCGGGATCCTACAAGGAAGATTTTCATAATAGTATAACCATTTCCAATACGAGCAATCCAAAGATCACAACAAGTGCATCTGAGAATAACAAAGGCTCATCACAAAATCTACTAAGAATTTGAACTTTTACAAGTACAAAGCAGGAAAAATATACATCTAATAGCAAAAGAGGTAGGGAGAAGATCTGCACAACTTGGGGTCCTCAGCTCAACTCTAATCCAAGCTCTGCCGCTACGACGCCCGCCTAGGATCTCCTGCACGCATCAATCGTGCATAAGCTTATAGAAGCTTAGAGGGTGGTGAAGGTGTGTGATAAAGGTGCACAGAAGAATAGTAGGAGGTATAGGAAGGGAAACATGCTCAATGACAATATCACTAGCCTTACCAAGGCTTATCATGAATACGATGTAATGAGTACTGGGCGCCTTACCAAGGCGATGCATAAAGGGGCTTATACAGCCGATGCGAATGCGATGCAAAGTGATGCCAATGCTTATATCCAATCCACACATCAAGTACATTTCTAATCATAAGGAAATCACCGGAGTCCAGTACACTGCGTAATGACTGCTGCTCTACAGACCCACACAGTCAAATGAGCGTAAGAGACCTCACTACCCACCTGTGGACAGCCAATCACCAACAAGGCTCGACGGCAGCGGACCCATTTCACGAGCTGGTCAGACTCAGCCTAGTAATGCCCTCCCTCACAGGCGGATAAGGCCACATCCCTACTCAACCGACTACACGACAGTCGGAGTCGCGGCCTAACGGTATAAGGCTCTCGTGCGCTCATAGTTTCTCCTCCGCCAAGTGGCCCACCTGATCAGAAAACTATTTTATAATTTTACATTTCCTAATTACAACCTTGCTGGAATTATAGCAGAAAACTCAACAAGTACCCATATTGGCCTACCCTTTTGGGGACCCAAATGAGGTAATTGGGGTTGGAATTTGGCATGCTTATAGGTGGGATACCCATCTTTAAAAATCATATTTCACTTAGTATACAATTCCCCACCAAAAGCCCCAAATCCTGGCCTCAAGTTGGCCCAAAAATCTGTCCAGACAAATTTGGACAGCAACATGTAATTGAAAGAATTAAAATATAAACATTTTTTGCCATGGGATTTAACTCCAGGAATGTGTGGTGGACCACCCCAGTGGGCCCCACAAATGTCCAGACCTTCCCCATCATCAAATACCCCTTGCATGTGTCCCATTTAGGTGGATTTTGGGGCCACTTGTCTAAGGATGGACCGCTATGGGCGTCCAAGCTCCATGGTTGATCTGGATTTTTGTTGGCCTACAAGGTGTGCCACACATGCAAGATCAGAATTCTATCATAAAGGAAAAATAAAGAATCGGCCACAAGAGGAGGGGCTCCGCCACATTGATGCCCTCCCCTTCATCAATCACACCATACATTCCTTCTATTCATATATTACAACAAAGATCCACCACATGCATGTCCTAGATTCAAGATCAATGGTTGGGATGCCATCCCAACCATGATTCTAAGGTTTAGATGACCTATCATGCCATGAAATCCAAATAATCCTCCGTGATGGGGGCCCATAGAGGGAAAACCCCATGCATGGGCATGCATGCATCAAATAGGCCATTTGCCTACAACTAAGGGATGATGTAGGATCTCCACCATTGATTGGTGGGTCCTACACTTCCCATAAAAAAAAAAGAAATCTAAGAACATGAAAATATAAATCCTAAGTCCTAGGAGTACACCTACCTTAGATAGCTCCAAACTTGGACCTTCTAGCTCCTAGTGCATCAAAGGATCCATATCAATGGTTGGATTGGATTTAGAGGATTAGAGGGGAAATGGGGCTGGAATGGGGTGGACGTCCCACCCCTCTTGCTTGGAGAAAATGGGAATGAGAAGGAGAGGAGAGAGAGGAGTAGAGAGAATAAGAGAGAAAGAGAGAGAAACCTCTTTTAAGCTAAGTAATCATTTTTCTCTTGCCTTGGTTAGAGAAGAATGATGATTGCAATAGGGAGATGCAACCAAAGTTATAGGGTTAATAGGTTTTCTAGGCTTGTGGGTAGTGTTTAGAGGTTGGTGGTGTAGGAATAGGGCTTAGGTAGTGTGTGTGTATAGTGTGTGTTGGAAATAGTGCCAAGAGATGGGACCTACCTAGAAATCCATGCACACTATCCCTAGGTGGGCCACATGACCATGATCAAGGGCCAAAAATGAAATGCACACAACTTATGATCTACACGTCGGATGGATGCATAAGACGCGGCATCGGAACCACAACGACGATGCGTACAAGATGACACAGGTTTCGGCTCAATCCGAGTCGGGTCTACGTGACCGGACTTAAGGATGACCTTAAACACTATCTGATGGTTGCGGGTCGTCGAAATTCGACCTGTCTACTAAGGGAATGACCTTGGTCCTGAGGACTGCTCCTTCCGATCAAGAATACGAATCGGCTGCTCAATGTAGGAAACATCCTCACGGACCTCGAGTGACTGCCAATCAATCATAGGAATAGTGTTCGACTCACATTTCCTCAGCATAGAAATATAGAATACGTTGTGGATCGCGGACAACTCTGGAGGTAAGGCAAGCCTATAGGCTACAGCGCACACGCGCTCGGTAATCTCAAAAGGTCCAATGAATCTCGGGACAAGCTTGCCCTTCACACCAAAGCGAACTACGCCTTTCATAGTCGACCCCTCGAGTTCCGACGTGTAGATCATAAGTTGTGTGCATTTCATTTTCGACCCTTGATCATGGTCATGTGGCCCACCTAGGGATAGTGTGCACGGATTTCTAGGTAGGTCCTATCTCTTGGCACTATTTCCAACACACACTACCTAAGCCCTATTCCTACACCACCTACCTTTAAACACTACCCACAAGCCTAGAAAACCTACTAACCCTATAACTTTGGTTGTATCTCCCTATTGCAATCATCATTCTTCTCTAACCAAGGCAAGAGAGAAATGATTACTTAGCTTAAAAGATGTTTCTCTCTCATTCTCTCTCATTCTCTCTACTCCTCTCTCTCTTCTCTCCTTCTCATTCCCATTTTCTCCAAGCAAGAGGGGTGGAACGTTCACCCCATTCCTGCCCCATTTCCCCTCTAATCCTCTAAATCTAACCATCTAAATCCAATCTCACCCTTTGATATGGATCCTTTGGTGCATTAGGAGCTAGGAGGTCCAAGTTTGGAGCAATCTAAGGTGGGTGTACTCCTAGGACTTAGGATTTCTATTTTCATGTTCTTAGATTTTTTTTAAAAAAATTTATTATTATTTTTTTTATGGGAAGTGTAGGACCCACCAATCAATGATGGAGATCCTACATCATCCCTTAGTTGTGTCCAAATGGCCTATTTGATCCATGCCCATGCATGGGTTTTTCCTCTATGGGCCCCCATCATGAAGGATTATTTGGATTCCATGGCGTGATAGGTCATCTAGACCTTAGAATCATGGTTGGGGTCCTTACTCTTGCCCGGGTGGTAGACTCTTAGGAGTTTCAACTCCCGGTCAAGGGTTCGAGTACCCATAGGTGGTGAAATTCCACCAGCCTGAGTGTGTGGGGGTGTGTGTGCGTGTGTAAAAAAGAAAAAAAGAATCATGGTTGGGATGGCATCCCAACCATTGATCTTGAATCTAGGACATGCATGTGGTGGATCTTGTTGTAACATATGAATAGAAGGAATGTATGGTGTGATTGATGAAGGGGAGGGCCTCAATGTGGCGGAGCTCCTCTTGTGGCCGATTCGTTATTTTTCCTTTATGATAGAATTCTGATCTTGCATGTGTGGCCCACCTTGTAGGCCAACAAAAATCCAGACCAACCATGGAGCTTGGACGCCCATAGCAGTCCATCCTTAGACATGTGGCCCTAAAATCCACTTAAATGGGACACATACAAGGGGTATTTGATGACGGGGAAGGTCTGGACATTTGTGGGGCCCACTGGGGTAGTCCACCACACAAATTCCTGGGGTTAAATCCAATGGTAAATAATGTTTATATTTTAGTTCTTTCAACTACATGTTGCTGTCCAAATCTGTCTGGACAGATTTTTGGGCCAACTTGAAGCCAGGATTTGGGGCTTTTGGTGGGGAATTGTATACCAAGTGAAATATGATTTTTGAATATGGGTATCCCACCTATAAGCATGCCAAATTCCAGCCCTAATTGACCTCATTTGGGTCCCCAAAAGGGTGGGCCAATATGGGTACTTGCTGAGTTTTCTGCTGTAATTCTAACAAGGTCGTAATTAAGAAATGTAAAATTATAAAATAGTTTCTGATCAGGTGGGCCACTTTGGTGGACCCCACCTTGTACTACATATATGAGAGAAGATTTAAATTTAATTTCCCCAATTTTTGGACATCCAGGGCCCACCCTATTGGGTGCTCAATCATGATCTATCCAGAATTCTGCACTTAGCAGAATTTCTGGACAGATTGTAATTCCAAATTTAATTAAAATATTTCTGAGAATCCAAAAATCGCGAAATCTTGTGAAATCTTGTGGAGGTGTGGTCCACCCATGGTAGGACCCACCTACCAATTTTTGGGGCCAACGGACCCCTGTGCACATCGTGGCAAGGGCTGGACCGGCCCACCACGTTGGGACGTCCAGGTCAGACAGATTTTCTGAACAAACCGTTTTCTCTAAATTAATTAAAATACTTTTAGTTATTCAAAAATCGCGAAATTTTGTGGAGGTGTGGCTCACCTATGGAAGTACCACCCTACAAATTTTTAGAGCCATCGGGCCCCTGTACCGACCGTGGTGCGGCCTGAAGTGCCCCACCAGACTGGGACGCCTAGGCTGGGGCGTCCAGCCTTGGCTGGCCGTTCAGGCCACCTTGTGGGCCCACCTTGATGAGTTTTGTTGTCCCACCTTCCATCCTATCTTGGTCCATGTGAGACATAGCCACCTCTAGCCACTTCCCTCAGTAGTTTCCATTTTTGAGGTCCATTTGGGTGAGTTTTGGGCCAATTACCCAGGCCCATAAGGCTGCCCACCATGGGACGCCCAGCCCATTGGGCTGCTGCTGGATGTCCAGTCCAGCAACATGCCCATCTGATTTATGTGTTAAATCCACTCCCTTCATCTGGTGGACCCCCCTGTGATATGTATGGTCACCAGGAACTAAAATAAACATATAATTTAATTAAAATTTGAATTTCCAGCAATGTCAGATTGTTGGTGGGCTGGAAATTTAGCAATAGGCCTATGGTTGCTGTCCATAAATGGATGTTTTGGGGCAACATGGTCCAGCAAATTTGGGGACATTATTACACATATCTTACCCATTTTAATTAGATTTTTTAGGCTTAATTAGTGCATATTTAAGGCCCATTCCAATTGGGTTTTTCTTGGGCTAGTCTTCTTAGTTAATTGTTGGGTTTTCCTAAGCCCATTGTCTTGAAACTTTTTGATAGGCCCATGACCTTTGGGCCTATAGTTAATACACCATTGTGATGGGTTTTGTGGGCCGAAATACTCAGGTAGTTGGGCCCTTACTTGCCCATTAAAATAAACCCATACTTGGGCCGGGATGTGAGGACCAACTTGTTGTAAATATAAGGATCACCCATATGTTGGAATAATGGGCTGCCCATTGGGCCCACCACACTGAGTGGACTCATGACCTTTGTGGTTGGGCCCAAAACTTGCTTGAAGGCGCACCATGTCGCCTAAGTTTTGGGCCTTGTGTATGGCCCACTAGGCCCAGAATGTTTAGGCCTTGGGCTTTGCCTTACATGCGTGTAGTTAGCGGGCTACCTTTTGGGACCTAGTTGAGGTTAGATGTCCTCCTTGGTGGCCCTAAGGTAGGCCCATAGGGCCCTTATAGGTGGTTGAAGGCCCACCTTGGACCCCTATTAGGACCGCTTCTTCTTTTGACCTTTATGGCTCTCTCTCTTAGCTTGTGGGCTACTCCAAAGTATTGGACCCCCACTAGAGGACTTCACTTCTCCTTAGAGTACCTGTCTATCTATTTAGACCTTGTCCCTCCTTGGGAAGGAGGAATATATTCTACTGGTAGCGCACTTACATCATTGTGACCCATATGCATCATCTGTGTGAATTGATTGCATTGTGTGGTGGTCATAGAGGGATGAAGTTTCTCCCGTTGTGCACATTGAGTGTCTGAAGCTAGTGCATGATCTGTATGCGTGAATCATGCATTGACATCGCATTTCATGATGATTTTGCCCTTGCTTCATCAGGGTCTTGCCTCCACAGGAGTATACGTGGATGGCCGTATGTGTGGACACCGGAAATGTATTTGAGCATATCGGGTGCATAGGATGCCCATGGGTGAAAATTTCAAAACTTCCATAGTACTAAGGATCTGCCCCAACGCCGTGACCGAGTGGAAACTATGAGTGCACGAGGGCCTTATACCGTTAGGCCGCGACTCTCACTGTTGTGTAGTCGGTTGGGTAGGGATGTGACCTTATCCGCCTGTGAGGGAGGGCATTACTAGGCTGAGTCTGACCAGCTCGTGAAATGGGTTCGCTGCTGTCGAGCCTTGTTGGTGATTGGCTGTCCACAGGCGGGTAGTGAGGTCTCTTACGCTCGTTTGACTGTGCGGGTCTGTAGAGCGGCAGTCATTCTGCAGTGTACTGGACCCCGGTGATTTCCTTATGATTGGAAATGTACTTGATATGTGGATTGGATATGAGCACTGGCATCACTTTGCATCGCATTCGCATCGGCTGTATAAGCCCCTTTATGCATCGCCTTGGTAAGGCGCCCAGTACTCATTGCATCGTATTCATGATAAGCCTTGGTAAGGCTAGTGATATTGTCATTGAGCATGTTTCTCTTCCTATACCTCCTACTATTCTTCTGTGCACCTTTATCACACACCTTCACCACCCTCTAAGCTTTTATAAGCTTATGCACGATTGATGCGTGCAGGAGATCCTAGGCGGGCGTCGTAGCGGCAGAGCTTGGATTAGAGTTGAGCTGAGGACCCCCAGTGTTGCAGATCTTCTTCCTACCTCTTT
The DNA here is from genome assembly GCA_021015155.1 of Magnolia officinalis. Classification (NCBI taxonomy): domain Eukaryota; kingdom Viridiplantae; phylum Streptophyta; class Magnoliopsida; order Magnoliales; family Magnoliaceae; genus Magnolia; species Magnolia officinalis. The sequence continues at coordinate 63,378,200 of JAJHSJ010000009.1, read as the reverse complement.
TGCTATCAGATGTATACTTTTCCTGCTTTGTACTTGTAAAAGTTCAAATTCATAGTGGATTTTGTGATGTGTGCCTTTTGTTATTCTCAGATATACTTGCTATGATCTTGGGTATGCTCGTATTGAAAATAATTATACTGTTATGGAAATTCTCCTTTAGGATCCCAGGATTGGAACCTGCCTCAGGAGCCGAGAATGGGGTACTACGGATGCTGTTGCGGCCAGAATCGGCTACCGAGTTCCTTGTGAGTCCGGTTACCGAGTCTGGGGCATGACAGGAGTTAAGGATGACCGCAAGCACTATCCGATGGTTGCGCTTAGCCGCAATTCGACCGGTAGGACCGCAGGACTAAGATGAACGAGATGCATACTCGTACACACACATGCACACATGCGAACTCGGGTCGGGTTTCACAATTTTGTTGTATTTTTTTTGGATAGATTGTAAAGAATAAATATATAATTAGTTATCCATTTGAGAATTTTTATATCGTCAGACATAGATACAGTGTGTTCTTGGAGACAGAAATTCTTAAATTGTCCCATTTTTAGACAGTTCAGGGTTAGATAGATTGTAATGTCTTCATTTATTCCAATTTGAATGCATATGCCTGTTCTGGTTTCGTTTCTCCTTATTCTCTTTGGATATATTTCCTGCATTTATTTCCATCGTCAAATGTCCACACTTTGTGTTGATGCTTAACATGGGAATCAAATACATGATGAATATATTCTGGAGAGATAAGAGGAGATCCTGCTAGAATTTTGGCGTAGCATTTAAATTGAAAAATGAAGGCATTAGAATCTATCCAACTTTGAATGGGTGGCTGATTTAGACAGTTAGGCAAGTATGCCCGTCTAGGTATAGGTAACTAAGGTAAGCATTACATCCTGCAATTTTATAAAGCGGTGTAGTGAAGATTATAGCATATCAAGAACTTTGTTTTAGAGATGACTAGTGTAGAGGAAACCTCAAATACCCCTGGTATGGGTGCGTCAGCCACATCTCTTCTCGTAGAGGGAGACATGTCTTCAATTGTAGGCAAATGAAAGAAGCGATCAACAGTGCGGGATGACTTTGAAGAAGTCGCAGTTAATGGTGTATTGAAGATCAAATGTATTCATTGTAAGTCGCTATATAGTAAGATTTCAGAAGGATCAACAACACATTTAATCAGACATAAGCAAAACTGTTCTAAGAGATCAAGACTCCCACCTTCAGGCTAACAATTGCTGTCATTTACCCAATCAGAAGGGGACGACTCACAAGGCGTAGTATCCGCTCATAAGTTTGATAAAGAAAAGCTGAAAGAGTGGTATGCTATATTAGTGATTCTCGAAGAAAAACCTTTCAGAATGATAGAAAGTAAATGATTTAGGTCATTATGTCAATTTCTTAACCCTCGAGCTGAAATGTCTCCTGCGTCACAGTGCAGAGAGAGTGCACGAAAATGTACACAAACGAGAAGATGAAATTGAAAGAAGTTTTGACTTCAATATCCAGAATAAATTTGACGTCTGATTTATGGATGACGTCAAATTAAAGAAAATGATACATTTCATTAACCGTACACTACGTAGATAAAGATTGGAAACTCTGCAAAAGAATTTAAAACTTCCGCCATCTTCCTCCTCATACTGATTTACTTATTTCAGATTGCATCTACAATTGTTTACAAGACGGACATTGAGAAGAAAATTTTAGCAATAACTTTAGACAATGCTTCAACAAATGACAATGTAATTTCACGTTTACGTAACCAGTTCAGGGCAACCAGAAATTTATTTTTTGATGGAAAAATATTCCAGGTAAGATGTTGTGCCCATATTCTAAATTTGATTGTACAAGAAGGGCTGAAAACAATTGATCACACTGTAGAGAACATAAGTGAAAGTGTGAAATATATAAGGGGGTCGCCGTCGATACTGAGTGTATGAAATGACATCATCCAACATTTGAATGTGTCATCTAAAAAAACGTTGAAGTTAGATTTGTGTACACGTTGGAACTTGACTTATTAAATGTTAGATACGACAATAGAATTACAGCTTGCATTTTCTGAATATGTGGTGTATGACAGAACGTATTCTTGGTTGCCGAGCACAGATGATTGGACCAAAGCAAAACAAGTTCACAACTTTTTCAAAGTTTTTTACGACATTTTTTCTGGAAATAAGTATCCAATTGTGAATCCGATGCAAGTTACAATTTCATTGCCGTATCTAACATTTCATAAGTCGAGTTTCAACGTGTACACACATCTAACTTCAATGTTTTTTTAGATGACACATTCAAACATTGGATGATGTCATTTCATACACTCAGTCTCGACGGCGTGCCTCTTATATATTTCACTCTCTTATGTTCTCTACAATGTGGTCAATTGTTTTCAGCCCTTCTTATACAATCAAATTTAGAATATGGGTACAACATTTGACCTGGAGTATTTTTTCATTAAAAAATAAATTTTCGGTTACCCTGAACTGGTTACGTAAACATGAAATTACATTGTCATTTGTTAAAGCATTGTCTAAAGTTACTGCTGAAATTTTCCTCTCAATGCCCTAGTCTTGTAAACAACCGTAGATGCAATCTGAAATAAGTAAACTAGTATGAGGAAGATGACGGAAGTTCAAAATTCTCTTGCAGAGTTTTCAATCTTTATCTACATAGTGTGCGGTTAATGAAATGTATCATTTTCTTTAATTGGATGTCGTCCATAAATCAGACATCAAACTTATTATAGATACCGAAGCCAAAACTTCTTTCAATTTCATATTCTTGTTCGTGTACATCGTCATGCACTCTCTCTGCACTGTGACGTGAGAGACATTCTCAGCTCGAGGGTTAAAGAATTGACAGAAAGACGTAAACCCTTTACTTTCTATCATCCTGAAAGGTTTTTCTTCTAGAATCACTAATCTAGCATGCCACTCTTTCAACTTTTCTTTATCAAACTTATGAGCAGATAGCCAGATACCACGCCTTGTGAGTCGTCCCTTTTTGAATTGGTAAATGACAACAATTGTTGGCCTGGAGGTGGGATTTTGGTATCTTAGAACAGTTTTGCTTATGTCTGTTTAAATGTGTTGTTGATTCTCCTGGAATCTTACTGTATGGCGACTTGCAATGAATACACTTGATCTTCAACACACCATTAACTGTGACTTTTTCGAAGTCATCCTGCACTGCTGATCTCTTCTTTCCTTTGCCTACAGTTGAAGACCTGTCTCCTTCTACAAGAAGAGGAGATGTGGTTGACGCACCCACATTGGGGGTATTTGAGGTTTCCTCTTCACTAGTCATCTGTAAAACAAAGTTCTTGATATGTTATAATCTCACTACACCGCTCTATAGAATTGGAGGATGTAATGCTCACCTAAGTTACCTATACCTAGACGGGCATACTTGCCTAACTATCTAAATCAGTCACTCATTCAAGGCTGGATGGATTGTAATGCGGTTCATTTTTGTCTAATTTAAATGTCATGCCAAAATTCCGGGAGGGTCCCCCTTATCTCTCCAGAATATATTCATCCTGGATTTGATTCCCATGTTAAGCATCACAACACTAAGTGTGGACATTCGACAACGGAAATATATTCAAAGAGAAAAATGAGAAATGAAACCAGAACAGGCATATACATTCAAATTGGAATAAATGATGACAATCTAACCCTGAACTGTCTAAAAATGAGACAATTTGATAATTTCTATGTTTCTAAGAACATACTGTATCTATGTCTGGCAACATAGAAATTCTCAAATGGGTAACTAATTTTCTATCCTTATTCCTTACAATCTATCCAAAAAAAATACAACAAAACCAATCTCACAAATAGCAATCTAATAATAACAGATAAGAAACAACTTAACTAATTAACAAATTAACATTTACATCTCTATCTAACAAAAACAATTTCACAGATTCACAATTTAACAAATTAAAAACAATTTTTCTAAAAAAAACAACTTAGCAATTAACAAATTAACACTTACAATTTCATCATCTATGATTTATCCAACAAACACAATCTCATAATTTAACAAATTAAAAATAATTTAATTAAAAAACAACTTAGCAATTATAAATTAATAAATTAACACTTACAGTTTCAGCTATGATTTATCCAATAATTTAACAAATTAAAACTTACATCTATTTAATAAAAACAATTTAAAAACCAAAAATAACTTGACTAATTAACAAATTAACACTTACATCTATCTAACAAAAACAATATCACAATTTAACAAATTAAAAACAATCTAACTCAAAAACAACTTAGCAATTATATTATATTATAAATATATAATATATATTAATATTAATATATTACTTATAAATCTAATATATATATATATATATATATATATATATATATATACTGTCTGACTCAGTCCGGGTGTCCAAGTGGGCCACAGCCACCGGGCTAGTGTCGGGTCACAGGTGGCATCCAACTGGACCAGAGCCACATGGCCAGTGCTCGGGTGGGGTCTGACCATCCGATTGGGCCATAGCCACCAGGCCAGTGGTCGGGTGGGGTCCACTAATCAGACGGACACTGCTCGCCACACTCTGGCCGGAGGCAATGTGATGAGATGAGGAGTAGAGGAGAGTACCTTTCAGTTGCCGGTTGTCTGGATAGACGCTGGAAAATGGAGAGAGAGGAGAGGAGAGATGAGTGGGGTTAGGGTTAGGCGAATGGTCAAGAGTAGGCACTGGGGTTAGGGTTTTTTCTTAAAAAAACATTTTAAAACATTTTTATGAAATTTTTTAGAAAATACATGTGTAAATAAAAAAGAAATAAAAAACCCAATTTTTCACTAAAATCAGTAAATCAATATTCTAATACTCCTAAAAAATCACAACAAGAATAAGAAAAACTAAGTTAAATTTTTTTATGAAAATTTCAAAAAATATGTGCATAAAAAAAGCTCCAAATCTTCAATAAACCAATGGGTCCATAGTCCTCTAATACTCCGCAAGCATCATAATAAGAATCAGGAAAAAAAACTAATTTAAAATTTTCCAAAATTTTCAGAAAATACCTACATCAATAATTTTAAAAAGAAGAAGAAAACACTCCAAATCCATATCAAATCAACTAAGATCTTATCAAAATAGTTTATATTGTTGTTTCAATGGGATTCCAGATCGAAACAGAAATTATTTTTTTTTTCTTCGATTTTTGTAAAATCGGACTCGGGAACTTCGCTTCTTCGATTTGATGAAAAAAAAAAAAAAAGAGTATTGATCTTCGCATCTGCTCAGGATCTGGTTAGAAATGCATTTAAAACAATCCATCTCTACAAAGAAATTAGGAGGAGAAAAACAAAATCAAAGAAAATGCAAAAAAAGAGAGGTGTTTTTTAGCTGTATGGATACTCTGATCTATGATCTTAGTGGGGCTTGGCTATATCCTAAACTGAGTTTGCCTACAATAACTCTGTAAATCATACCACCGGAAATCCCTATTTGAGATCGTAAATTGGACGGAGCCCACGTCATGTACTTAGTCCTATCACCAATACAAGATCAAGTGAGTGAGATGTTGATGCTTTCACCAAGCACATCCGAGAACTTTAAGCTCAAAAGAAGAAGAAGATTGAAGAAAGCAAGAAACCACAAGTGAAGATTGGCTAAAAAAGGGTATAAAGAAAGGTGATTTAGTTACAGTTTATCTTCGCAAAGAAGATTTGTAAGGGGAACTTACAACAAGCTCAAGTCTAAAAAGATCGGTCCATGCCGAATTAAGAGGAAATTGAGGGTAATGCCTATATGATCGAGAGATGACTTGATATCTTGCTAACTTTCAGTGTAGTGGATTTGTTTGAGTACAATCGCGAGGTATCTGATGTACAAGATGAAATCATTATTGATTTGGATAAACAACTCCTGAAGAAAAAGAAGCAAGAAGTTGAACAAGTATTGCATATGAAGACTACTAACACTTGGCGAGGCCAATATAACTAATATTGGTGAGATGGAAGAACAAGCCCTATTTTGAATGCACATGGATCACAAACGACAAATTGAAAAAATTGGATCTGCAACGCTACTAATTGTATAAGTGTCCAACTCTTTGGATTCGAGGCCCCAAAATTGATTTGGCATCTGGGGCCCAAGATGGTTCACAACCAAGCTAGTAGCTCTAAGACTGGCCTAAAGTTGGGTTGAGCAAACTACCTGGCCCATTGTCAACCCATTGTAGCATGTTTGTCTTGATGTGGATAGTAGACCTTCTATTGATGGTGTGGATTTTTCAAATTTGACATTCACTCGTCCAATGTTCCAAATTTTGGTGATATAAACAATAATAATGCCAATATTATCAGTATCACCATGTCAGTCATATCGAAACTACTGGCAATTTAAAATATTTGAAATATCGTTGATATTTTCTATAGTATTGGCGGTATTATTGATATCAACGATATTTGAAAAGAATTCCTTATAGAAATTCCTTAGTGTCAGCGGTGCCATCAATAATATCCACGATACCAAGGAAACATTCATAAATAGGTAAAAATTGACAGAATTCCTTATAGAAGTTCCTTAGTGTCAGCGATGCCATCAATAATATCCACGATACCAAGGAAACATTCATAAATAGGTAAAAATTGACAGAAATTTGGAAATTTTTCCAAAAACCCAAATTTGTTCCTTAGGTGATTTTGATCACTCTTGGTTTTTATTGAATGAAAGTTTGGATTTGGGGAGAATCGCGACTTGAAATGAATGCAGGCATGAACTTAAAAGCGACGGAAAATCCATAGAATTTTTTTTTTTTTTTTTTTTTCAAATGTTAGTATGAATTGCAATGGAAATCCATGTCTATGCATGATTTTCATGCATTGACATGTATTTGTGGCGAGAAATTAACA